>CM069857.1:17320470-17920470 GCA_036172795.1 Pelodytes ibericus
ATCCATCACATAGCGTTCAGAAAGGATTTTGCAGGTATTTTTTTTTACCAGAATAACTGGTTGAGGAACATGTAGAGCTTTTCCTTTGTGCCTTGGGAGCAATATTATCCCCTGGCTTATTTCAATAGACCCAGCAATATGAACCTTTTACTGTAGATTTATTTTGATCCTGGTGTTACTGACACCAGCTCTGTCTATTTTTCAGCCATATCATATGATCCGGCCCTATTATATTTTTTTTTTTGCAGTGTTTTTGCCTTGGGAAGTTATTTGATCGTTGTAAATTAAGACAGAAAGATTTAATATGTACAGAGTTGGTTGGAATCAAGTGCCATAGATTAACTACATTAGACAAGCATGTGAAAAATACATGTGAAGTATACCAGCCTCTGTAATGCCCTTCTATATAGTAGCATACAACATTATCATAACAACATGTTATTTATCTATTGTCTAAATTAAAATCAGCTAAATACTACCTAGTGATAAAAAAATGTAGTGCTTGAAAAAGTGATCTATAGATTTTCTTAGAGGAGATGCAGTTAAATGCATTGATTTTAAAGAAAAATGTGTTTTAAATATTTGTTCTGTCACATGCTTATGACATCACCTGTTGACTTTATATGCAAACAAATTACTTTGCATAGGAATCCAAAAGGTGATGTCATAATACAGAGAACATACAGGGAAACTCATTATTGATACAAAAAAAAAAAAAAAACCTCAAAGAGAAAACATCAACAACATGTACAGTAAATATAGGAGTTTGTAAACTAATAACATTCTGTTTTGAGGATTTGGGAGACACTGATTTTCAGTTTTTTTTAGACTAGATGATGATTTGGTGGAATCAGGGAGGCTTATTCCACATATGAGGAGCTCTGAAAGAGAACACACCCTGACCAGCTTCCCTTTTTTAAGTGAGGGGAATATACTAAAGAGGTGGTGCTGGATCTGACATTGTAGGACGTGTAGGGAGTAAGAGTGAGCATGCTGTTCAGGTAGAGGCACATTATTCTATTATTTTGGAAACTCTATTTATAAATTGCACCGTTTTAGTTACTGAAGGATGTCTAAAAATCATATGCATTTTTTTTTTTTACTGTGCAAAGTTCTGAATTGGTCTGGAAATAAAATCCCTGATTCATTTGTGACAGGTAACAGACAATCATTGCAAATCCAGTATTAGGCACAGAACATTGGGCAAATCTGGGATCTTCTCCAATTTCAGTTTGAGTTGTCATTTTCTGACAGTCCCTTACTCTTACCCAGAGATATTGAACTAGTCTGTGATGGACACATTTAGACTGCAGATTCGCAGCATAATACTTTCTGCATTTCTCAGTGATTCTTAATGGTTTTATTATGTGTTACTTATGGAAGTCATAACACTCTAGCAGAGTTTCAGCATGTACAGCTTGAAAGAAAGACGAGGTAGAGGGAGTATGGTCGAAACATTTAAATACATAAAGGGAATAAACACAGTAAAGGAAAAGAGTATATTTAAAAGAGGAAAAACTACCACAACTAGAGGACATAGTCTTAAATTAGAGGAGCAAAGATGTAAAAGTAATATCAGGAAGTATTACTTTACTGAGAGGGTAGTGGATGTATGGAATAGCCTTCCAGCGGAAGTGGTAGAGGTAAACATAGTGAAGGAGTTTAAGCATGCGTGGGATAGACACAAGGCTATCCTAGCTATAAGACCGGGAACAGGGGACTAATAAAAGTACTCAAAAAAAATTGGGCAGACTAGATGGACCGAATGGTTCTTATCTGCCGACACATTCTATGTTTCTATGAATTCCAATACCGAACGAGAGTTAAAAGTAATATCAGGAAGTATTACTTTACTGAGAGGGTAGTGGATGCATGGAATAGCCTTCCAGCGGAAGTGGTAGAGGTTAATACAGTGAAGGAGTTTAAGCATGCGTGGGATAGGCACAAGGCTATCCTAGATATAAGATAAGTCCAGGGACTAATGAAAGTATTACTTTACTGAGAGGGTAGTGGATGCATGGAATAACCTTCCAGCAAAAATGGTAGAGGTTAATACAATGAAGGCGTTTAGAAACATGCATGGGATAGGTATAAGGCTATCCTAGATATAAGATAAGGCCAGGGACTAATGAAAGTATTACATTACTGAGAGGGTAGTGGATGTATGGAATAGTTTTCCAGTAGAAGTGGTAGAGGTTAATACAGTGAAGGAGTTTAAGCATGCATGGGATAGGTATAAGGCTATCCTAGATATAAGATAAGGCCAGGGACTAATGCGAGTATTACATTACTGAGAGGGTAGTGGATGTATGGAATAGTCTTCCAGTAGAAGTGGTAGAGGTTAATACAGTGAAGGAGTTTAAGTATGCATGGGATAGGTGTAAGGCTATTACAGGCTTATGTGTACATGATTCCCCCATTATCTTCAATATGAAAAAGGAATGTGCAGTCCTGATTGTTCTTATGTGAAGTTCTAGCAGGTCATCTTTCTAGTTGGTGATCACCATGGATAGATCGTAAATATTTAAACTGCTGATTATATTAGCACCAACATATATGGAAAAATAAAATGATTATAGAATTAAAGGGTATCTGTGTTAATTTATTATCATAGCTCAGAATGGTATGTAGAGATCAGGGTGTGGCAACTGAGGCACTAGCCTCAATCATAAACATTTGAGGGGTGCAGCAATAATTGCATGTGGATGGGAAATCCAGGGGTCTTGTGCTACATAACTGATCTGATGTCACACACTGCATAGCACATTAGTGCAAATCACCATGTTAGTGGTAATCATACACTGCACCACATTGCGCTTTACTGCTAATCACACACTCCAGCACATTGTACATTAGGGCTAATCACACACTGCAGCACATTGTACATTTGGGCTATTCACACACTGCAGCACATTGCACATTAGGGCTATTCACACACTGCAGTATATTGCACATTAGTGCTAATCAACCTCTATTAACACTTCATGAACACAGACAGAATCACACCCTTTGATTGCCAGGAGGATTTTTGATGCTTCTACTAGAATTTGCAGGGATAAATATATATATATATTTTTTTTTTTTTACCCCTGTAAATTCTAGTAGAAGCATCAAAAATCTTCCTGGCAATCAAATGGTGTGATATATATATATATATATATTTTTACCAGTTTACCATCTGCACCAGCAAAACCAAATTGGGAACATAAATAAAGGACAGGGAATAAACAGAGGCCAGTCTATCCTAGGTAAAGGAAGTGAATGGGAGAGTGACCAATAGGATGAAAGGAAGGATATAATGGAAACTGGTCAATAGGGTGAAAGACAGACAAAGTTAATGAAATATACGGTTAAAGACAGATAAAGTAAAAGTCTAATAGGGTGAAGGAGAAACAATGGTATTGGATGAAGCTAAGGGAACCCGGGCAATACCATAATGAAAGAGGTGTAGTGGTAAGTGAGGTAATGAGTAAAATAAATAATAATATTCTAAATCAGTTTAATGTTATCCACTCTCTCAAGTGAGAATATGAAGAAAGAGAGGCCGTAAGTATAGGGATTAAGTAGCAGCCCTTGCAGTGTGCTTGGACCCAAGGCAACTGCTCCTTTTGCTTTGTGTTAAAGACGACCCTGGTCCAGCTCCGGCCCCCATCTTGAACTCACTTTCATTAAATGCCAAAATAATTGCTATACACTAAAAAGTGAACACAGGCTACTTGGACTTAGATGTCTAAATCAACCTGTGCAACACACCCTGCACACTGTCATGGCACTCAAGGGGTGGATTACAAGTATTCTTTATTTTAATTATTTCATCCCCATCATGCCTGGGCAAGTAAGAGGTGGAGGGGGATAATAAGGAAATAATATAATTTTAATTTAATTTATTTTAGGGGGGCATGGGCCTTTGGGACAGCCCCCCATTCCCATTATAATCAGGGGGGCAGCCTTTTGAGCAGCCTCAAGCCCTATTACATATATGGGGGAACAGGGTCACTACCACTATGGAAAGCCAAGGGCCCTTTGGTCAAATTTGCCCTAATCTAGAGATCAAGATGAGCTCTAATCTCAAACTCCGACTTTTGTGAAAAGACCCAATTAAGTGGGAAAAAAAATCTATAATTTTCCTATAAAACATGTATTATCATATTGAATTATTTTGGTGGGATTCACTGAAATTATTATTTTCAAAAGGAAACCAAAGAAACACTTGGATAGTGATAAATAATAATACACAAAATAAAAAAAAAAACAACATTTTATAAACATGATATTAAAAGTATGATATAAAAGTGCTTCATGACATTTAATGTTTCTTCCAGTAGAAGTTCGAAATCATTACTAGAACAAATAGTTATGAGTATTGTTCTCTGCTGTATGTTTGTTGATGTTTTCTATTTTTTTTTTTTAAACTTTGTAATGTTTGCTTTCAGAATGCCAGTCTCCCTCCTTTGCCAATGTCAGACTCAAAATCAGTGTGTGTGTCCTTGGACGAGGTTGTTTCCAATTGCGCCGGGAATCAAGAGACCCCACTGCTTAATGGACACTTGAAAAAGGTCGATAACTATCTGACTGAGGCTCAGCGCTTTTCCTCCCTGCCCAGGAGGCCAGCCGTGAACATCGAATTCAAGGATCTTTCATTTTCTATCCCGGAAGGACCATGGTGGAAAAAGAAAGGTAAGGCGCTAGCGCTGGATGTCAGTCCATTCAGAACACAGTCGCGTATTGTGTTCTGAAAAAAAGTGTTAACGGTTCTTGTGCAATTTCATTTCCAAGTAGTTTTAGGAAAGTTCAAGTTTGGTGATAAGCCATACCAGACCCGTAAGAGGGCTCAAGGTAGGTATTCACATGTCCTAAATATGTAGAGATGTTTATTCATTGGTTATCGATTTTGCCTCATACATCTGTTGAATATAGTTCATTGTCCATAGTAATTTAATAATCTATTTGAGATTCTTCGCAACCAGGGTACTTGCTCCGTGGCTTGATCAGAGGCCTTTTTTTTTTTTTTTACTGTGATAAGTTTTTATTTTAAAGTTATTAAATTCAATTTATGGCCATTTCGTTAGGACTTCGGCTATTTCAGCTAAAGTCAAAGTCCTCCTATTGACTTCTGAGGGAGGAAACCGTCTATTTAAGCCAAGGTCCTCCAAACATGGCCCCAAAATAATCCAATGTCCTTCCCATAGAAATCTATGGTGAGGGCCAAGACTACCATTTCTGCAGCCAAATGCCGACCGATTGGCCACATTGGACAATTTTCGTACCGATTCGAGATCACTTTGGTGGTCTCCGAGCAGACGGATCTGAGGGCTACTCGGATCACCAAAGTGATCCAGTTGAGACTCAATAAAATCGGAGCTCAAAAAATTATAAAGGAAAAATTATAATACAGAGCGATCTCCCTTTTCTACATCCTCAGCATGTATACAATATGTTTTTTTTGGGGTTTGTTGTTGTCACATTTTGAAAGGTAAATTACAGGTTGATGGGAGGCTATTAAACCAGTTGGTGGCTTGATGTTGTCTCACCTGTTAATCCAGTTAAGTATAATCTATCTTGTGGTGATAGGTACCTCCAGCTGTTGTGCAAATGATGACTAATATGTAGGAAATGCACATTCTGTAGACTTCTATTTACTTATACACGTGTAAGGAGGTATGTCAGGGGAATGATGTCATCACATTGCCTGCTGGCATGCTACATGTTCACGTGATTATTTTCAGACCTAAATTTGACCTACTAAAATCCTTCACATTAAAGACATACTGTCACCTACACATTATTTTTAATGTGAAATGTAAAGAATAAAAAATAATTAAAAATGATACAATGGGGGACATGTAGAAAAACTCCCACACTGCAAAGTGTTGGGAGTTTTATAAAAAAAAAAAAAAAAAAAGTGCAATCGCCATTTGTTAAGTATAATGGCGATTGCGCTTTTTTTTATAACTCCCGACACGTTTTACATATTTTTTTATACATGGGCTGCGCCGGCGCAATGGGCACCGACATAACCTAAATGTACGCATTTGGCGTAGTTAACGCAGACTCCTGTGAGTTTGCTTTATACATTGGCGCACACGCCGATTGCGCCAGTATTTCGCTCAACCTGTTTGTGCGCTGTGTTTATACATGACCTCCATTGTGTTAGCAGAATTGCAAGCAAATGCTAAATTTAAGAGAGAAAAATATTTTAAATGACTCTGTGGAGTTTCCTGTTTATGACATCACATGTGGCTTGATATGCAAATGAACTGGTTTTCAATAGGAAATGTGTAATTTGCATATCAAGTCACGGGTGATGTCATAGCCAGGAGACAGACACATTTAAAACACATTTTTTTTCCTAATTTAGGCCAGACTGGGAGGTTGAGTGTGGGTGCTACCTCACATTGTCAGTGCTATTGAGCACTGTTGTTGAACCTGTTTGTAATGATTTTGTCCTCAGTATTAGACACCCTTGAGGAATGTGCTGTCATTTGCATTTTTGTGGTGGTTGATATCCACAAGATACTATTCCACTTAGAAACATAGAAACATAGAATGTGTTGGCAGATAAGAACCGTTCGGTCCATCTAGTCTGCCCAATTTTTTTTGAGTACTTTTATTAGTCCCCCGTTCCAGGTCTTATAGCTAGGATAGCCTTGTGTCTATCCCACGCATGCTTAAACTCCTTGACTGTGTTTACCTCTACCACTTCTGCTGGAAGGCTTTCCCATGCATGCACTACCCTCTCAGTAAAGTAATACTTCCTGATATTACTTTTAAATCGTTGCCCCTCTAGTTTAAGACTATGTCCTCTAGTTGTGGTAGTTTTCTTCTTTTAAATATACTCTCTTCCTTTACTGTGTTGATTCCCTTTATGTATTTAAATGTTTCTATCATATCCCCCCTGTTACGTCTTTCCTCCAAGCTATACATGTTAAGATGCTTTAACCTTTCCTGGTAAGTTTTATCCTTCAACCCATGAACCAGTTTAGTAGCCCTTCTCTGAACTCTCTCCAAAGTATCAATATCCTTCTGGAGATACGGTCTCCAGTACTGCGTACAATACTCCAAGTGAGGTCTCACCAGTGCTCTGTACAATGGCATGAGCACTTCCCTCTTCCTACTGCTAATACCTCTCCCTATGCAACCAAGCATTCTGCAAGCATTTCCTGCTGCTCTATTGCATTGCCTACCTACCTTCAAGTCCTCTGAAATTATTACTCCTAAATCCCTTTCCTCAGATTTCTAAAAGTAATTCCCACTATTGCAAAAATGTAAATTAGAAAGATATAACAAGACCCCTGGGTATAGCTATCATTTTATACTGTTTGGGTTTAAGACTGTATATCATTTTCAAAACCATATTAATATCCATTAAGTTCAGATTTATACAATATCAGTTAAAGGTTTGAATACCAAAAGTGCAAAAAGAAGCCACATATAAACGCTGAGGGGGGCTCTATTCACTAAAACTGAACTGACAAGTGAACTGCAAAAATCAGACATTGATAGACAAGAGAGAGATGGTCACACGACCGGGTCTCTCTCTCAGAGGGCAGTATGGTCAGATGGCAGCCCCCTAATCTTTGCCCACGGCTTGGAGACAATAAGGATTATGTATCAGTTAATAATGTCATCCCCCGGCGGATAAAAGGATTTTCAGCAGAAAAAAGCCCCAGTGCACCGAAATAAAAACTTATCTAATTATTAAGGATTTTGTAGTAGGCTATGTATTAAAAAAAGATGCAAAATTGCACTTATTTTAGATCAACGTAGACTACAATTATCTGAACAAAAAGTCCCAAAGCGGGAATAATAATTTGCATATACAGTTTGTACCCCGTTTTTTTTAATGTGTATTCTGACATGTTATGTACGCGCCTTAAAGTAAAAAAAATCTGATGGACCAGACACAAAGCAGCAGCACTCACCTCTCTTTCTATTAAATCAGGGGTGTCAAAGTCTGGCCCTCCAGCTGTTTGAGAACGATATCTCCCTTAACCCCCCTGTTAACTAGCAGTGTATTATAGGGAATGTAGGGCATCGGCAGCTGGGATGTCACATTGTCTCTCAGCAAATTGATCTCACCAATTAATAAAAATAAAGAAAAATATGCACTAGTAAAAGTAAAAAAAAAAAAGGATACGCAGCTGCTTACAACATCCCTCTGTATGCTTTATTACTTCCCAAGAATGTTAGTGCAGAATCACTTGCTATAAAAAATAAGACATTCTCAGATCATTGTGTTGTTTGTTATTTTATACTAAGGGATTGTCTGTTAACCCCTTCATGACGCAAGGTGCTTGCGTCCCAAACGACGCAAGCACCAAAACGTCACGATTGGTTCCTGGCCACCGATCACAAGGGGATCGGTAGCCAGGAACACTCTGGCAGAGACCCGATCAGGGTCTTAAAAGACCCTGTGGGTCCCAGCAAAAAAAAATTGCGAGACCTCCGGACGTCACGTGTGACGTCGCGGAGGCGTGCCCGAACCCGGAAGTTCGGGCAGCGCGCGATTTGGAGAAATGCAATCGGTTTGAGCACCGACTACATTTCCCCTGTCAGACTGAGGCCACACAAAGTGGCCTCATCTGACAGGTGGGATCCCGCTGCAAGTGCCTGCAGCGGCATCCGAAAAAAGCTCAACGCGGGGAGCCGCGATGAGCTGTTTAAGACAGGACGTACTATGCCGTCCTAACAACTTTAAGGCACTTAAAGTCAGGACGGCATAGTACGTCCTAACGTCATTAAGGGGTTAGCTCTATATGCTTTGTATTACTATTATTTGAATATAGTATAGAAAACCTATCAATCGAATATTGGGAAGTTAACAATAAAATATATTGCTATAATCTGCTGGTAGGATGCCTGGTTTACCCCTAATACCGGTAGTTTGCATACATTGTGCTATTCAACTTTTTTTTGCATATGGCTACTGTAAGGTTGAATACACACACTCCAAATCTCCCATTAAGTCGCCTGTGGGATTGTGTAAGGGTGTAAGACATGACAGAGGTGAGCTGAATGCTGAATTATCAGGCAATTAAACCCTCTAATCCTGATAATTCTGAGAACCGAGCTGGTCTTTAGGATTAGCTCTGATCAAAGGCCTATTAGCACACTCGTAATTTTATCAGACACGTATGAATTCTGATTCTATCTCATGTTATAACTGTACTTAAGGACCTAGGGGGTTATGTTTATATACTAGCGCTGTTTGTCCAATCCTGATTCCTTCAGTCAGGTTATTGCTCTTGCGCCTGTACGGTCTGTATAAATCAGAATGGGTTTTATTTTAGTCTCAATATGCACATTTTTTGTGACTTTTGTTCAGTGCAGATTAGGGTTGCCACCTTTTCTTCAGAAAAATACCGGCCTTGCCACGGTCTTCATAGACTTAACATTGGCCTGATGCCAATTTTTTACCGGCCTGCCGGTAAAATACCGGCCAGGTGGCAACCCTAGTGCAGTTAGCGCCAGAGCAGGACCGTGGCGGAGAAATGTAATCCAATACAGAGATGTAAAATAGGCGCACATTTGAGACTTTTTAATACATCGCCTACGTGACAATTCTTCCATGATAATAACATAACTGATGCACGGTGGCTTTTTTCTGGCAGAAATCCTTTCACACAAGGGGTAGACCAGAATGATGGTAAAAGTACACTACATTTCTTACGAAAACACCTTTATACATAAACTACATAGTTGTTGATCGTTGTTGTTGTTTGATGAGAATATAATTAAAAATATAGTCTGATGGCTAACCTTGGCACTTCTGATACATTGAAACTACATATCCCATAATGCTATGTCAGCCTTATCACTGACTGAGCATCATGGGGCATGTAGTTCTCAAACAGCTGTAGTTCCAAGGGTAGCCATCACTGTGCTCATCAGATATAGAAGTGAGCCTTTCTGTAGAGATCTGTAGTACTCTTATTGAACTGATACTTCTAGTCAGGGAATATAGAGTATCAGCAGCACTGCATCATGACCTCAAAAAGCTCCTGATACTCTATATTCCCTTCAGTCAATACTGCAAATGCCCAAATTACACAGGAAATCAAGCTCCTCAGCATCAACCCCAGTCCCACTTTGCACAGAGGCACAAACATAGAGGTCACAAGGCTGAGTAGTGTGACTGGGAAAGTGATGAGGGGGCATACGTGTCACTGTGGAATGCTAAATGGGGATATATGGCACTGTGAAAAGTGGGTGTCATACATGGCACTGTGCAAAGTGGGGGATATACAGCAGTCAGATAGCCTATTTTAAAAGAGATTCTCCATTTAACGAGAAACCAGCGCAGATGGTCGGAGACCAGGTGTTGTATGAGATGAACAAGTCTTCTGTCTTCTTTGACATATATACCTTGTAAACATCCCCCATAAATGTAATAAAGACAATGATTACAACTGTAGCAAATCTAGAGTCTCTAGTGCACAGACTAAACAGAACAATGCACAGCTATACAACAATCCACGTCAGTTTTGACATAATGAGAATATATTTCGTTCCCTGCAGTGTTTTGTTTTTAAGATAGTGCTGAACAAGCTTTTTTTCCTCTCCTTATGTAGAAGAATTAATTAATGTACCTGCAAAAATGGAATAGCAAATAATATGACAGTTCTGGTGAGAGTACAGTTTATATATACCAGCTAATGCTATTGATTTCTAAATTGCTTGATGGTGAGCTTATCAATGCTCTGGAAATTCGAGTTAAAGAGACAGTCTAGTCCCCAAACTCACTTTGGTGAGATTACTGCTTGTATAGTGCACAGGCTTTTATCCCACTGTGATTTGATGCAGGCATTCTGTACAAATCATATTTTTAATATTTGACTCAAGCCCTCCCCAGTGATTACTCTGCATGTTTACTGCAGGTGCTGCAGCACTGATTATATAGACACTGAGGATATAAAGGTTTGTTTCATATAGTCACTTCCTGTCAAATGGAGTCTATTGAGTGGCCTATGAGTGACCTTGCTCTAGTCCACAGTAGGATCTCTTAAATAATCTCATTTGAATGGCATTATTCTCATTGGTTTCTGCAGCAAAAAAAAAAAAAAAAGGAAATTACTTTTACTCATCTAGTGTGGGCTGTCCTTGTTTCTTGCAAACTGCTGTAATTTCACAATTTCATATCGCTGTGAGTATTTTATATTTTATGCAATGCAAAATGTAAGACATGCATTTTAAAGTACTTTGAAAGCACATTAATATGCATTAATATTTGGAAGATGCATTTTTGGGCACTAGACAGTCCCTTTAAGTATTCAAAGAGTCAACTCTATGTTTAATAGAAATATTGTATTAGGTGTAGACATTTCAGAATACAAATAAAGTACTTCAAAGGGACTGTATCACCTAAACAATGTTTTTACTGACCCCGCAGAGCATAAACATTTTTGATCATGATCTATACATTGTATTAGGAAAACCGCAAGCAAATGCCTAAATTAGGAGAACAATCTGTTTTAAATGTGTCTGTGGAGTCCCCTGCTTATGACATCACCTGTGCCACTGTATGCAAATGAACTGCTTTTTAATGGGAAATGTGTAATTTGCATACAGTGCCACAGGTGATGTCATACAGACTCCACAGACACATATAAAAAAACATTTTTCTCTTAATTTAGGCATTTTATTGCAGTTTTGCTAACTCAATATATAGATCATTTTCAATCATTTTTAATGCTCTACATGCACAGTAAAAAACAATCTTTAGGTGATACAGACCCTTTAATGAACACTCTTTATCTGTATCAGGGAGCGGATAAGTTGTTTAGGATCTTGGGTCAGATCTTCATTCATCTGGTGTCGAAAATAATATTTAGTGCTGGAAATAGTGAAGGGTTTATTGAGTACAAGATCAACGGGGTTGTGTGGGGCATTTATTCTGGGGCAGTGTTCTAAAGAAATGGACCAATCACCAATGGAATATTCCTTCTGAATGCTTTGCTCCAGACTTTATCCTTGTAACTGACCCCCTATGTGTCAGCTGGAGGAGATGTCCAGAGGATCACCGGTTGGCCGACACTAAAACAATGACGGTTATTATTAACCCCTTCGCGACCTTATGACGAGTTAACTCGTCATGCAGTCTAGCCGGCGGTGCGCTCCGCCAGCCAGTCTGCAACGGGTCCAGGACTAAGCCTCGCACCCGAGGCAAAGTTCCTGGACCCGATCGGTGGATTTCCGGGCATGTGATCACGGTGATAACGTGATCACCGCGATAACATGCAAATTAGACAGCAAAGTCAGTGTGTTCACACACTGCCTCTAATTCACTCTCTGTGCTTCACGTTCTGATAGTGACAGAGAGTGACCTGTAAGTAAAAATAAATTAATAAAGAACGTTGCTGAGAAAAAAATAAATAAAAAAATTAACTCTTTCATTGCTGATCACAGTTTGTAACTGTGATCAGTTTCCTTCCACTTTATGGCCCTCATTTAGTTTTTTTATTACATATTTTTTTATTTTTGCAATTTATAAAGTTTTTTTTAATAAATAAAGGTAGTTTTAATATATTTATTTAATACAATTTAACCCCTGCATGCCTGTTGCATGATTTTTATGGATCTGACATTGCACTCTTCAGAGTTTTTTTTCTGTCTTTTTTGTTTACAGGGGTTTGGGAACCAATATTTTTCTTTTTTATTAGTTAGTTAATTAGGGGGGATAAGTGGGTTAGTGTTACACTAGTTGTGTAGCATATTATTTGGAAAATAATGGGGAAAAACTTTTTTTTCCTCCAAAATTTCCTCTTTTATATGTATTTTTTAATACTGAAATGTAAATCATTTTTATGTGTAGGGTATCCAAAGAAAGCTCTAACTGTCCTTTAAAAAAACAACATAAAACTTGTATGGGTACGTTAAATGAGAGAGAGGGAAATTATGTTTTAAAAAACGCATATTAAAAATTGAAAAACGCTCTGGTCCTTGGCCCAGGAAAATCGCTGGTCCTTAAAGGGTTATAGATCGGTTGTGTGGTGGTGCTCTGCAAGTGAACATCACATCATCCTGCTGATTGTTCCACTTTTATAGCTTTGCCTGTGTGCATAAAACATTGTTGGAATATAGAGAAGACAGATTTGAACTGGTTGGCTTACTAGGACATTTTGTGTGACTTAATGTTATGTACCATATGTTATATAAACGGGATGTGTGCTCTCTTGTATACAGCACCATCGAAGAGCAACCTTTTTAAAAGTGGAGCAATCTCCATGGAAACCTAAGAGAATGTTTCTGCTGATTGTTCCACTTTTAGAACTTTGCCCCAGAAGTGATCTTTATACATAACCTTGTGACATTCAAAAACCTGCTAGACTAACACATTTCATAACTCTTCAAATAGGCTGAAAACAGTGACATACATGACCACAGTCTAATGGAAGTACAGATTTACGGGGAGTATGGTCATGCACCTGAAAAGGCTCATTGTATGGTATGTTAACTGTTTGCTTTGCAGGAGAGTAGGTTTCATGCCTCCTGGCACTCAAAGGGTCAATGTCCGTAATAAATAGGTGAAGAAGCTAGATAAACATAAAAGGACCCCATCACCTAAACAATGTTTGCACTGCGACGGTAGAAAATAAATATAGACGACATGTAGCCAAATTGCAAGCAATTACATCGATTTTAATGTGTTTTGGGGTGTCTCCTGTTTATGACATCACCATGTGGCCCAGTATGCAAATGAACGTCTTTCCATGCCTTGCCACAGGGATTATGTCATAAACTGATACCCAGGCATTCTCTCCAAATTTTTTTGCAGCGAAACCGCTCTGCCTATTTACCCCCCCCCCCATCTAATATACATATGGTGCATATCATTTTATTTACCCCCCCTCCCATCTAATATACATATGGTGTATATCATTTTATTTACCCCCCCCTCCCATCTAATATACATATGGTGTATATAATTTTATTTACCCACTCTCCCATCTAATATACATATGGTGTATATAATTTTATTTACCCCCTCTCCCATCTAATATACATATGGTGTATATAATTTTATTTACCCCCTCTCCCATCTAATATACATTTGGTGTATATCATTTTATTTACCCCCCCCCCTCTCCCATCTAATATACATATGGTGTATATCATTTAATTTACCCCCCTCCTCTCCCATCTAATATACATATGGTGTATATCATTTTATTTACCCCCCCTCCCATCTAATATACATATGGTGTATATCATTTTATTTACCCCCCCCCCTCTCCCATCTAATATACATCTGGTGTATATCATTTTATTTACCCCCCCTCTCCCATCTAATATACATATGGTGTATATCATTTTATTTACCCCCTCTCCCATCTAATATACATATGGTGTATATCATTTTATTTACCCCCCCTCTCCCATCTAATATACATATGGTGTATATCATTGTATTTACCCCCCCCTCTCCCATCTAATATACATATGGTGTATATCATTTTATTTACCCCCCTCTCCCATCTAATATACATATGGTGTATATCATTTTATTTACCCCCCTCTCCCATCTAATATTCATATGGTGTATATCATTTCAATAATAAACCCTAATATTGTATGGTTGTAAAAATGATTTAAAAAAGAATCTCTGCTGAGAAGTAATGTTTGTCTCTCTGTTGTTAATGCAGCTTTCTGTGGCTTTAGTAATAATACATTGCTTTAAAACCCAGCAGAATCACAGAGATTTGCTCACTGGAGAGATTTTTTTAATTTGCTTTCTTTTAAGTATATATCTGTTTGGCTTTGATGAATCAGTAACAGATAATTTATTACACAAACATTTAGTTATGATGTAGCAGTTAACTCATTGAGTTAATTAGCACTCCCTGTATGTCTGATATTTTCTGACAATAGATGTTAATTATTAAGGGCTCCATCGTACAAATAGGATGTGCCTCATATTGCTGGCTAATCCCTGCTAGACAAAGCTATAGTCCCATAAGCAGATGCAGTGCAGGTTATTCACGAACAATATTTCCATCCAGTTACTCTTGGTCATTGCACTGGAGTAACCTCGAATCAGGATGCTATGTGCAGGAAAGAGATTTTTATTGGCTGGTTGGCTGCCTTGTTGCTAGCAGGGAACATCACACAGTATGCCACATCTCTCTCCGGTGCATGCAATGCCTTTCTCGTTCGGTATTGGAATTCATAGAAACATAGAATGTGTCGGCAGATAAGAACCATTCGGTCCATCTAGTCTGCCCAATTTTTTTTGAGTACTTTTATTAGTCCCCCTTTCCCGGTCTTATAGCTAGGATAGCCTTGTGTCTATCCCACGCATGCTTAAAATCCTTGACTGTGTTTACCTCTACCACTTCTACTGGAAGGCTATTCCATACATCCACTACCCTCTCAGTAAAGTAATACTTCCTGATATTACTTTTAAATCGTTGCCCCTCTAATTTAAGACTATGTCCTCTAGTTGTGGTAGTTTTTCTTCTTTTAAATATACTATCTTCCTTTACTGTGTTGATTCCCTTTATGTATTTAAATGTTTCTATCAATCAATGTTTCTAATTCAATTGTTTGCAGGTTCATTTCTGAATGTCAGTCTGTTTTCCATTTCAAGCATATGGCTATCCGTGTGTAGCCTGGGGTTTAACCCCCCCTGAAATAGCTTAACCCCTTAAGTACAAGATATTTTTCTGGGTTCTTTGATGCCCTGTTTATCCTTATAATCCAGAAGCTAATATTATTTTTTTTTTTTTTTTAAGTTGGCCACCCATGATGTGCCAGGACCCTTGTGTGTCCTTAAGGGGTTAATGTTAAAGGTCTGCATCATTATGTTATGGTCTGATAAAATATTTTATATTTCATTTTTCCCTTCAATTGCAGGCATATAGTTTCTAAGAAGGCTTAAGGAAATACAACATGGTATTCATTGACTGTAAAAGGACAACTGTAGCAAAAACACAAGTAATGTTTGATTGAAAGATTGCATTGACTGTAGAAATATTAAATAGAAATGTTTTAATGAGAGAGTATATATACTGTACCTTATTGAGCCCTCTTTGCGATGTTTAGCTCTAATAGGGAGCGGCCATGTTGTTTAGAATCTTAGGACAGTTCTTCATTCACTTTGGTTCAGATGAAGTAAGATCTGACTGATCTGACCCAAAGATTCTAAACAACATGGCTGCCCCCTGTTAGAGCTGAACAGGGCAGAGAGGGCTCAATACGGTACATTATTTATATTCTTTCATTAAAGCATTTCTGCGTAAAGTATGTGATGCATAATAAATATTAACTATATTTTTCTACAGTTGTCCTATAAAGACGGTTCAGAGAGATTTTTTAATAATAAAACGTACAGTGTCTTTAGTAATAACTTTGGACATGGAGTCTCTTGCTGATGACATCACGTGTGGCTTGATGCAAGTGAACCAGTTTTAAATGGGAAATGTGTAATTTGCATCTCAAGCCACAGATGATGTCATAAGCATGAGACTCCTCAGACACGTTTAAAACACTTGTTTCTCTTAATTTAGGCATTTGCTTGCAATTCTGTAAACACAATGTATAGATCATTTTCAGTCATGTTTTATTTAATACATCCACTTGGTACCCTATTTCCATCTGTAATGTCTCGATTGCTTAGAATTTAGCAGGGCTTACCATACAAATATATTTAAACAACAATATTATATAGATCAGCCGGTATCTTTATTTATATTGATAAATAACTGGGAATACAATAAAAATAGGATTTTGGAAGCAATAACCTTTTTTTTTTAAATGTTTTCATTGAACATAAATATATAGTATATAAATATATAAAATATATTTATAATAATATAGACAAAGTAAAAAACAACAACTTAATAATCCATTATAATAAAAGCAGAGTAAATAAAGTTAAATGTAAATGCTTGCAATAAGTAAAATAAAATCACATACAGGTTTACAGATTAATCTCTCATTCTTGTGTTAAAGGGAAATTAATCTTTGTTTAACCCTTGCTTCCTTAAAGGAAGTAAGGGTTAAACAAAACATTTGCCGGTAGATTAAAGTAAATCCGATGTGTATCTTAATAGATGCATGCTGGTTTACTTTCTGCAGTGTCTCTCATGTAAGACACTGCAGGTCCCGGTTGTTGAGTGGACAGCCAATCAGAGTGGTGCTCGCCCCACTCAGACAGCTGAATGTGAGGGTCTCTAGCTGCTAGCACAGAGAGAGACCCGTGTTTTTGATTGGGATCTGCCCTTGTTTTTGTATGAGATCAGCAGGGAGGACCTTAACTAGGTCCCCCCTCTCTCTGTGTTAGCAGAGAGAACCAGTCGCCGACCAGACAGCTTCCTATAGAAACATGGCAGCTGTCAGTCTATCAATAGTACACGCCAGTTCATCCTCACACTAGGGGCAACTAACTTTTCAATTACACTTCTATATTAGAAGTACAAGTGAAAAATAAAGTTTAGTGTCCCTTTAATGCAGTCGCATCAACATGGTCTCCTCATTCTGTGTCAACTAACGATGAATTGGTGTTTATATAGATTTTATATAACCTTACTTCCGGTCATTTATGGGCAGGAACAATACCAAATGATACATTAATGGTTTACTTTGGGATAAATCTTGGTCACTCAAGAAAATATGAATTAACCTTAAGTCTTGATCAAGGCCATGACAAGATAATGAGGCACATGTCCTGGCCTAGCAGGACAAAATGGCGTCTATAGTCTAAACATCTTACTCGCGAAGCTGGGCGTGAAGCCAGTTTGATAACAGAAAGAACACAGTTGAAGCTACAAAATTTTCCACTGTAAGTAACAAAGTGGAAGAAGGGGGGAAACGAAACCTGTCATTTCTGCAAGTGCCCATAACAACAGCATAAGCAGTGTTTTGGTGATACAGTCCACTTTTTTTCACTAAATACTACGTTACGCAATTCAGCCAAACAGCTAAAAAAGAGTGCGATATCCAGATCCCATTGCAAACAGTAATTAGAGTTTTATTTTGATTAAGATGCTAAACAGGTAGAGTTGACTGTGATTGACTAGATCCATATGACCACATCTGTATGGGTGATATCCTTCTTGACCCATATTATAAGTAAAGCAGAGGTTATAAACTTCAGTTATGCTGATGCAAAGTTATATTATGTTTATAATAAACATGACACCTCCAGGGGTGTTTTGTTTATTATAATTGCCATTAACATAATAACACCTTGATTGATTTTATTTAAAAGTTGACTTCTGGTTTCCCTAAACCAAACGATGAAAATAAACATTTTAATTTCAAACTTCAAGCTGGATTTTTGTGCTATTTTGTGTGGCATGATACACAGGGGGAGAGGGTCCAGTAGATTTTGGATACCTTAAATATACATATAGTCCGGTACACTACAGAGAATACCGAGATTGTGCTAGTATTTATAAATCGCTTTCTGTTATAACCATTGCCATCAAATATCTTCTTATCATAGACCACTGCTTTCTTATTTTTTTGGGCCTCACTACGCACTTTCATGGCTCTCTTGGGGTGTTTCATGAGGCTCATTGGTGAGTGGGGCAGTCACCATATAAACCAATGAAATGTCCCTGCTGTTTGCTCCACATTTTCCAACGTTGAATTGTCCTTTCCTTTTTATAAATAAGCCAGATTCTCATTTATTTTCATTATTCTCTTGTTTGCTTACGTAAGTGATTGTAGTCTGTGATTGTATTCTGTTCCTTTGTAGGGATCTGTTATTGATTACATTAAATGGCACTTTGATGCTGATCGAGTTACATTAAAGAAACCCATTCCAGAATTGCTCTTTAGACGCCTAAATAAAGCTTAATTTGCTTCAGTTCAACTCTTCACTTACTGTGGTTGAGTGACCACTCCGTGTATCCACTACAGTTCTGCTGCCAGTTTTAGAACCTTTCTCTCTCATCCTGCACTGTGATATATTGTCATTCCGTGCGCTCTGCATCCCTTTTGACTTTTCCATGAGTTAAATTATTCTCAGAGGCGATATACTGTTTTATTCCGCTTCCCTTTATTTGCAGCTGGGACATCTCTCTTGTTTTCTGAACGATGAGTTTATGCAACCTTTCATTTCATGTATTTTGGGGTGTGCTGCCCCAGCACTGAAAGAGTTAAAGAGATCTGTTTATGAGGGTGAGTTAGATCAATGGACCGTGAGTTAGATCAATGGACCAAGGAACCATCTGTAGAATCTGTTCTGCCCTCAGGGTGGCAGGTTCAATTTCTGCAATTGTACAGCCCTGCATTTTATCGCCAGGTTAACTTACTACAACTTGTTGATTTTCTTGGCCACTGTGCCACCATTGCTCAATAAAGTCCCTGCGCCAGTAAGCCCTTCTGTCAGTTCCCGCATTGCCCTTTAACACACATCAACGTTTTCCTAACCTCATGCGCAGAGCTGCAGAACTTGCCAACACCTGATAAGCAAATAACAGATCAACGACCAGTGAATTCACCAAGGTGCCCCTGACGCGTTTTGCTTTAGTAAAGTCAACCTCCTTCCACCAGTCCCACTGACTGTGTCATAGCTGAGGGTTTAAGGGCTTGGTTCCAGTTTTATACAAGCGTTGAAGCCAACGCGTTTTATGGCTGATAGCAAAAATCAGATCAAATGCAAAAAAATTCAAGAAATGATACTATATTTTAGACTCTTTATTAAACTGATAGATAAACGTGCTCAAAGAGATAAATATTTATAAATGTAACAGATAGTTCTCGCAGGTGACTAGGATCATTAACAATTTGCACTTTTCCAAAATGACTGTGAATCTTTGCATGGCATATATTAACATCCGCCCGAAAATTGCTGCAAGTCATCTATAACTATACACTGCCACCTGCCTGCGCTTGGAGCTAAACAATGATGTCATAGCTGCAGTGGGCTCAGTATTAAATATGCTGCAGTGTGTGACTGGCTGGGATTTCGGATGTCAAAGTGGCCAAGGCAGAGTGATTGGGAGAGTGATTGGGAGCCGTTATAATGTCTGAGTCTTGGAAGCAGGGAGCAGTAATTAAAACAAATGACCACACCTGACATTCTAAAGGATTCAGTGGAAGGAAATGTGTGTTTATAGTAATTGGTTTTCTTAGCTTTGAAGTTTTGTCTTATTACAGTAAACAGGCTGTATTCTCTCGTGTTTTGGTCTAAATAGATATGTTAAATTGTATCACTTTTGGGGGCTATTGACTAAAACTGAACTGGCAGGTTGGAGAATGTTTCCAACTCAGTTACTAAAAGGAGATTAAACCCAAAAATAATTTTTTTATGTATGCAGGGCTATATCTCCCTGTTATTTTAATGGTGCCTGAATGGTACCATTCAAAAGATTTTCCATAGTCTGTGCCCAAAAAAACAAAGATTTGGGAGAAAACATTTAGTGACGCTACTATATTACCGAGACAGCCCGACAATTGTCGGTCACCACTACTGGTGTTTCTGTGTATGTAAAGGGGGACGGAGTAAAGCATGTGTGAATGTATATGTGAATGCTGATGTGAACAGCTAGAAAGGATGACAGTGGTGTAGGAGTGAATTAGAAAGTATGACACTGGTACGAGGGAGCAGGCGGCATTGAAACAGGCACACAGTGTCAGCACTGTAATAGAAGAAGAAACACAGAAACCCTACTCCAAATGAGCCGAAATCCCTCCAAATAACCTGCTCCCCCACAGCTACCCTACTGATGAATAAAAATATAGCTTTTGGGAAATACAGTCACGACTCTGACTTTTAAACTGATAAACTTGGATTAGCTAGCACAGCGTGCCATTGGAACACAGGAGTGATGTTTGATGATAATGGGCCTCTCTACAGCTCTGTAGATATTCCATAAAACAAATCGTCTGTTTACAGCTACAATAATTATTTACAACATTAACAATGTCTACACTGTTCTTCTCATCCATTTGGTGTTTTTTTTTGAATGGACACAATTAGCTTTTCTTTAAAAAAACAAACAAAGACATTACTAAGTGCTCCTTAACTTTAGAACAGTATTATATGGGTTCGTGGTAACATGTCCAACATTGGCAAGTATGATATTTGTACAGACTGTACAAACTGAAGTGCTCCTTTAAGCCTTTGACTGTTAGAAGCTTTTCTTGTGAAATAACAGAAACATAAGATGCCATTATGACTTTGCTGCTGCCTTAGTCTTTCCAAAGCATTGCTGAAGATTCCATTTCATATTGCAGGAGTGAAAGGGTTAAGGTTGAATTGGCACCAGATGATTTCGTTAAGAGGGCTGAATGGCTGAATTCTCTATCTGTGAAGATAGACCATGGTTGCCGTGATTATATAGCAATCATGCATCAACGATTTTTCTGAAGCTATTATAAGTGTTTCATTTAGCAATGTTTTATAGCGCCGTGGTGTTTTTTTATAATCTTTTTTTTTTTTTCCCCTCCTAACAAGAAGTTGGTTCACCAAAATTCTGGGAATTCTACAGGTGGAAAAGTATCTGAATAACATATTCCTCATTCTCCTCTCCTGGGCTGGCAGTAGCGCTGAGTATGGAAGGACACGTCACGGCTGTTTTATTTTTCCTTACGTTTTACCAGCACTATGTTAAGCTATCACTACCCATATGTCCCCTCCTTCCATGCAGCTTACAAAAAGGGGCCAGTAAAATAGGAATTAGGTCAAAGGTGGATACAACTTAAATGGACTGTATGTGAGCAAAAAAGGGGGATGGGTGCATGAGATCCCGAGAACAGACAGCACTACTATAGTCTGTCCGGATAGTACCTACTCGGGAGGGTAACTCCATTTTTTGCTTAATCCCTTTATGGGTGGGATTAGTCTGATATGCTAATGGAGTGGTTCCTCTGTAATGCTGTAAGCAAGCAAAAAACGGAGTTGCCCTCCCGAGTAGGTATTCTCCTACAGGACAGACTATTATAGTGCTGTCTGTTCTCAGGAGATCGTGCACCCACTCCCCTTTTTGCTCACCTTAGGTTTCAGGGTATGCCCAGGGCTGAGGGTCCCTGGCTTGCTTGCACCTAGAGGATCATCAGCCATACCCCACTGACGAGGCCATTGTAGGCCAAAACGTACGTCTGTGGTTTGCTGTGTTCCTCGTGCAGAGGGTACTAGCCATGCATTTCGAGTCTGGACTGCCCATATGGGTGGGATTAGTCTGATATGCTAATGGTGTGGTTCCTCTGTAATGCTGTAAGCAAGCTCCTACAGGACAGACTTTTATAGTGCTGTCTGTTCTCGGGAGATCGTGCACCCACCACTCTTTTTTGCCCACCTTAAAAGGACTGTATCACTTGGATATTTTTTTTTTACTTTGCATGTAGTGTTATTGGCACTTGCAGAAATGACAGGTTTAGTTTCCCCCCTTCTTCCACCTTGTTACTTACAGTGGAAAGTTTTGTTGCTTCAACTGTGTTCTTTCTGTTATCTAACTGGCTTCACGCCCAGCTACGCAAGTAAGATGTTTAGACTATAGACGCCATTTTGTCCTGCTAGGCCAGGACATGTGCCTCATTATTATGCCATGGCCTTGTCTGTTTGCGAAGAAATCAAGACTAAAGGTGAATTAATATTTTCTTGATTGACCGAGATTTACCCCAAAGTAAACCATGGTTACCTGTTTTAATGTATCATTTGGTATTTTTCCTACCCATAAATGACCGGAAGTAAGGTTATCTAAAATCTATATAAACACCAATTATCAGTTAGTTGACACAGAATGAGGAGACCATGTTGATGCTACAGTATTAACACAAGAATGAGAGATTAACCTGTAAACAACCAGGAGGGTATGTGATTTGATATATTAAATAAATATTAAAATATATACAGCTGTTTTTATACATTGTCTATATTTATTTATATTCAATAAAATATATTAAAAGACAAAAGGTTATTGCTTCCAACTCCCTATTTTTTATTGTATTCTCAATTATTTATCAATTTAAATAGAGAAACCTGCCGATCTATATAATATTGTTATTAAAAGATATCTGTATGGTTAGCCCTGCTAAATTCTATACAATTAAGACGTTATGGACGGAAATAGGGTACCGACGGTTACAGTAGAGCATAAACAATTATTGAAAGTGATCTATACATTGTATTAACAAAATTCTACGCAAATGATTACATTAGGAGAAAAATATGTTTTAAATGGGTCTGTGGAATCTCCTGTTTGTGACATCACCTGTGGCACGGTATGCAAATTACACACGTCCCATTGAAAAGCAGTTCATTTACATACCGTGCCACAGGTGATGTCATAAGTAGGAGATTCCACAGACACATTTAAAATACATTTTTCTCCTAATTTAGGCATTTGTTTGCAATTTAGCTAACACAATGTATAGATCATTTTTAATAATGTTGTATGCTCTACATTCACAGTAAAAAAAAAACCAATCTTTAGGCGATACAGTGCCTTTAAAAATATGTATGGGTTATCACTAAGGGAATACAATTTCGGTTTGGAACATTTTACATAACTTCAGTAAAAGATTTCCAAAGTAAAATTAGCCATCCTTAGTACACCCCCTCGCCTACCTGGTTTTTAAATATGCTTCTCTCCCTGGTGTAGTTAAGTGATCTATTTCTCTATTTAATGTGCTGCCTTTTTTCTTCTTTAGGAAAATGGAGCTGTAATAAAAAAATAAAAAAAAAATTGCAATTTCTTTTAACTAATCATTTAAGTGTGACCTACTTTCCATTTATTCTCTAACGAATTACACAATTTAAAACTCGAAGCTGGTTTTGGTTTCTTTCAAACTCCTTGTTATTTTTTTGGGACAGAGTGAGGATATTTTCGCTTGGTCTGCATTGGGTATTAACTCTTTTGAATTTCAGAGGAATGAGCTGCTGATCCTACTGGGACATGAAAGGGTTAAATCCCTGCTTCCCACACCCCGTTTTTTCCCTTCCTCTATAAAACATTAATATAATTTTCGAACTCTGAGATATGTGACTTTAAATTGAAGGTTAGCACCTAGAAATGTCATCAGAAATAAATGTAATTTATAAGATACAATACTTCAGTGTGATTATTGGAGTGACCTTTGAAATGGCATGTGTTAAACTGCTAAAGGCTTTCACAAATTTAGAACTAAGATTCAAAATAACATATATCTTCCTTGTGATGGAACAAAGAGGACTCAATAAGGTACTTTATTTCTTTAATTCTTTCATTTAAACGGCCTACATACACATGATGTAATCTTTCAAATAATCTTAAAAAAATAATAATCAAACAACCACAATTGAGAGTTTATATCCTCAGGTTATTTTTTTTTTTTTCAGCCAATATACAATTATATTGTAAGCAAGCGTGTCCAAGAACTTATTAATGAATCAAAGAGGCAAATCCACAGTTCCTGCAATCATTGATTTCCCTCTGATTTTACGTTCATGTAATGTCAAAGTTACACGTGTCCAGGGCCGCCATCTAGGGGGGATGGGCGAGACACCTGTCCCGGGCCTGGCAGGCCCAGCGGGCCCACTCGGGCCCCGGCCCTCTAAAAAAAAACAACCAAATGTTAAAAAAACCCCTAGGCAAACGGTGCAGCTGCCCAGTTCCCATTCATTCCTCTGGACCCAAAGCAGCTGCCCATGTGACTGTCTCACACGGAGACAGTCACGATCGGGCAGCAGAAGGCAGATCCGCAACCCTGCGGAGGACGAGCAGCATCTAGGTAAGTACTGGGGAAGGGGGAAGGGGGAAGGAGGGGGGGATTGGCTATTAATGGACAAATTATTAGTGGGCTATTAATGGACAAATTATCAGTGGGCTTATAATAGACAAATTATCAGTGGCTATATAATGGACAAATTATCAGTGGCCATTAATGGACAAATTATCATTGGGCTTATAATAGACAAATTATCAGTGGCTATATAATGGACAAATTATCAGTGGCCATTAATGGACAAATTATCAGTGGCCATTAATGGACAAATTATCAGTGGCAACTAATGGACAAATTATCAATGGATATTACTGGAAAAATTATAAGTGGCCATCAATGGACATATTATCAGTGGCTATTAATGGACATATTATCAGTGGCTATTAATGGACATATTATCAGTGGGCTATTAATGGACATATTATCAGTGTCTATTAATGGTCATATTATCAGTGTCTATTAATGGTCATATTATCAGTGGGCTATTAATGGACATATTACCAGTGGACTATTAATGGACAAATTATCAGTGGGCTATTAATGGACATGTTATCAGTGGGCTATTAATGGACATATTATCAGTGGGCTATTAATGGACATATTATCAGTGGGCTATTAATGGATATATTATCAGTGGGCTATTAATGGACATGTTATCAGTGGGCTATTAATGGACATATTATCAGTGGGCTATTAATGGACAAATTATCAGTGGCATATTAATGGACATATTATCAGTGGGCTATTAATGGACATATTATCAGTGGACTATTAATGGACAAATTATCAGTGGACTATTAATGGACAAATTATCAGTGGGCTATTAATGGTCATATTATCAGAGCTATTAATGGACAAATTATCAGTGGACTATTAATGGACAATTTATCAGTGGCTATTAATGGTCATATTATCAGTGGCTATTAATGGTCATGTTATCAGTGGCATATTAATGATCATATTATCAGTGGCTATTAATGGAAATATTATCAGTGGGCTATTAATGGACAATTTATCAGTGGCTATTAATGGTCATATTATCAGTGGCTATTAATGGTCATGTTATCAGTGGCTATTAATGGACATATTATCAGTGGGCTATTAATGGACAAATGATCAGTGGGCTATTAATGGACATATTATCAGTGGGCTATTAATGGACAATTTATCAGTGACTATTAATGGACAATTTATCTGTGGTTATTAATGGTCATATTATCATTGGCTATTAATGGACATATTATCAGTGGATATAAATGGACATATTATCAGTGGGCTATTAATGGACATATTATCAGTGGGCTATTAATGGACATATTATCAGTGGGCTATTAATGGTCATGTTATCAGTGGCTATTAATGGTCATGTTATCAGTGGCTATTAATGGACATATTATCAGTGGGCTATTAATGGACAAATGATCAGTGGGCTATTAATGGACAATTTATCAGTGACTATTAATGGACAATTTATCAGTGGTTATTAATGGTCATATTATCAGTGGCTATTAATGGTCATATTATCAGTGGCTATTAATGGTCATATTATCAGTGGCATATTAATGATCATATTATCAGTGGCTATTAATTGACATATTATCAGTGGGCTATTAATGGACAATTTATCAGTGGCTATTAATGGTCATATTATCAGTGGCATATTAATGAGCAGGTTTTGTGAATTTTAGGTAGTAAATGAGAAACATCTATCTTAGGAGAATGTATGTTTTTCACTCACAACTATTTTTGTAAGAGCAAACACAGCAATGAGAACCAGGTTTACACCTGTAATTGTTGTTGTTAGCAATGGTGTTGCTACAATGATGATGTGCTCATATATATATAACTGTAGGGTCCCTTTTTAACATTATAAGTGCTAGCATCATGTAATTGTCTTCTTCCTCTTCTAAATAATAAGGCTGATTTAATATGTGGATGTTGCTTCCCCTTTGTCAGCTTGTCAGACAACTACATTGTGCTTATCTTTTAGAGTCCAAATGGCATTAGAATCATGTTTGAAAGTTTAAAATGTTTTTTTGTTTGTTTAAAATCTGTTTATTAGTTTTAATCAAAACAAAGCAGCAATGTGCAGACCATGATTATCCTTCCATACAAATAAAAAAATGAGTCTTCTCATGGTCTCCCAGAAGATATGCAGTTGAGTTGAGTACAGAAAATTGGCGGAAACAACTAAACCCAAAAAGGGAAAAGTGGATTGATATGGGAAAATAAACACTGATCTAGATTTGAGCAGGAGTGTATATAGGTATACCAATTGATACCCAATAGAAAACGGAAAAAGAAATGAGCAACAGGGACTAGCCCAATGACCACAACATTACACTCCCAAGCTAACAAAAAAATCAACAAAGAGCATAACAAAACAAAAAAAATGGTGATATGTAAAAATCAATAAATATATAATATATATAAAAATATAGATGGTATAAAATTATACGAAAGTGAATGTGAAAAATAAACAGCAAAAATAATAATAATAAAAACGGGCAAGATATCAAAAAATCAAATAAAATTCAATACCTCCAGACATTTGGGGCGTGTGAGGTGTTTGTAACTGGTCCTTGGGTGTTTGTGGTGCCATATGAAACGGGTGATCATTGATCTGAGTGAGAGTGACGAAGAAAAGGGACTTCCGGATAATTATGGGCATGGTTTGGATGACATATAGAAATAGGGGTAAGATATTCATCTTAATCACCAAGGCTTCTACCAAATCAGGAATGTCATTTAAGGGACCATCTAATTAGTTTAAAATGTTTTTATTATAACATTTTTAGATTCAGAAATGACCAAATTCTCCAATGCTCCAAAATGGTCTCCCTTGTTCCATATGGGATTAAACCTTGTCTGAGGCTTCAAGTTAAAATGAACATAAGGGTCAGGGTTCTCACTTGAGTCTATTTTCTTGCCTTTGTGTTTAATGTCTTTAGAGTAAGCTTTCTGGGCATCAACAGAAACCAAAAAGTTGCCAGGTCTCTTGGCTGGGGCGAGTTTCAGACCCCTTGAGAAGAATCAAGAGGGACATCAGAAATATTGATGCCACTAATCTGACTTTATCTCTCCCTCTCCTATTTCCTGTCTTGAGGGTGGCTTCTTTTGAGCAAAGTGGGCACCAAGGGGACATACTTGTTCTGGGACCACCACTTGTTGCGTTCTCATTTTGTACCCACTTCTTTTTGGAAAAAGTCTTTGTAAAAGCCGACTGCCTAAAAAAAAATTGTCATTCTCTTTCTTTGAATACTTATTGTTAGGAAAGATTAAAGGTTTCTTATTGGGTCTAAAATTCCTCCCACCTTTTCAGGAGCATGACCGTACTCCCATAATTCTGTTATACAGTAGTCATGTATGTCACAGTTTTCAGACCATAGGAAGAGGAGTTTTTTTTATAACAAGTTGTGATGGCGACCGGCTCCCAAGATATGTCATGTGTACAGTAAATTAACACATGTTGTTAAGATAAATATGTCTAGTTCCAGCTTGACAAGTATTGTTGAAGGTGAAATAGAGTTATGAAATGTTTTAGTTATAGCTCATATTTTTGAGACTAAGAGGGGCATGTACTAAAAAAACGCAAATATATTTTATGTGCAAAACTATTTTTGCTCTTTGCTCCTATTGCAATGTACTAAACATTTAACACTCCAATAGTACATACGAGCAAATTGTGAATAAAAACAAGCAATTTTGCACATATTTTTCTACCTCTTTTGATAGCGCTCGCTAAAAGGTGGTGTAATTTTCACATGCAAATAAGAATTATTTTTCACGAAATATTCACAAAACTACTTAGCGTGCGCAAATATAATCGCAATGTATTAGCCCAACCGGAAAAATAAAAATAAACGGAAGAGGCGCAAATCAGGAAAAACAAGCGCAAAATGTTACAAATAGGCCCAAATTGCTCCTTACACATGTTTTAGCTACTTTTTCCCCCACTGCACTTGTTTAGAACATGACCCCCATGGTCAAACTCAGTTTCCGAATTTGACTTAGTCTCAAAAATAGCTTCGATCATTTCACCTCCCATTACTTTCAATGGGAAAGATTCAAACCTGGGGTTTTTTCTAAGTCAAACTGGGGTCTTAGTCTCAAAATGAAAGTTGACCTCCAAAGATGAATTTTAGACCCATGTATGTTATTTAAACGGTATGTGTGCTCTTTTGTATATAGCACAATCGTAGGACAACTTTTTCAATAGTGGAGCTATCTCCATGGGAACCAAGAGAATGTTTCTGCTGATTGTTCCACTTTTAGAACTTTCCCCCAGAATTGATCTTTATACACAAACTTGTGACATTCAAACCTGCTAGACCAACACATTTCATAACTCTGTCTCACCTTCAACAGTACTTGCCATGGCGGAACTAGACTCAAAAGGAAAGTCGACCTCCACAAATGTTAGTGATTAGACCCTTTAGTGTATTCTTGCTACCTTCCTGGTGTATTAAACTTTATTTGCATTAACACAAGTCCTATTCAACCCAGGTCTAGAGAGTTCATAACTGTTATTATCTCTCCAGTTGGACCTGAACCATAATCCTTGGAGGATCTTTGTAGACCTCTACCATGTAATCTTCCATTACTCCTTCTCCAATAGCTGTGCATTCCCTTATAGTAATCTCTGTTTCGTTTAAATTGATGGTTTTTAAAACCCATTAGTTTCTAGTCCTCTGCATACGTAACTTCTCCTCAATATTCTTAATCTCAGACTCCAATTTGCACAGAGAGCTTTGGTGATGTTTAATTAAAATCTTCATTAACCCTAACGAGCAGAAAATCACTCCATTCTGTCATAAAAGTACTATTGTCTGTATATCAGGCAGGGGGGGAACTTTTGCAAACTGAGACCCAGTGAAACGATCTCCCTCTGCATGGATTTTCTCTCAAATGACAGAACTGTTGTGTGTGACTAATCTATATTACTAACTAGTCGTGGAATCTATAGACTGCAGGATTGCCATGTTGTCTATCTATGATTATAGGGGCCAAAACTGTCAAGAGGCATTCTAGTTTACCCTCTGTTGTTTCTCTGTGGATGAATGAATCAATCGAAAAAAATAATAATGCAGTACTCTCCCCGGGTGATACAGGGAAAACAAACAAACAGGGAAATGGCTCTGTAACACTGGAATATAGTTAAGAACATCACATAATAGTGTAGTATATGAAAACACAGGCGGATGTAGAGGTAAGTGAATACACTCATAAATGCCTAGTTGGGCAGCTGCGTTACACCGGAAGAGTACAGCATTTATTCATTTGATTTGTACACTGTGTATTTTTTTGTATACTAATGGATACTGTACAGAATGATGGGTGATGTTATCAAATCTTTTAACGCAGTATGGAAAACAATGTACAGCGATGCAGGGGCCAGCTGTGGATATTGCTGTGAACTATGCACATCAATAATGTGTATCTCTTTCACGGTGTGTTGAAGTTGCCTTATATTTACTGGTATATTTACTATATTTACTGATAGATTCATTAACAGTTTCTTTATTTGGGCGACACATAAAAAAAAAACCAAATTCATTATTCTTTGAATTTATAGTCACTAGATCATTCATTACAGATATTATTAAAATAATTAAATGGTCAACAAAATCCATTCTCTCTCCGTTTACACTAAGCCTTTTAAGCAATAAAGCAGAAGACAAGATGGCCGCACCCATGTTCCTTTATTTCAGTAATGTTGGTAATGGAGTTGGGTGATTGCACGTATGTACATCAAATGTAATGGTTGAAGCAAAAACAAAATGCAATTTAAAGGTCATTAATCTTGGTATATTTTGGGAATAATCTTCCTTTTAAGTGCTGTTTGGTCTGCCTGTGAAATACTAAACATTGGGTTTTAAATTAAAAAAACAAAACTGTTTTAACTGTTTTATACTGATAGGTACAATACTGAATCACCCTAATTTTGTTTGTTATGCGTTTGCCATTTGCTGGGTGATTTCGTCTGTGTCTTTCTGTCTTTATCGATTATTATTAGAAATAAAAATGTTTTGGGTAATGACTGCCAGCAGGAGATTGCAGTTATTTATCTGCTGTTGGAAACACTAGACATTACGTTTATCCTGATTGTTTCATTGTTGCTAATCTAGCAGACTTCGTAGAGTTTCGATTGTAATTATTTTTTAATCATTTCCCCCTCATTTAGGGTACAAAACGCTGCTGAAGGGAATATCGGGCAAGTTCTGCTGTGGGGAGCTTGTGGCCATCATGGGGCCGTCAGGAGCTGGGAAGTCAACCTTAATGAATATATTGGCCGGGTACAGGTAAGTCACACATAACAGGAGCATTGATGAGCAGGATGGGTTTGATGGATTCAAACCAGGGCTTGACTTAGTGATACCCTTTTTCTACTATTTAAGAAATTCTGCCCATTGTTTTGAATACACTGAGACATTTACCATCCACTTTTCATTTAAGTCCCACCCACAATGTATTTAACTCCTCCTATTCTTATTCCCCTGGCATATCGGGAAGCTGGTGTTAGAACTACAGTGCATGTGTGGCGGCACTCACAATCATTCTCACAGCTCTACTCAGGACTGTGGACTTGCGGTACTTGTGGTACTGAATCCAGCTATCCCGACGATCTCTACCTAAAAAAGTAGAGCTTGAGAGGGACAAACTAGAGGGACACTGGGACAGATCTCCCAAATTGTGATAGTTGGCAGGTACGCATATATGCATACTTGCCATGACAAAAAAAAGGCAGAGCTTAAGAAAGAGGTGGAGATTGATCTCCAGCTTCCCTGGCACAGATGCTGGGTGTCTTGAGCTTTATACTCTTCATCGAGACTGTGTATATCTGCTAGACATACACCGTTTAAACACAATACTGTCTGTGTGCGCCACATGGGCAGGATACATGCCTGGTGGTAAGCACTGTGCATAGGAACTGCTAATGCCGGGACAGACCTGAATTTGTCAGGATAGGGCTAGAAAAAAACAAGACAGTCCAGAAATTAAATTAATTGATTAATTTACTGGTTCCCCTTGACACGCTGTACAGCTGTGTCACCGCCGCACAATTATTTGTAATGTACAGATCAATCTACACACATCATGTTTACCCATACTACACTTTACGGTTCCATGATTTCGTCACTCATGTTTGCAATTAAAATAAGCAATATGTGAATGTGCAGGAAAATAACATTATCCGTGGACCTGGGAACATTTGAGAAGCTCAGAAAGCAGTCAGTCTACTTACTCCATCTCGTGAAGGAACTGAATGTAAGATACATTAAGGGGGTATTAAATAAAATTTGGCGGCGTCTTAAAAAAACATGACCAGGGCTACTACAAAGCCCCACCTTCTATAAAGCACAACTTCTAGGTCAGCAAAGGTGAACCAATGGCCCAGGATACCAAAAGTGGCACTCGGCATGTGTCTACAGAATCACCATCAATTATGGAGGAACCAGTAAATGGTATAAGACTGACATTTACGTATATTTAGTGCACTTTTTTTTTCCATTGAACTCATTGGTGCAAAATAAATTATAGGAAGGGAAGGAGAGCAAAGTATGATCAGGGTGGCTGATATTGATGGGCAGAAAAATGCCTGAACTGCAAGGGTTGTTGGAGAGCTTCATCTTGGCTTCCTGCAGTAGACGGAGCACTTGAGTTCAAAAATGTTCACCATCACGGTCCTAGGGTGACCAAAGTGCAGCTTTGTTGAGGGACCCTCGTGAAAAATGCACATTCCTGGGAAAAAAATGTGGTTACCAGTCCATAATGAACAAAAACACAAACATGCTTGTTAATGGAATGACTCACAACAAAGACAAGTATTGTGGTTAAGTAGGTTTAATGTTTCTACAAGGTGTGCAGGTTTATTCACTCTGTTATGTTAATGGTAAGGAAAGGTCAGCCTTCCGCAAAGGGATTGTTTGTGAGCGGAACTCCTATCACACTCAGCCTTCCCGAAGCTGAAGGGTGGCAGACCATTACTAAACATCTCTATTACAAAACCCAACATGACTGTCCTTCCGGTAATTAAATGTCTCCACCCTGTGTGACTGTAAATATGTTGTATCTCCCGCTCGGGAGCCGTGTGTATCACTCAGCACGGAATTATCTTGTTGTTTGTCCATTACAGGGAGACGGGCATGAAGGGAGAGGTCCTTATTAACGATCAGTCACGTGACTTGAGGTCATTCCGCAAGGTCTCCTGTTACATCATGCAAGATGACATGCTGCTGCCTCACTTGACTGTACAAGAGGCCATGATGGTATGGGAATGAATCATAATGCATAGCACCTGCTTTATACTAGTATGGCATAGCTGCCACTAGTCCCGAATTTTCATGGGACAGTCCAATATTGCACCGTGCACAAGCTGCATTATGTTTAGACTATGGCTGCTTGGGTTGCCTTATGGTAGCGCCGGCCCTGTCTGTGATAGAAGTGCAAACATTGCTTCTTTGACCATTGCTGGGCTGGTTTGAAGAACTTATCCCTAGCATTAAAAATACAAATAAAATAGAGACCTTGTATATTACAAGGAACTATTGCCCCCTACTGCCCCACCCTTCCAGATTCCATGGGTGGAACTTATGATTTCAGATGACGCTTCAAATCCTTTGTTTTGGAGAAATGTAGGCTTTACAGCAGATGTTTGTGATTAACAACTAGATGGTAGTAGAAAAAAAATGGTATAAGGATCACTTAAAATATGATATCGCTAACATGTTACACGTATGTTGCTCTGTAGGTTTCTGCACATTTGAAACTTCAGGAAAAGGATGAAGGCAGGAGAGAGATGGTGAGTTTAAAATTTGTCCCACCAGAATAGTGTTCAATAAAACAAAAGTGAAATAACAGATCTGTCTCTGTATGAACGAACACTGTATAGCCTTATTATATATACGTGGAAGAGTTTCAACACCACTGAAAATCTTTGAAATGACATTGTAACTTTTTCAGATTAGTGTATAACTAATAATAAAGTAATAATGAGAACAAGGTAATATTCTTGGAATTACAGCAGGGTATATGAAACCAGTATAACCAGTTAAGGACACATGATGTATATATACATTACGAATGTAAATAGGGGTGTGGCCAATTTAAAAAAAACCCATACAATTCTGCTATAAAGGCTTCAAAAGAAAGCCATATGTGTCCTTCTAAAAACAATATAGAATGTGTATGAAAACACTAAAGAAGAAAGGGAGAAATTACAGTTAAACACACACATAACACAAAGATACATCAATGTGTGAATGATAGGTAGGTATTTTTTTCTTTGCCCATGGGTCATCGAAGCCCATGCTAATAGGGCTAGTAGGATGGCAAGGATGTTGATAGGCTAGTGCAACCAGTACACCAGTAAGGGGGCTTGCTTTCCTGGGGGGCCCGCAGACAGAGAATGTCGGTGTACAGCATTATTTCCATATAGGGTATATTTAGGCCTTTTCTTTTTTTATAAATTGGGAGTTGGGGGAGGGGGGGGGGTAGCCTTATAATCAGGGTCTCCTTATATTCAAGCTAATGTATGTTTTTATTTAACCCCTTTGTGACCGATGACGGTCCTGGACTGTCATAGGGAAAAACTCCATGGTGACCAATGACGGTCCAGGACCATCATGCTGATCGCGATAAAAATGACATGGCTAAGTGTCTCGATATCCATTGAGGCCTGCCTCCCCCCGTAACATCAGGGCACTGTGACGGCCAATCACAGCGCCCGGATGTTAATAGCTGTCAAAGCAGATTATCTCTATTATCTCTCCCTGCTCCACTGTAATCGTAGGGCAGGGAGAGACTAAATTTAGTGCTGGTCCCCCAAGCACCTTCAGTCCCCCAAGGATTTTTTAATTAAAAAAAATAAATATTTTTTTTATTGTGCTAATCCTAACCCTTGGGTTAGGTAAGAGTTCATCAAAACCCTAGCGTTATAAATAGGGTTGTACTAACCCTAACCCTAGAGTTAAGGTTAGAGTTAAATAAAAAAAAAATGAAATAACATTAATTAAATGAAAACAAATTATATAAAAATAAGAAGTTTCTCCATAGAGGACCATTGACATGTTATGTCTGTCTATCTAGGGATATTTTTTTTTTTTTTTAAAAAGACTGATAGTGGGGCCAGTGCTTTGCATTGGCCCCCAGCAGTAGATAGGGGCCCGCAGCAGCTGTCTATATGATCCAAGCAGCCACAGGATAGCAAGGGTGGCAACAATCTGTGCTTCCTACTACAGACTACATTTCCCATGATGCTAAAGTAGCTTTTGGTTGGCTGAGCATGATAGGAAATGTACTCCACAAGCATTACATAAAAAATACACAGTATAAAGCTGCAATGATGTATCCTAAATTTATCCCTGTGCCTTCCACATAACCCTAGCAAACCAAACATGTGGGGTATCGCTATACTCAGTTGTTGAACATATATTGGGGTTTTGTTTGGCAATAAAATAGAACATCCCCTTTAAATTCATACCTAAAGTTCAGTCTGGAAATGATACACACACAAAATTACTATGCCAAAACTTGTCAAAGATTAAAAACCCTGGGATGTCTACTTTATAAAAATGTGTACATGTGGGGGTTTATCCAGGGTTCATCAGTGATATCGGTGTTACAATGTCACTAATGCTAATTTTTTTAAAACGGCTATATGCTACTTGTATTTATTAACCTATAACATACAAAAAAGCAAAAAAAAAACATACATTGGGTACATAAATACATTGGGTATTTCTAAACTCTGGGCCAATATTAGAATCTATTTAGCAGGTTTTTTCATTAGCTTTTGGAGCATAGTAAAAGCTTTTTACAAATAAAAGTCAGGAAAAGTGTTGTTTTTTTTAAATTTCCATCCCATTTTCCTATTTTTTTCATAATATAATAAATTATGTGAACAAAATAATGGCATCAAAAGAAAGCCCTTCTTGTCCTGAAAAAAAATATATATAATTTGTTTGGGTACAGCATGAAGGGGAGCAAAGTCATTCTCACATTTAACCCCATGACCTTGGTTCTAGGGCCAGAATTCTACTCGTCATAGGAGAGGAGACCTGTATTGCAAATAAACACAACCAAAACAAGTATGAATACCCTGAGTTTTTGTTGAGTGCTCTTCAGAAGCAAATATAACTTTAACCAAGCACCAAAATATTAGTGTTGTGGACCACTTGTAGGGATACTAGACATGTGCATTCGTTTTCGGACGAATACATTTTCTTCCGAAAATAGCATTTTCGTCCATTTGTCCGAAAAACGAATAACGAAAATACTAAACTAATAAAAGCCGAATGAAAAAATGGTTAATAAACGAAAATCATTCGTCCATTCGTCCATTTGTGCTATTGGCATTCTATAAACCGAAACAGAGTCGGTTTATAGAATACCAATAGCATTACATAAATTCCATAAACCGACATAATGAACGACTTTTGGTTTATGGAATGCATGTAATGCTATTGGTATTCTATAAACTGACTCTATTTCGGTTTATAGAAAGCCAATAGCACGAATTGACGAATGGACGAATGATTTTCGTTTATTAACCATTCGTTTATTCGTTCATAGCATTAGATGCATTCCATAAACCGAAAGTCGTTCATTATGTCGGTTTATGGGATGTATGCAATGCTATTGGTATTCTATAAACCGACTCTCTTTCGGTTTATAGACTTTCGGTTTATAGACTTTCGGTTTATAGACTTTCGGTTTATGGAATGTATGTAATGCTATTGGCTTTCTATAAACCGAAATAGAGTCCCCATTCACTCGAATAGGTCAATTCGTATGAATGGGGACTCTATTTCGGTTTAAAGAATACCAATAGCATTACATACATTCCATAAGCCGAAAGTCTATAAACCGAAAGTCTATAAACAGAAAGTCCATAAACCGAAAGTCTATAAACCGAAAGAGAGGTTAAAATAGGTCAATTCGTACAAATGAATAAAATGAAACAAAAATAATGAACAAATTTCGTCTGAAACGAATGCAGTAATGAACGAAATTAGTTTTGGACGAAATAAATAACATTTTCGTCGGAACGGACGAAAACGAAACGAACATTGTAGTTTTGCACATGGCTAGGGGATACCCAACAGGCCTGTCACTACACACCTGACACATGTATCTCTATTAGCAACATGCATCCCAGAGGTTTCCCAGCTATGATTATACATCCATAGCCACCCCGAGCATCTAAATGACTTACATGTTTGTTTTACATACTGTGCCCGTTCATCTGCAATCTGCAACTTTTCACTTTTAAATGCCCCAGTCGGTAACACTTTCAATAATACTATCTAGTTATCTTATCTGCCTAGTTGCAGCAAGGGCAGCTAGACAGTTTTTACACCCCCCGGGACCAACAGCTGCCATCTCCTGCTGACTACACTGTAAATTGATTAAAAAAATATAATTCAAAAAGCACTGCATTTAGGAAAACATGAAAACAGGACCAATGTATACATTGCTAAATTTGGGGATTATTTTCTTACTTTTTTTTAATTTTGATGCATGAACGTATTCACAGAAAACAAAAAAATACATTTATGCTTTAGCCTCCCCCCTCTTTGTGCCATTGCAATGTGTTCCTTGTGAGGTCTAATATCCTCTACTATTGTGGTCAATACTTATACAACAAGAAAGAAAAACGTTTTTTTTCTATATCTTGGCCTTGTCCCCCTTGGTGACATCATCACTTTGCACCCCGATATGCAAATTCGTCAGTTCATAATAATATGGGGGTTGCTGCCATGGAAAAGTGTGAAACAGAAAAACTTTCTATAGAATAAACGGTGAACTGTGGTGAAGGGACACGTGTACTTCAAAAATCAGGCAATAATAGCCGAGCTGGATAAACAAGCAACCTGGTAAAATGTTTCCAAATCTGCTATCAGCGTCAGTTTCTTTCAAGTACGCTGTTTAGTGAATAGGCTATCAGAAATTCCTTCTTAGTGTACGGTGTATCCCTCATAACAGGTTAAGGAGATCCTGACGGCTCTTGGTCTGCTGCCGTGTGCCGATACGAGGACTGGGTGTCTCTCTGGAGGACAAAGAAAACGCCTTGCGATCGCTCTGGAGTTAGTGAATAACCCACCAGTGATGTTCTTTGATGAACCAACCAGGTAAGTTATTAATAAAACTGGTGACATGCACTATCACCTGCATACCTACGGTATCTTGGATGGAAGATGGGAATAATTGTATAGAAACATTTAAGTACATAATAACAATGATGGGGAGTATATTTACAAGGAGGAAAACTACCAGGACAAGAGGGCATAGTCTTAAATTTGAGGGCCATATCAGAAAGTATTTCTTTATTGAGAGGGTGGTGTGTGCATGGAACAGCCTTCAAGCAGAAGTGGTAGAGGTTAATACAGTGAAGGAATTTAAGCATGAGGTCAAGGACTAAATGAGGTGTGAGGATCTTACAGCAGGTAGAAGAATGAGCAGACTAGTTGGGCCAAGTGGCTCTTAGCTGCCAACACACTGTATTTGTGCCGATACCACTTACAAACCTCCCCCCCCCCCCTTCCTCCCCATCAGTGGCTTGGACAGCTCGTCCTGTTTCCAGGTGGTTTCCTTGATGAAATCGTTGGCTCAGGGTGGCCGAAACATCATCTGTACCATCCACCAGCCCAGTGCCAAGCTGTTTGAATTATTCGATCAAGTTAGTATTTTTTTTTTAATTCTAATGTCTGGGACAACATGGTATTGTTTAGTGACAGTGTAAGATGAATGTTTAAACAACACTGAGCATGCTGAAGCAGTGATGGATAACATTGGCAGTGCAAACACTTTGGCACTCAGGCATTCAATCGGTTGACTGAGCATCATGGGATATGTAGTTCCTGCAGTGCCAAGGTTAGCCATCAATATGCTAAGGTGCTAAATATATATTGACCTTGGGGTATGATGAACTGTTATGAGGAGCATTAAATCATGGGGTATACCAAACTACTCAACAAGTGAAACACAGGATGGCAGGAGCCAAGGCTTAAGGGGGGGCTTGTCTGCACTACCATAACACTGAAACTACCAGAAAATCACTGGCACACCAAGTTCCAACCAACCACAGGGCATGCACTGTTTCATTTCCATGCAGTGTTTGAGGCTATGATTGGCCACTGTGCATGCACTGTTGCATTTCCATGCAGTGTTTGATTCTATGACTGGCCACTGTGCATGCACTGTTGCATTTCCATGCAGTGTTTGAGGCTATGATTGGCCATTGTGCATGCACAGTGTGAAAGTTAATGGTTCTGCACAGAATGCTTTCCCCTCCGGTGTCACAGATAATGTTTTAGGACATGTGCAAGTAGTGTCATTTACCACGATCAGATGCTAAGGAATGCACCCCACCTACATGTGAACTCTGGCACCACCCCAAAACACTAAATCAATTGACCCATGCCAGTACACACTGCAGTATGTTATGCCTAACGCTAATAAATGTATGCAGAATAATGATTGGCAGCTGCCTTTTGCTTTGCATAATAGTTCAATACCTACATTTGCTAGCATTTGTGAATAGGGCAGGTAGCCAATGTCTCTGCGATGCCCAGGCTCACAGACATGTTCTTAGACTGCTTTGCACTCCCGCATGTCAGAGTGTCGGAGGTCACGTGACCCCCCCCCCCCGATGCTCAGACTACTCAGAGACAAGCAAGCAGAGGCAAGTCCTGCAAGTGCAGTCCGTGTGGTGTGGGTAAGTCCTAAGTGCTGGGACAAGTCCTGAAAGTGCTATCTGTGTGGTGGGGGTAAGTCCTGCAAGTGCAATCTGTGTGGTGTGGGTAAGTCCTAGGTGCTGGGGTAAGTCCTGCAAGTGCAATCTGTGTGGTGTGGGTAAGTCCTAGGTGCTGGGGTAAGTCCTGCAAGTGCAATCTGTGTGGTGTGGGTAAGTCCTAGGTGCTGGGGCAAGTCCTGCAAGTGCAATCTGTGTGATGGGAGTAAGTCCCAGGTGCTGGAGAGTCGTCCTGCAAGTGCAGTGTTGGTGCTCGGGGTGTACAAATACCGGGCATGTTGTGTAATTAAAATGTATAAATTTGAAGCCACTTATGTATCCAGTAGCTATTAGAATGCACTGGAAAGCAAACTCCATCAGAAAGAACAACTATGTCACTTTTAATAAATATTAATAAAACAAATAGGCCCCTGAGTTGTACCTGGCGGTGAAAATTAAATTAAAGAGGAAAACCATTTTTTTAAGTAAGGTCTATTTAATAAAGAGAGAATTTCAGGGAATTGAGATGGGAATTTCAAACTTAAGGCCAAAGTAGCCGAGTTGGAAAACCTTCTCCCATTCAGCTGCACTGGAGAATTTTTCCAACTAGTTTGAAAATCAAAGTTTGAAATTACAGTCTCCATTCCCTGCTTTTCTCTCTTTGTTGAGTAGAAACCTTGTGTTTTTTTTTTTCTTCTTCTAAATGGCTGGAATGTCCTTGCCAAGCCAGCACAGGTATACAATTACACCACCCAATATTCCTTTCTCTCTCTCTCCTCATTCTCCAGCTGTACGTGCTAAGCCAAGGACAATGCATCTACCGTGGGAAAGTTTCAAATCTCGTCCCTTACCTGCGCTCGCTGGGATTAAACTGTCCAACTTACCACAACCCAGCAGATTTCAGTGAGTATATTCTCAGCCTGCCTTCCCCAGTGGAAGAGTCCATAGCCGTGTAATGTGTTTTGTCCAAATAAACCAGACAAATCGGTACCTCTTCCAAACAGATCACCTAAGCAGTGTTAAACATGGCTTTTCTCAGAAATGTAGAGCTCAAGAAACAGGGTCATACATTACACAGACTTGTAAGTGAATGCATAGACCAATGCAACTTTCCAATGCAGGCCTTATCTGCTAATAAAAATAGCAATAATTTTTCATATACACCTGTGCATTTTATACCGCCATATCAAGGGATATGTTTAAGGAGCCCTGGTAATGGCAGACAAACATAGACCAACAAACACAGGCAAATTAAGAAACATTATAAAGCCTACACAAATCTAGCTCACAAGTGATCCGAAAACTTCAAGTTAAAAACCCAGCAGGAGGTGCCCGGTATCTTGTTCAGAGATGTAGCACTGCGGAATTAAATTTTTGGCCCTTTTGGATCACCTGTGGCTAATCCTCTGCACATTACTAAAACTACCATTCTTGTGCAGGAAAAGTATCCGCTCAGAAGCACTGACCAGTTGTAATGATAAAGGGGAATATGTTAGCTCCCATGCAAATATATAAGATAATGATACAGTCTGTGGTGTGTGCTCGCCCTCTAGTGGAAAAACTGCTAATCACCAGTTTTCTTTGGCTATAGCATTTTTCTGCATCTGTTTGCCAGTGCACACTGCCTTAAAGATGCAAACAGACTGCTGTGCTGATTATCTGCCAGTTGGTGGTGATATCATCCAAGTATATTCTATTCTGTATGTGAATCTGTTGAATGGATAAGAGTCTGCTCACTAAGCTATGAACTGATGTGAAGTGACAAGAGAATAGCAAAAATCAGGCACTGATAGCCGAGCTGGAAAAATTATCCAGCGTGACTGTTTTTCTGACTTTTAAAACTTATACCTGAATTTTGTTATGGTCTTGACAATTCACTTCAGTTCTCTGGTTATGTGAACAAGAGAAGCAGATATGTTACTATTACTTTAATTTTTATTGTTGTATAATAATACTAATTCAAGCCAACCAATAGTAATGTGCTAGTGTTGCACTGAAACATTGTTACCAGACGCTGATACTCATTGACACTTTTCCCAGTAATGGAAGTGGCCTCGGGGGAATACGGAGAACAGAATCCTCGCCTTGTTCGTGCCGTGCAAGATAACATGTATGACACCGATCAAAAGAGAGATCAGTGCGGGGACACCGAGCCCAATCCCTTCATGTGGCACAAGCCGTCCAATGAGGTAAGCACTTTTACAAGTGACCAGCAAAGTGTCTGGGACAAGGTCAGCGAAGGTCCATAGGATATGATTAGATTGTCCATCACAAGGGCCAGTAGATGTCCACTATGAACTTAACCCTACCTTTTATAAGTAACTCCTCTGATCCCAAAATAAATTCAACCCATGGGGATGTGGCCCATATATTTAGAGGATTTCGCTGACTGGTGATATTTTTGTTACTTGTTTTACTCAATGTGTGATCTCTCTCCAAAATACTTTCATTGAATATATTTTAAAACTTTGCAAAGCAGAAGGCTGTGCAATGACTTAACTAAGATAATGAAATGATCCGACTATATGTCATGTTATTTTCAGGAATCTTCACCAACTGAAGACTGCCATAGTTTTTCGGCCAGCTGCCTGACTCAGTTCTGTATCCTGTTTAAGAGAACTTGTCTCAGTATCGTGAGGGACTCGGTAAGCAGTTTTATATGAAGGCCTACTGGAGATCACTAGACATGGGGGGCATGTTGATAGAACACCAACACTGAAAGTGTCTCTGGGTCTAAAGGAAGCAGCTTGCAAGATCTTCGGTGGACATGGGGCAATGTCAAGGAATTCAAAAAACTTGATGAAAACTGTTAAAATAAACAGAGGAATACCCTTGTTAAAAGTTACTTTGAGAAATGTTTAGCATATTATTTCTGTGATGATGTCTTAAAGAAATATAAGTTAAAAATAGTAAAATAATAACACAATAAGATTTGAGTTTGAAAAAGACCTAAGTCCATCAAATTCAACCCTTCTATCTATCATTCCTGCTTTTGATAAAAAAAAAAAATCCCAAGAAGCTATATTGAGTTTTGGAAAAAAAAAATCCTTCTTGACTCCAAAAGGCAATCACATTTCTCCTTGGATCAAGAAGTTGTACAATATTAATATTTGTACTATTATAATAGCCTTGTGTGTCCTGCTTTTCTTAAAAATGTAAGAATTTAAATTTAAAACTTAACTTAAGAATTTCTTATGAGTGGGGACTCTAGTTCGGTTTATAGAAAGCCAATAGTATTACATGTATTCTATAAGCCGCAAGTCTATAAACCGAACGACGTTCGGTTTATAGACTTTCGGTTTATAGAATAGCAATAGCATTACATGTATTCTATAAACCGAAAGTCTATAAACCGAACGTCGTTCGGTTTATAGACTTTCGGCTTATGGAATACATGTAATACTATTGGCTTTCTATAAACCGAACTAGAGTCCCCATTCATAAGAAATTCTTATGAATGCGGACTCTAGTTCGGTTTATAGAAAGAATAGTATAATACTATTGGTATTCTATAAACCGACTCTATTTCGGTTTATAGAATGCCAATAGCACCAATGGACGAATGGACAAATGATTTTCGTTTATTAACCATTCGTTCATTCGTCTTTTGTTAGTTTAGCATTTTCGTTATTCGTTTTTTCGGACGAATGGACGAAAATGCTATTTTCGGACGAAAATGCATTAGTCCGAAAACGAATGCAAATGTCTAGTGTCTATGTTGACCCTGCACATATTAACATAAAATTATCGTATTCCCTCTAAGATGCCATTTTACTGATTTATAATTCAGCAGCTGGGGTGGTGTTACCATAAAATCAAATTAAGCAGCTGCTTAGTGCCATCACTTAATTAGTGGGCCACCCACAGTACCTAACTGAGCGGATTATAGAAAGGATTGTCAATAACAGGCTAATTTCCCCTTAGGGTCCATCAAAAGCTAGAAACACCCCTGGTCAGCAGATATCCCTGGTGCAACGGATTTTTACAATTTGCACAACGGGTTGATTTGCGTTTTGTATTTAAATTGAGTTCACTTTGGGCGTGCTACTTCTCTGACCTGTAGATTTACATTGTTCCTCTGTTATTTAGGTGCTCACCCACTTACGGATCACCTCCCACATTGGCATTGGGATCCTTATAGGTTTGCTCTACTTGGGGATTGGAAACGAAGCCAAGAAAGTCCTAAGCAACTCCGGATTCCTATTCTTCTCCATGCTCTTCCTAATGTTTGCTGCTCTTATGCCAACCGTCCTAACATGTAAGAAAACCTGGGATTTGTACTTAGTCTAGATCCTGATTTTCCTAAAAAATTTTAAGGCATAAACCCAGAGATTCTATAGTTTTAGACTTTTTGGGATTTTGTTGGAAGTAGATTTTAAAGGACACAAAGTTATGTTCTGTTTAATTGTAAGATTGCGTCAAATAGAAAGGCTTTAATGAAATAATATAAATAAAATACTTTATTAAGCCCTCTTTGCTTGTTTAGCTATATCAGGGGGAAGACATGTTGGATCAGATGGATCAGATCTTCTTACATCTAACCAAAGATTCTATACAACCTGTCTTCCCCTGATAGAAATATAAGGAGCAAAGAGGGCTCGATCGTGAACTATATTTGTATAATATTTCTTTCATTAAAACATTTCTACTTAAAATGCATTCACTTGATGCAATCTTTCGTTTAAACGGAACTTAATTTTTGCTAGTAAAGCCAATATTTTCTTTAAATGCATGACCAATTTAAGCTGAATTAAACTTTTTTTTTTTTTAATGGATAAAGACCTGTTTGAGGTTGTACAGGTCTATTTTAACAGGACTATGCTACCAGATTTGAAGCAGAAGGCTAGAGGATGCAGGGAAACATATGAGATATTATGTCAGTTTTATATGTTCAATCAGTACCTCATTACTTGGCTGAGTGTCTGAATCTTCATTTGTTTCTATGTTTTCTGAGTAGCTGAGGATCCAAATGGATCATGTCCCATCGATAGACTCTTATAGTTATGTTATCGCCCTACTGACATCATCTTTATAATAGATGTAGAGGACTTACCAATAATAATAATTATAATAATAATAATAATAATACATTCACTGTATTCACAGTTCCACTTGAAATGGGAGTATTTCTCAGAGAACATTTGAACTACTGGTATAGTCTGAAGGCATATTATTTGGCTAAAACGATGGCTGATGTACCCTTTCAGGTAACCACTTCTAAAAATGTCTAATATTTTCGTATAGAATTGTAGTGTTCATTATGCAGTCATGTAATAGTATTCTGTGATGTGAGTAGCACAATACTTGGTTCTCACATGTAGTTACTGGTACACTTTGGTGGGCTGGACACAGAAGATCCAGAATGACTGAAGATAGTCACCGTGTATTAATAATAAATGGAGGGAAGAAAGATAGGGGCTACATAGTAGAACAAGATTTGGGCAAAATAGAAAGGAAAGGAAATTAGTGGCAGAGATCCCCAAGAAACACTTAAAATTACCCCCTAGCTAATTCTTTCTCTTGTACTATTATTCTCTCTCCGTAAAGGGACACTACCACTTTCAAAATATGTAACTAGATTACCTGTGCATTTAAAACAAACAAATATATAAGACATCTGCCACTGTCTTTTTCTCTTTGTTTGAATTAATTGCATATACAAATACAAAAAAAATAGGTGTCTGTCTGCAGCTTCCATTTTGAGAATTTCACCCATGATGCAACATTCTCCAAAATCTTCCACCAAGTCTCACTTTGCAACTGTGGCCAAAGCCTGCATGATTAGGTCATAAGATACACCCCTGCTCTCTTACTGGCTCCTGTGTATCATAGTGGGCAGGACTAGGTGGCTGTGTACAAACTTTTTACCTGCCTTCCAACACAAAGAGAGGAGATTGACCTGATCAAACAGGATCATAACTCCGCCCCCTTGTGATGTAATAGTTACATTACCCTCCCATTCTGTGTCCCCAGTCTCACTTGTTTAGTAAAGTATTTCATAAAATAAACTCACATAACAAAAACAAGAGACATATTTGAATTCAGCAATGCCAAATTAAAAATAAATAAACCCTTTTCATGTTTTGGTGGGAGTGCCCCTGTAAAACTTTTGATAAAGGAATCGTAATGGAAAAGAAAATTGTGGCGTTTAAAAAATGTAGAGGAATAGTAGATATACACTACAGGGCCTGTTCAAGAAAAAAAGAGAATTGCAGGGAATTGATATGGGAATATCAAACCTTAGGCCAAAGAGATTTAACAGAGAGATAAAAATAATAATATTTTACCTCATGAATTCTGGAATGATATGTATCAACTGATTATATTTATTTACTGTTTTTTTTATTACGTGATCAAATACATAGAATGTGTCGGCAGATAAGAAGCATTTGTAGCCTGTCTAGTCTGCCCAGTTTTCTAAATACTATTATTAGTGCCTAGCCTTATCGTATATCTATGATAGCCTAATGCCTATCCCACACATGCTTAAACTCCTTCAACACTGGCAAGACGCCAATATGACAAGTTGATTTTGACTGGACTGGAAGACTGGTTGTCTAGCCCAAGCGGTGTTCCGTGAGAAATGGAATGTTCCGTTGCATTTCATTGGTTATTCTGATGTAGACCATAGACACACCCACCTGGGCTTTCTAAGTTCATTATGTTACTTATGTAATTCATTTTATGGATCAAAATTGATTTTACTTAACAAACTGATGATTTCAAATTCATTTTTAACTCCGTATTTGCTTTTTTTGTGTGTGTATGCAGTGGTTACATGTTGTTGTGTTCTCATACAGATCATGTTTCCAGTGGCTTACTGCAGTATTGTATACTGGATGACATCTCAGCCCTCAGATATTCTCCGATTTGTTCTGTTTGCGTCACTGGGAACCATGACATCATTAGTGGCCCAGTCTCTTGGGCTACTGATAGGAGCAGCTTCTACGTCTCTCCAGGTATGTTCGTTAAGTGCCAACTTCTGACCTTAGAAGACAAGAGTGGGCAAAAAAAGGAGTTATGTTTAACTGAAAGACTGCATCATATGTACACACTTTAAATTTTAAAAAATTCTGAAAGAATATAAATGAAGTATATTGTTTAGCCCTCTTTTCCTCATAATACTCAGGGGGCTGACATTTTGTTTAGAATCTTGGGTCAGGTGAGTCAGATCTTCCTTTATGTTGACCAACATTCTAAACAACATGTCTGCCCCCTGATAAAGCAATATGGATATTCTTTCATTACAAAATTTATATTTAAAATGACAACATTTTATGTTATATTCAATTAAACATAACTTATTTTTTGACAACAGTTATCCTTTAACTAGAACATCACTGGGTGTTGTAAACCCAAGCTAAAGACTCAGTGTTGTCAGGGAAGAATATCTGGCAGCTATAACTCTTCATAAAATGCTCAGTTGTCAGCAAATTCAGAGGATAACCATTCCTAAAGGGTTTAGCTGGGCATTGTAACTATCTGCTGATCTAATATTGACCTATGGATTCCATCTACTGAAGGATACTGTTGAGTAGAACTGAGGTTACTTTCGTTTGACAACTCTCTACTACTGAGTTAACACTGTGTGACCAAATTATTGGTTTTTATTTTCCAATAAAGTTTTTGAATTTTGAACCAAACAATTCTGTGTTGTAATCATGGAATTTCTCCTTTTTTTCAGGTGGCTACATTTGTCGGTCCTGTTACAGCGATTCCAGTCCTGCTTTTCTCTGGTTTCTTTGTGAGTTTCGACACTATACCAAGCTACCTTCAGTGGATGTCATACATGTCGTATGTCAGGTAAGGACAGAAAGTTTTTAATGGGACGGATGTGTAAGGGTTGCGCCTGCCGACCCATTTGCCATCTGTATGTAAATATATATACATTTTGAAAATATGCCATGATGCAAGTTAATGCAAGCTTCATATATTTTTGGCATTCCATGTCCTCCGTGTCTTATCTACTTGGAATATCTGCCTTAATCGTCAATGGCTATTTTTCTGCTCTGTATTCTTGCATTAAAGTGCACTAACTCAATATCCCTTTGTAGGTATGGATTTGAAGGAGTCATCTTATCAATCTATGGTCTAGATCGAGAAGATCTGCATTGTGAACAAGACGAGACTTGCCACTTCCAGAAATCAGAGGCCATTCTGAAGGAGCTGGACGTGGAAAATGCCAAACTCTACCTAGATTTCATTATATTGGGAATATTCTTTGTTGTACTGCGTCTCGTAGCCTATTTTGTTCTCAAGTACAAAATCCGGGCTGAGAGGTAAAGAAGAAGCCAGCGAGCATGGCCTACGAATGTTTGCAGAACACAATAAGCGGTTGAGAATGTTTCCGATGAAGCTTGCTATTGTCTCACAGCACTGGGCAAAACCATGCCTTGCTCTAGAGACACTAACAAGACCTAACCTTTTGTGGAACTCTGTTGGGTTAGTTGCTTTATTGGGTACTACTTTCCAGTCCTATTGGGATGTTTTTCTTGGGCCACTTGGTAATTTGACCTTCTAGATTGAACTAGGAAGAAATAGAAGGGAAACAGTAATTTCAGTATTGTATCAGGATACACATTTTTATCACTACGTGACTTTGCTCTATAAAATATCAAGAGTAGAAAAGCCCTCGTAGAGGTTGGATGGAGATGTCCTTCATCTATATTCTCTGGGTTCCCACCTAATGATACCCAAGACATTCCTTTACTAACTGAGCCAATATCTTATCTTGCAATGTTTGTAAGAGCAACTGTTCAGCTAGAGACATTTAACAAATCCACCCTTCCATAACTTTTTGTTTTGTTTTTTGTTAACTTACTTTTTAGCATTGTAACTTACAGAGCTGGTCTCAACTTACTGTAAGATTGTTTTGGTAGAGGAAGAGAATATAATTTGCCATTAACACCAGGACAGAATATTGCGGTTCTTGAATGTCGCTAACAGTTCCGATTGTATGAAAAGCCCTGATTGAGCAAAGGTTGGTTAATCAAAGTCTGACATGAAACAGGTAGCCTGATTAATCATCTGTGCTCAATATTGGGTAGCCCCAAAGAGCAGCCTGGTGTCTAGTCTTGAGCATCAGTGTTGCCCACTCTGTTTTTTTATTTTTTTTTGTGGCAATATTTTTCTGTGGATATTATTTACTATGATAATTAACTGGCGGAAGTTCTGATTTCAATGTATTTTTCTAGTTACCGTGTCCACAATCCACCCTAGTATCCCATGGTTAGGAACGTGTGGCACCTGCCTTTTCATTACGTCCACCAACTCCTATGACATCACAGTTTATCTTTGTCATCACGTTTTTGTCATAAAAATCACGATTTTCTATCGTTTAAGCACGTATCTCTCTAGACGTTTTCTACAGAAGCAGAAAATGGACTTCTCTTCATTTCTCGATTTTTTTTTTGTTTGTTATTTAAATTATTATTAAGTGCATTGATCATTCCTTTTAAACACACACATGCACAATGGCAGATAGATTTTAAGCAAAATCATTATTTTTTGATATAAGAAATCTCAGTATAAGCCCAGTGTCTCTTCTCTGATTGGCTCAGTTGAGAGAACGTAATCTCAAAGAACCCAAGAGTATCGTCTTAATTGAGTTGGCCAACTGCCCATGCTCACCAGAACTACCTCAACCAAATGCACAAAACTAGGACATTGTAGGATTCACTGATACTCATTATAACCTGTTAACTCTCAGAGTGGTCAGGTGGGTTTCCAAGCATTGACCTGTCTTGCACTCAAACGATAAACTACCATTGTTATATAGCAGAATGTAACCGTAATGAGTCTTGCATGTTTATTATGGCACGTATGAAATGGGCAAAAGAGATATGCCACATGCATGTAAAATACTGTAACGATATAACATTTATCGGCACTGAGGAGTCAATGTCCACTGCAGTAACATCTGACGAACTGTTACAACAATTGTTAATATTTTATTATTATTATTATTATTTATGCAATCAATTTTCAGACGGTACTAGTATGGACTGTAGAGAAATTACCTGAAATATTTTTCTCCGTCGTTGAGTGAAAGAAATTTCCAGTGTTTCTGACGTGTGTATGTGTCGAATTTACAGAGATGTTTGCATTTATTTAGGTTTTGTATCACTGAATAAATTTGTAGTGAAAACAAAAAGTCCATCCCTGCCATTTGTGATCCCCGGCGCATTCCACCATTGTTTTTTTTTTTTGGTTCTGTTTTGTACTTTTCATCGGTCGATCCATTCATTTTGTTCTGCATTGTTTGTGCGCATTCCATTTCTAAATATATGACATTACGTTAACATTTATTTATATAGCGCCAGCAATTTTCTAGGGACAGAACATAGTGGGGGACTACATACTAAGTTAGACGAACAAGAATAGATTGACACGTGAGGCAGAGAGCCCTGCTTACACAAATATTTAGTTTTATTTTAAGTAATGGGAGAGGGGAAGGGCCACATGATTTTATGGGTACCTGGAGAGTTAAGTTTGAATCTTTTCAGTTTACAGTTAAAAGATTCAAACAAACATCCCAAGATTTCTGCCAGATTATAGTTGTTCAATGTGCAATTTAATAATTATCTATTAATACATTATGTCTTATTATTATTATCATTCTTGTTGATAGTTACAAGAATAATGTAATTTTGCACTCCTGTAATAATAAGTCACTGCTGAATATAGTCCAATCAGTGAACTAATTGGGGCTAATTATGTAATGCGATCAAGTGCTTATTTTGTAGCATAAGTGGGAATGGTATAATGTCCTTCATTTTTATCGGAGGAATAAATCACGTTACCGAATGGAACACAAAGTGGTGGGCGGGACTCTAAGCAGTAGGTGGGGTGGTAAATTAGGAAAAGTGGGTGGGGTTACACAGTATCTATTAGCCAACAAAATCATTTGCACAGTCCCCCGCAGGATAGGTCCAGCATTTCAAGTAAAAAAAGGAACATTAAGATGTTAGTGGTCAAAGGCATTTTACGGATTAGGAACAATGAAGCCCCAGGGGCTCACTAGCATTAACCTATTTCCATTGTTTCCAATGTTGTGTTACCATTTTCAATGAAAAAGGCGCATTCGCTGATTGTTCATTTAATTTTTTTTTTTATTTCAAGACACAATTGTAGTCGGGATTAATTAGAAGGAAAGGCAGGTAGGCCTATTCACTAAAATTCGACTTTGGAGGTCAACTTTTATTTTGAGACTAAGTCAAATTTGGCACTCGATTTTTTACTTAGAAATAAAACCCCAGGAGTTGAATCTTCCCTCTTGAAAGTAATGGAAGGTAAAATAATCAAAGCTGACCTCCAAAGACAATTTTTTTTTAATAGATCCAAGGGTGTGTCAACAGCTCTTGAGTTGTTATGTGAAGATGCAACTTATACTGTGTTACCCCAAGACATATAGATAGGTGCATTTATAAGAATAGTAAAATGGCAATCTCACAATGTGGTTTATATAGGAAAATACGTGTGCAAGAAAAATGCATAAAGTAATACAACCTTACACATACATTTGATGTAGTAACCTCTAAATTCCATGCTTCACCCTGGGCCTACCAGGGAATATATGTAAGAAAAGATAAAAAGGAGAAAACACAAATAGTGTAATATGTGAACATCTGGTATATTGAATATATATACCAATATTTGAATCTATAATGCACAAACATGTGATGTTATAGTGCCAACAATGCATACTCCTATATACTAAGCATTTTTGTGTATACATATTGCCCTATGTGTATTCATTTCATGTACACATGGGATATATATTTGATATCCTAATCATACCACTTGATGAGTGACAGAAGACTAACATTTTTCTGAACTCTATACACTATAGAATCATATGCTTGTGAGTGCATTATAAATTCAAACATATTCCATATACCTGTTTTTTTTATATATTACACTATATGTGTTTTTTTCTTTTGTTAAATATAATCCCTGGTATACTACCCATGGTGAAGCATGTTGTTTAGAGGATACTGCATCAAATGCATATTTAGGGAATGTTTATAAATGACCCACAATCTGGACTGAATACTAAAAGATGAGTTGATGTGAGATAAGCAGTTGTGCCCGCCAGTTTAGATATACATTGTACAGGGACAAATATATATTGAGTTTTTCCTGCTAGAGGAACAGATTTAGAACTGCTTAATGCATTATTAAATAAAGGTACATTTTAAGAAAACTATCCCTTTGGTATTCTTGGACAACTGAGCTATTCTTGCAGTAGGAACTCAGTAGATTTGTCCCTACACAATGTACAGCTGAATTGAAAAGTTCATCTCACCTTTACTCACTTCATCTCACCCGCAACTCACCTTTCCATGAATAGCCACCTATGTCAGTGAAGTGATAGAAAATGTAATTTACCAGAAGAAAAGTCAAGCCTGTATTGAGAAGGATTTCTTGGTTGGTTGCTGAAATGCTTGTAATTCCTTCTGTTCCCGTCCAATTTTTATTGTATTTCGTACAGACCTACAGAACATTGATTGCCACAATTGTCAATATGTATATTATTTTTATTTTGTTTCATAGCATATAATTATCAAATACTCCATAAGATCAGAGTATTTCCATACTTAAGTAAGATATAGCTAGAGGGAGTAAGCTAGAAAGCTATGCAAAATAACTGGCATTCAGATTTTGGTAGATCACACTTTTCAATTGTTAACCTTTGCTTGTTAAGGGGGGTGGGGTTGCAGTTGTACAAAAGATAAGAATAATTTGGGTTGGCCTGTCCTGCTTGGCAGTTAGGTTTTGGTATCATGTTTCTCCAACATAAATGACAAAAAAAGTAATTTACAATGTGATTTACTTCGAGTGCCAATTTAAGCCGGACTTCTTACTGAGTAGATCAGAAGTTCCTTGGAAGTTCTGCACACTGGGGAGTGACTTGTTGTATCAAATAATAATACCCACCTTGAAAATAAGCAAAACCATTTGGACAAATGAAATCTCGAATGAGCAATAGCTGTGTTTGCGTCCAAACGATTGTACACACAACACTGAATACCTTATTTATGAGAAAAGTCAATAGTTACAGCTCCAAAGCTTCCGGGTAAAAACACACTTCACTTTAAACAATCTGCAACCCTACATTAATTAAAAGAAAGATCATTGTTGTTTTTTTTCCCCCTATCTGATTGTAGCACTGCCAGGCTTGTCCGGAGAATATTAAAACTAATCAAATTCCATGTTATTATGCGGAATTAGATAAGGAAACGAAATCATTACACATCAATGTATAATTTGAATCAGCTGCCAGAATCTGATGTCATAAAAAAGTAGATTCATCACTTTTAAAAAACACTTTTTTTTTTAAATAAAGAAAGTTATATAAAAAGCATTTAGTAATAGTAAAAATACAGTCTATTTGCAGAGAATCTCTTTTAAATACACATCGGAAAAATTAGAGAAATCCAAATGTGCCCTATTCACTAAAACTGTACTAAATAAACTGTATTTTTTTTTCAAAGTATCTGTGGTAATGGTCTATGGGTGCAAGAAGGTAGCAAAGAGGGGCATACCTCCCAACTTCTCCATCCAGAGAATAGGGATGATGGGGGACCGAGTTTGGGAGGTCAAGTGTCAGTCCCAAAAAAAGGAACAGAAATACAGCTCGGCAGGGCAGTGGTACAGACCCTCAACTCTGGGACTGTTATTGGAAAGATGGGCCAGGAAGCCACAATGAGAATGTGTTTGAGGTGTGCCATACTGAATGTTGTAGGTAAATCTAGTAATGGGCTTATCCTGTAAAATAGCATGTAAAAAAAAAAAAGAAAGAAAGGATAGAACAAAAGAAAAGAAAAAGTGAGAGAGAAATGGGTGGGATCAGCAGACCAGCATTAAGCTCTATGCCACTCCCACCAGTACAGGTTAATAAAAAGTTTCTCAATCATCAGATAATTTTTAGTGCATAGCCCCCCAAATATTGTTCACGTTAAAAATATATAACAAATTTAAAACATTTGGTACGCTATAAGAAGGTTTTCACTGACTCAAAGAGGGATTAAACCCTAAAAACAAAAATAATTTTGCGGGCTGCATCTTTGACAACAGTACTGACATTTTGTGTCTGTCTCCCTGTCTTCCTGCTCCCTTCTACTACAATGCCAACATCTTGTGTCTGTCTCCTTGTCTTCCTGCTCCCTTCTACTACAATGCCAACATCTTGTGTCTGTCTCACACAAGAGAAGTGTCTGTCTACCTGCCCCAACCTGCTACAAGAGTATGTGAGCATTCACTCCTGCTCTACAGACTATGACACAGACTATTGGATATCTTTCAAATGATTCTTATCAGAAGAAAAATTTAAAAATGAGCAAAATAAAAGGCATTTAATATTTAGAGGCAGGTTACTCACTCTTTAAACCGATTTCTTCGATTTCTACTTCTTAGTCTTTACTGCTTCCATGGGAAGGTTATTTCAGGTATATTCTTCTCTTTCTGTAACATTTTTGCATGTTGCTCTTACAATCTATGCCCTCCCATTTCAAAGAGTCATACTTCTCTAGGGGTAGAACACTAATGAGTATTTAGATGTATACAGAAATGCATCAAGGAAGACATTTTTTTTTTTACAATTATTTATCTTGTATCACTATGTGTCCATTGAGAAATAATAATATGCAAACACCAGTGCAGGATTCGTCTATATACTGATTTGTAGAACTGTAATAATACCTCTAGGGGGTATGCAACTAACAGGTGTATTCACTACACAGTGAATTTTGGAAGATTGGAAAACGTACACCAAAAGTTGTAAAGAATTTGACATGATTCTGTCTCCAAATCAGCTATTTTAGTCTACAATTGGGAACATAGTGGTCAATTCACTACAGTTCGCTATTAAGCCAATAGACAACTCTACAACTTTATTGTCCCCTGTGTGTTCTACACAGGGGACGATAAAGTTGTAGAGTTGTCTATTGGCTTAATAGCGAACTGTAGTGAATTGACCACTATGTCAGTCACAGAACGTTAGAGAATACTCTCAATGTGTATCTTTAAGCTTGGGCTCACTGTAGTATTTTTGTGGAGACAATTTGCAGGCTGAATGGGTTAACTCATAAGGCACACAGCCTTTAAGTACGAGGTGAGAATGTTGACACATAAGGCTGTGTTATCAATAATCTGCCTTAATCCAAGGCAAATAAACGCAAACCCTGCAAAGCTGGCAGTTCCCCTATCTTTAGTTTCCCTTCCTGATTTTACACCTGAAGGTGTGTCTGTGTGCCAATCATTAGCACAGGTAGCGTGTATACCCAGCAGCAAGGGTTCTGCATTCTGTATTTTATAATGACGCAATGTATGCAAGACTGTTAGAGTTTTCTGCTTAACAGAGAAGTGTGTGAAATGTAGGATACATCATTTGTTTTTTTTTGTTAAGACTTGAGTGTTTGGGGAAAATATCACTATCAAGTATATTTTTGAAACCAGTAACACTATGGGTCAGGTTTATCAGGGCAAAAGAGGAGCTATTAAAAAAAAAAAAGTGCTAAATAAAACTGCCATAACTTTCCATTGGTTTCCATGGTTCCTACTACTATTTTAGCACTTTTTCCTGAAATACCACCTATTTTGTCTTGATAAAAGCAGCCATATATTATTTTTATGCCTATTTTTAAATCACATGGCGGTTGCCAGATTTTAATCGCTGAAGTTGCTAAATTCTACGACTTGCCTGAACATTCCATCTCGATGATTTAACTGTATTTTGTGCCGGGGCAAACCTGGTGAGCTTCTTCTGCTAGAAGACACTAGAGTTGGCCCTGATTAATGCATTGTTATAAAAGTGAGAGTTTGTAATGATGTAACTCTGTATTATCTGCTCTACTCCCCGGGTATGTCCTTACACAGCGTATACATAAGTCGGTGAGATTGACATTTTACCAGGCAACACAATTTTTGTGAATAGCTTCTTGTAACTCCATATTGTTGTGTGCTATCCGTATGTGTGTGGTACAAACTTATTTGGCCAATTTGATTGACTTTTAGAAGCAGAGTATCTTTGTAAATCATTGTAGCAGACAATCATAGTAAAGTTGTTGGATTTTCCCATTGAAGCAGAAGCGCCAGAGACGTAGTGCTCTCCTTTTTGTGTCAAGAAAAACAGTATTTTATTGGAATAACTTTTGGTTATGATGGTCTGTTTTGGATAGAGTCTGAATGCCGTCTCAAGTGATGTCATGTCACGCTGATGAGGTAGCATAGTTTGTGGAGGATGAGTCTTACTTATGTCTACATTGTTTCAAATTACTATCTCAATGATTAATCGATGGCCGCACAAACAGTGTTGAGGCAGGCGTATCCCTAAAACTTAAACTGTGCACGTACCATGAAAACAGAAGTTTCATGAATACTGATCTAGTACTTGCATTAACATTAGCGCCATTAGAATTTTATACATCAGAATAATTTGCTCCTTGTTATTATCAACCTGTGTACCTTTTCTCTTAATATGGGATTTGTAGCCAGGATATGACTATTGGGCTTTTGTGTAAGGAAGACTCCAAGTTTATTCCAAAATATTCTACGATATTTTATTTTTTTTACCCACTTTTACAAAAGTGTGACAAAAAGTTAACATTTTTTTTAAAATTTTTCACTTCAGGAAAAATTTTCATTTTCTGCCTAAAATCAGAATATATAGTTATAAAACTCAAAGGCCTAGTTTGGGATGTCTAGACAATGGAAATCCAACTGACTGTTCCAGGTCACTTTCGAGCATTCATTATCTATGGCTCTCATTGGCAGAAAGACTTAAGTTAAGAAGCTTTGTGGAAAGGAATTAGCCATAAACACTTAGGAAAATCAGGCAGGGAGATTATTTCTGTATACATCTAAATACTCCAAAAATTGGTGGAGCTTTAACCCAATGGGTGGAGATGACACCAAACCCAGGCCACTTCACTTCTCACTGCTCCTCCCTTAAAAAAAAACAAATGTGGAGTTGAAGGCAAGCGCCTAGTCTGTGAATTGGGGATGCACTCTACAGGGGTGAGGCCGACAAACAATGGCAAAGTTGCATTATACCCTCCAGCACTGTTTTTTGTAAATAGGCCCCCAGTTTATTTCCTGGCATAGTTCTGATGCAGTTTAATTATAAAACTATATCAAACTGATGTTCATTTGTTGTTTATTTTTTTCTCGTTTAGGCCACGGAGAATGTCAGCTTTATAAATTTAATCCCAAACATGGCTTGTTATAACACATGATTGTACCTGATTCTAGAATGTAGTGTTTCTGTACAACTGCCATTTTTGAAAAAGGTTTCCATATGGTATATTTTTTATAGGGATTACCTATTTAGCAACCAGTCACTTTAGAATTTTTTTTTTTTAAATATGTTTACATGGACTTCTCAATTTATCTTTTGGATAATGAACTTACCAAGGGCTGAATAAATCCAGAAGTAGTGTTCTAATATATACTTCCAAAAACATGGAATGCTGATGGGTGTGGCTTGGAAACACTGCCCCCCTCTCCCCCCCGGAGTCAGACTTTTCTGCTTAAAATGGGCCATTTTTCAGGGGTATGCTAATTTACATGGTTCTTACGTAGAATAGTACAATGAGAGTAATTAAAATATGTATTTGAAAGTTTAGGACTTTTACATTTGAGAAAAAGCAGCTGATATGATTTGAAAACAAACTAAAAAGAAAAATGAGCAATGAGGACACATTTTAATTCACTGCAGTACTAGGAGTTAGAAATCACAGTCGCTAACCAGCCAATGAACTAATAAGAATGATCTAACTCCAGCCCTCATGATAAAATAGTAAAAGTTCCAATAGATTTTACATATATATTTAAATGTCTATACATGCACTTCGTTATTGTAAAACATTATTTCTTTTTATACTGTACTTGTTGCAAGACCAGCTGGCGTAAAAATACATTATTTTTAAATTCTTAAAAATTGTATAGAGAATTGTGTAATGATTATTATTACATCCTAGACCCGATTCTGCCCTCTACAATTAGTCTAGATTTAAGGATACATTCTCAGTAAAGAGCAGATTATGAATGTATGGTGTATTGTATGAGGAAAGGGGGACTAATACCAGTTGTTTGGTATATATTAAAAGTTCAGTATTATTGACACGTACTTTGAACCCTGCTGAGATCTTGTGCTCTTCCACGTCAACATCTCTTTGAAGTAGGAAGAGTTGTCCCACTAGAAGATAATGGGGATTGCCCAGAAAGTAGGTGGAGCAAGTTGGGAAACGGGTCAAGCGAAACACCACCCACTACTCAGTGGCTTGATTCTAAGGATCTGCAGATGCTCTAAGTCAAACCCAGATATATATATATATTATATATATATATAATGATGTCGCTAAACATGACTAAAACATATATTCCATATAAAATGTATTACTTCTATATCTTATATTTTAAATTTTTCCTTTCAAGTAATAATAATACCATGAATTTGTATTAATTATTAAATACCATTATTAGTATTGCTATTATTATAAAAACAGAATGGAGGAAACCCCACTCTTGTACCTCCATCCCTTATGTGATATAAACTGTTGGGCAGGATTGTCTTAAGACACATCTTCAAAGAGATTGAAAGAAATTATATTTTGTTTGTTTCCGGATGTAAACATTTTTTTTATTTTTATAATCACAGGTTAAAAATAAATATTACAAATGTTATGTTTGTAAAGCTCCCTTGGAAAGGTAAGGAAGTTTTTTTTTTTTATATGGTATATTTTAAACGTTATTAACTTCTAACCAAAAAAAAAAAAACAACAAAAAAAAAAATGTTTTAACAAAAATGTTATATATTTAATGTAATATGATCGTGTCATAAAATGTCGGGCAATTAGTATTCCCGTTTTTTTTATATATATATATATATATAAAGCAAGAATCAATGCAAGTAACTTTAAATAAGCGTGCTGCAATGTGCATTAATGTATATTGTGAAAGTGGATTATTTACTGCTCGTTTCAATCTACGTGCAAAATGTCTTGCACTTTTTCACTGGGGGAGGATGAGTAGCAGATTCATGCACGCGAGACTAGGTTTGCACTGCTGTAGATATGATTTGTTTACTAATCTGTATTTTTTTTGTCTCCATTCCTTGGAACAATATATTGTAGCTGAAGTAAACTATTAGGTATCTGGGTTGAGTTGTAAACTTAGCAGCGGGAGAGCTAGCTGTTGGCTCCCCCAGCTATAGGGTAGGGTGTGTTTCGAAATATTTATTTATTACTGCAACACTGAAAATGCATTTTTGTTTCCAGGTTAGCTTATGGGGTGTTTTCAAACTGCTCTACTGATAATATAGTTTCATTGATGCAAATAATAAAGCGAAAATAAAGTATTTCAATTTTCATTTGCGTCTGAAGACTTTTTATTTTCATTTTTCCAAACTATTAAACAATAATGCATACCTTCCAACAGTCCAGATCACCAAAGAGAGACACTTGTTTTTTTTTGGTTTTTTTGTGGGAGTGGCTTCTGATGTGGCTATGGGCGGGGCATCACCTACACAATTTTAGGCAACTTAAAATCGATATATATGTAATGTGGTAAGTTGTTTAGAATAAAAATAAAGTATTTTACTTATACTATACTTTTAACACACTTTATTGTGAGTTTTATTGCTCTGGAGAACATTGGTACATTGGTACACACCCAAAATACAATACTCCTACAAAATAGGGACAACAGAGGATAGAGGGGCACTCCTAATTAGGGACACATTTGCATTTTTGGAGTTTAGTGTATAGATTCTAATGAAATGAAAGAGTAAAAAAAACATATTTACAATAGTAATTAGGATACGAATTAGATGAAACACCTGTAAATTCCCGGGTCCCCTATTATTATGGGTGAAAAATAATAATAATACAGAGTGAAGTATGATTCTATTTATAAGCTGCTTGGATTGGCTATAGTACTTGAAAATTGGCACATTCTGCCCTAACTTATAAGTATAAGCAGAATGCTTGGTTGCATAGGGAGAGGTATTAGCAGTAGGAAGAGGGAAGTGCTCATGCCATTGTACAGAGCACTGGTGAGACCTCACTTGGAGTATTGTACGCAGTACTGGAGACCTTATCTCCAGAAGGATATTGATACTTTGGAGAGAGTTCAGAGAAGGGCTACTAAACTGGTTCATGGGTTGAAGGATAAAACTTACCAGGAAAGGTTAAAGCATCTTAACATGTATAGCTTGGAGGAAAGACGTAACAGGGGGGATATGATAGAAACATTTAAATACATAAAGGGAATCAACACAGTAAAGGAAGAGAGTATATTTAAAAGAAGAAAAACTACCACAACTAGAGGACATAGTCTTAAATTAGAGGGGCAACGATTTAAAAGTAATATCAGGAAGTATTACTTTACTGAGAGGGTAGTGGATGTATGGAATAGCCTGCCAGCAGAAGTGGTAGAGGTAAACACAGTCAAGGATTTTAAGCATGCGTGGGATAGACACAAGGCTATCCTAGCTATAAGACCGGGAACGGGGGACTAATAATAGTACTCAAAAAAAAAAAAAAAAAAATTGGGCAGACTAGATGGACCGAATGGTTCTTATCTGCCGACACATTCTATGTTTCTATGTTTCTATGTAAGTAAACAGGCCCCATTTTATTATCAGAATTCCAAGCAGAGGCATAGATTTTTGGCCTGATATGCAAATTAAGTGCTTTCAATGGCAAACATGTAATTTGCATATCGGGCCATGAGGCCATCCCATAAACAAGAGATATCCCAGACCCGATAGAACACACATGTTAACAATGCAGCTTTTACTTCTTACAAACATAACTTACAGAAGGAAGATAACATTAAATAAATAACACATGTCCGTGAATAGCATCTCAGAAATGACAATGACTTTATTGTTCCATAATAAAAAGTGCATTACAACCGATTAACAGACTGAGATGGAGGCTTTAATCAAAGTGATTTAGATTCATCAATATTCTTCTTTCGTTTCTTCCAGTTAGGCCTTCGCGAATACGTAGTGATTTAACAATCTGTTAAGATATAAAAAGAAAGTTTAAAAAAAATAAAAATCTGTAAACCGTAGATACATGATATCATTAGATAAGAAAATACATTTGATATAAATGTCACTTTCACATGATAGGAATTCTATGAGATTCATTCGGGGGTCCTACGTGGGCTCAGAATATTTTTGTCTAAGTAAAAAGTCTTTGATATTAATTAATATTTTTATTCTGAGAAGTAAATCTTTTATTAGCTAAACTAACAGGTAGATATTTGTTAGAAATATATGTAAACATAATCTAAGGAAGAATAACCTGAGAATAATTTTGCAGAAAAAGGACAAGGTAAGTGATAGATGTGAATGTTTGTAAATATACATTTTTTTTTTATTTTTTTTTATTTATGGGAACCTATAGATCTTAAAGAGCAGAATACAGAGGTGTCTTATAATACACACTGAGAAAAGATGGTCAGGTGCTTGACAGAGGATTCCTTATATTGATTATGGAATTAATGTTAATGATCTACTGACAGGGAACACATGCGAATATGTATATTGTAGAGAGAGCTGTGAATTTGGGAGATGGTTAATATCTATAGGATGTGGTAATCTTCTAGGAATGGATTCAGAGTTTGACATTTAGGAGTGAATCTGGAGATGTACCATTGATAAATGGTATCAAATAAAGATGGATTTTAACACAAAAAATATATATATACAAAAACATTGTAGACAGACTTAACATCCTATATGTATCTGTGACTTTTAATTAGCACTCTATTCCCTGGCATACATGAAACCTAGACTAATTCTGGTTAATTTAATTTTATGATTTATGACATTATTTTCTGTACTGTATTTTTATTCATGCTAAAAATAAATAGCATACAGACAGGAACAACAAATGAGTAAGGGATTTACTAAACTTGCAAATCTTCTTATCCTACCAATGACATTTCACTGGCATCAATATTAGCAACACACACAACGTAGAGTTCTGCTGACCTTGATACGAAATATCAAGGTCAACTAAGAATCCAGGCCGGCGGACTTTGATCAAGTCTTTGCGCGAGTCAGTAGTGAGTTTGTCAAGTTACTTTTGCAAAGCTCCAACGTATTCGTTGCGTTACCTGGTGTTTTCACTATTATCTCCAGAATAACGTTAAGCTTATCACATGCATCCGTACATTCCCTCAATATATTATTTTAGAAGATGTTTCTATGAATCCACCACATTCCATGGGAAATCTTTATCACCAATTATTTTCTTATGATTTATAAAACTTTGTTACATTTTCTTTTATAATAACATACCAAAATCCATTAAAAAAAAGATAAAATTATGTGAAAGACATCCATTGTACACGGTTTACAATGTAATGATACAGAAATACAAACTAACATGTGTGCAGTATCCCCTACTTGGGGTTATCAGGGTGTTACAGCAATGGTTTGTTAAGCAGCAATGATGTTCCACTAGTGGCCTCAGCCGTTTGTGCCAGAAAGGTTGTTCTATGAATCCACCACCTTCTCTGTGAAATAAATACTTTATAACCAATGATTTGAACATTGATAGTAAACGGAGTACTGTTGTATTACCTGCTGACATGACATGTAAAGATGGACCATAGGAGATTTGATTTTACCTTCATTAATTAGATCGGTGGATCTATGGATATTAAAACACCAAATGACTTCTGGAATGTTGGAGTCAAAGCAGCACCCCCGTTGGATACAATCCTCCTTAGTAATGCCTCGGAATCCGCATTCTGTCCTTTCGCGAGGGGCCACAGCACATTGCTCTTCAACTAGGACAGGAAAAGATGTGTAAGTATTCATAAATAACTAAGGTATATCAGCACTTGCTCTTCAAATGGTGTGGGGGTGTCAGACTTACTGGATCCCATACAATATCTCAACAAAAAGATGAATCCCGCAGCGATCAGTCTTGGCTTGGCAAAGACCCAATAGGGGTTGAAACATTGACATTTTGGTGAAAGTTTTTTGGCGTTACAGTATAAGCCAAAATTTATCATGGACTGCTCTGGCAAACTTCTCCCATTGTATATATTATTACTGAGGGAATTCCCCTCTCCTCTTTGACCTTTCATGATGTTTCAAAATTTACCAAATTCATAGCAGATGTTACAGCACTAACAGCAGCCCCGATGCATGACCCGTACCCATAACAAAAATACTCACCCTAGTACTAACCCTACAAGTAACCCTAAATCTGGTACTAACCCTAAAAGTAACCATTAACACAATACTAACACTATAAGTGACCCTTAACACTAATACTAACCTTTAACACTATTAGCCCTACAAGTAACCATTAACAGTAATACTTGCCCTATAATAACCATTAACACTAATACTAGCCCTATAAGTAACCATTAACACTAATACTAACCTTTAACACTAATATTAGCCCTACAAGTAACCATTAACAGTAATACTTGCCCTATAATAACCATTAACACTAATACTAGCCCTATAAGTAACCATTAACACTAATACTAACCATAAATAGAGCTCAAATACTCATACTAACCCTAAAAGTAACCCTTAACACTAATACTAACCTTTAACACTAATATTAGCCCTGCAAGTAACCATTAACAGTAATACTTGCCCTATAATAACCATTAACATTAATACTAACCATAAAAATAGCTCAAATACTCATACTAACCATAAAAGTAACCCCTAACACTAATATGAGCCCTATAAGAAACCCTTAACACTCATACGAACCCTAAAATGAACTCTACCATTATCCCTATTTGAGCAACCCTCGCGAGTGGTTCATTACACAGCAGTACATTTCAAAATGGATTCATCCTATACAGAGACCATTCTAATTGGTGTATTTGAAGAGACTGTGTTGCAGACAGACGTTCTATTTTTTCATATGCACTAATTAAACCTGCATTAGTATTCAGTTCCCTTCTCAATTGCCTGCAAGTCTCTTTTTATTGAGTAGACCCTCTAGTTTTGAAATGTGATGTACACAATGAATGTGGTGAATCTGTATACTCACACAGCAGAGGACTTGCTTCCACCAGGGGCAGACACACTGTAACAAGCAGGGCCGCCATATAGAACACCAGGGCTTTATCTGCCATACTGAATCTTCAGATCCCTCAGATTAAATGAAAGGTGTCACATCACTTGTGGCAAATCCATTTATACCTAAAACAAGCTTGCTTTATTTACCCAAGGAGATTCTGTTCCACTTATAATCCCTGTCTCAAGTGGCTTTTAAACCACAGTTTGCATACAAGGATTGGCTGTAATGTCCATAGGAAAATGATTTGTTTGCCTGTCTATCTGTCTGTCTGTCCAGTCATCTATCTATCTATCTATCTATCTATCTATCTATCTATCTATCTATCCATCCATTATCTATCTATCTATCTATCTATCTATCTATCCATCCATTATCTATCTATCTATCTATCTATCTATCTATCTATCTATCTATCTATCTATCTATCTATCTATCCATCCATCCATCCATCCATCCATCTATCTATCTATCTATCTATCTATCTATCTATCTATCTATCTCTCTATCTATCTCTCTATCTATCTATCTATCTATCTATCTATCTATCCATCCATTATCTATCTATCTATCTATCTATCTATCTATCTATCTATCCATCCATTATCTATCTATCTATCTATCTATCTATCTATCTATCTATCTATCTATCTCTTCTGTTTGTCTGTATCTATCTATTTATCTATTTATCTCTTTCTCACTCTCTATCTATCTGTATATTCCTAGCTATCTTTCAATATATTTCTATCTATCATCTATCTATCTATCTATCTATCTATCTATCTATCTATCTATCTATCTATCTCTCTCTCTCTCTCTCTCTCTCTCTCTCTATCTATCTATCTATCTCTTCTGTTTGTCTCTATCTATCTATCTATCTATCTATCTATCTATCTATCTATCTATCTCTTCTGTTTGTCTCTATCTATCTATTTATCTATTTATCTCTTTCTCACTCTCTATCTATCTGTATATTCCTAGCTATCTTTCAATATATTTCTATCTATCATCTATCTATCTATCTATCTATCTATCTATCTATCTATCTATCTATCTATCTATCTCTCTCTCTCTCTCTCTCTCTCTCTCTCTCTATCTATCTATCTCTTCTGTTTGTCTGTATCTATCTATCTATCTATCTATCTATCTATCTATCTATCTATTTATCTCTCTCTCTCTCTCTCTCTCTCTCTCTCTCTCTCTCTCTCTCTCTCTCTCTCTCTCTCTCTCTCTCTCGGCATCAAAAAGGGGAGTTACAAAATATTCAGATTATATCACAAAGTTACCACCAACCAGGGCCTTCTCACTGCATGTTAAATCATCATTAAGTCACACCCATAGCACCATTATAATATACCATTATTATTTTGGTCAAAATAGGAAATTGCATATTAAAAACACAATCCAAAATCAAAATGTTTATAGATAGGGCACATAAAATTACATACAGCAGTATATTTGCTCCTTATACATATTCCCCATTGACACACAATGCTTGGCACATGTATACCTTGGCAAGGTATAATCAATAAGATAATACAAATTATACTGGAAAAAATGTATTCCTTGTTTTTATTTCCTGCCCCCTTCATTCAGTTTCTCCTGCCCTCCTTTCATTATTTCTCCCACATACCTTGCCATTGCACCCACGACACTTGATTGCACCCATTTAACTTCCTACAGCATCACATGGTTGCCAAGTAACCGGATTGCACCCAAACTGTATCAACAGGTCTTGCCAAAGCAACCAGTCTGCATCCAGGGGTCTTGCCAGAGCACCCAGGTTGCACCCACCGGTCTTGCCAGAACACCTGTATTGTACCCAGCACCTAGATTGCACCCATGTCTTGCCAGAGCACTTAGATTACACCCAGCTTGCATCCACAAGTCATGTCAGAGAACCCCGATTGCACCCACGTGTCAGTGCGAGTCAGTATTGATCTCTCGGTGAGTGTGAGCCAGTGTGTGTCTCTTTTTACCCCAGAATTGCACTCAAAACACTTGCACTGTAAAATAATCCACATATAACACTGGAAGTGTGAGGTGGGATTCTGTTATTCATGGAGATGGGAGTCTATGAGCTGTCTCCTCTCCGTGCAGTTTCTGCCTCTCCCGTGCGTCTCAGCAGTCTGAGAACCGGAGGGTCACGTGACCCCCGACCTCTGACTGCTACCGATGTCACGCGATCTCCGACTGCAGCTTGTCTTTTTTGCAGGAAACAATATTTTGTTTCAACCTCGGCTGCCCAATTTCACTGGACAGTCCCGGCAGGACTCTTACAGAGCCGGGACAGGCTCCATCTTTCCGGGAATGTCCTGGGAAAAACGGGACACTTGGCAACTATGCCATGGTGGCATGTATGCCTTCACTAATTATGGAATAACAAATGACTTCTGACTCCCTCACTGCTAGTAACGTATTCCCATCATGTCCTGACATTGCTGTAACTAGCTGAGTATCACAGCTGCTGTCGACCACAACACCTATGATGAGAAAGAAATTGGTTTAGAAATGGATGGAACAATAGCATCCATGGCTGACCTTTGACATTCCAGCTGCTTGTAAAGGAACTCTCACACAAAAATAGCACATGCTGTGAATGTAGAAAATAAAACAATAGTTTAAGCATTGCCTTAGCAGAATTGCAAGCCAATGCATAAATTAAGAGAAAATGTGTTTTAAAAGTGTCTGTGGGTCTCCTGTATGACATCATCTGTGATTTGATAAACAAATGAACTAATGTGTAATCTGTTTGTCAAGACACAGGTTGTCATAAACAGGAGAATCCACAGACACATTTAGCACCTGTTTCTCTTAATTCATGTATGAATTAGCTATACGTGTATATGTGTAATGCTGCTCATGTATAGATGTGTGATTTTTTTTATTCTCAGTACTCATAGTATAAACTATTTTTGGTGTTGGGACCCCTTTAACTGCAATTCCTATAATGCTCAGAGAGCATATAAATAAAAAAGATAAGTTCACCCCACTATACACTTGTCAAGATAGTGCTGCCCCGATGACATAGGAGGACCGAGAAGCTGCCAAATGGGTTGCTTAGGATGAAGGGAAGTGTAGTACAGGGCAGTAGTAGTGAAGAATTTGATATGGGATTGTCCCCTCTGCCTTCTTGGATCCACCACTGTCTGTGAGCCACAAATTGTTGGCAACCCCTGGTTTAACCCCTTCGTGACGTTAGGACGTTCTATGCCGTCCTGACTTTAAGTGCCTTAAAGTCGTTAGGACGGCATAGAACGTCCTTTGTTAAACAGCTCATCGCGGATCCCCCCGATGAGCTGTTTTCGGATCCCGCTGCAGGCACTTGCAGCGGGATCCCACCTGTCATCTGAGGCCACTTTGAGTGACCTCAGTCTGACAGGGGAAATGTAGCCGGTGCTCAAAGCGAGCACCGGCTACATTTCTCTAAATCGCGCCGTGCCCGAAGGTCTCGCGATCTTTTGGCAGGGACCCACAGGGTCTATTAAGACCCTGATCGGGTCTCTGCCAGAGTGTTCCTGGCTACCGATCACCTTGTGATCGGTGGCCAGGAACAATTTGTGACGTTTTGGTGCTTGCGTCGTTTGGGACGCAAGCACCTAGCGTCATGAAGGGGTTAAAGTATGCATTTATTTGGTAAATGTTTACACAAATGTGTTTTATATTAGTACCACTAGATGGCGGAGGTGAGTTATGAAGAACCTAATACATGTCTTCATAATGGTATTTGCATGCCAAATCTAGTTGAATCTAAGGCACACATACATTGATGCTTACAACTGCAACGTTTGAATAAAGATTAACCAGACTTAAATGAATTACAATTCACTTTATGTTCGCTTGGATACAAGGTGACGGCTCTTTATTTGCAAGTATTGGAGCATTCTTCCAGCTCAGCTTCTTTGGCCTCAAGATTTAAACTCCCTTCTCAGTTCAATGCAATACTCTCTCTCATGAATAAAGCCCACAGTTCCTTGGCTCATCACTTGTTTTTCAGGTTTGTATTAATGATTTGATATAAATAAACATGTATAGGGTCAACGTAATATACTTCCCGAAGTACCCAGAAGTTTGGAAAGATTCGTGGCATATCGGAAAGGCACAATTCGGCTAGCATAGCCCATTTCACAGGGACTGTGAGGCTTTGTAGTGTCGCAGTTTGACACTGAAACCTGGAACAGGAAATCATTTTTATTTCACAAGGCATCCTTTGAGTGCCCGAGGGGTGTCCATCCCCTTGGCACCCAAAGGGTGATTTTTTACAGGTGAATGGCCCTCCCTACCTGTGCAAGGTAGAGGTGTGTGTGTGGGGGGGGGGGGGGGTTAGGTAAGAGTTAATTTTAAGAATTAATTTTTTTATTGCAGGCTATGGGCAGTGGGCAGCCCCAGACCTGGGAGAGGGGGTGATATTTTTTATTATACATTGGTCTAATCCTTGCTCCCGATTTATGTAATTGGGGTTGGGAATCATTTTGGTGGCTCCCAGCCTCTGTACTGTTAGTTCTCCATACTCTGTATGCTAATTCTGGTAGCCCTGGCCTCTAAATGTACTTTTTAGGAAGCTGGAAACACTTCTCAGCTCCCAGCCCAGTATCTAATAGCGGTTACCTGCCTTGTGTTTTATTGTTTTATATATATATATATATATTTAAGGCAATTCAAATGTTATGATTCCTTCTAAATCTGTTTGCACATTTGTATATATAAATATATATATATATATATATATATATATATATATATATATATATAAATATATAGGTGTCTTTGTTTTAATTTAATTTTATGTATATTTGCATGATGTATTCACTTTAAACATCTCTTTGCTGGGAATGATAGGGGCAGTCACATGGGAAAAGTCAATTGATTTGTCAGCTTTCTGCTGTGTAATTAAGCTAATTATTGTGCTTTTATTATTAAGTATCAGCCTATGATTAAGTGCTCTTGAAGCACGAAACGCGTAAGGCGTCTGTCTATTTCGCTGTGTATTTTGTCCTCACCATTTCTATCAGCCTTTTTTTTTTTGCTTTTTATTAAATTGGCTTCATTTTCGTATACATGTTCATTGTGAGCTCCTTCCACAAACCGATTGCTTCTCTTGTTTTTGAATTCCTAATTGAAAGGGACCAATTCGTCTTAGGTCTCTATCAGCAAGTCTCTGCTATACGGCAATGTATCACTCTGATTTGGATTCACGTGGTGGGAGTTGGAAACACATCAGCGAACGCGTTGGAGAGTAACTCAAGTCTGACACAGAGGTCGTTCGTTAAGTAACTCTAAAGTTTATTGTAAAGACAAGCACTTATATAGAAGCAACAAGGCGTTAGCTGGCGTAACATAATTGGGGTAAAAAGAAAAGGGGAGTGGACATAGAATACATACATGTTACAAATAGTTATATAATTAACTAACAGTAATATATCTATGGTTCTACTAAGAGATACAAAACTCCTGGGAAGAAAACACAGGATATGACGCCTAGGTCATTTCTCCTATACATCTTTTTCTCTAACCTAGGTTTATTACATTAGGTAAACATTAGGTTTATTACATAGAAAGGAGAATGTGCTCCCTCCAATAGGGGAGGGGGGTTTAACCCTTCCCTGAAGTTAACTCTTCCAATGCTGAAATTACTCTTGTTATGTGTTAACACAATAAATATAAGTTTACCCTAACACTTCTAAGCAGGCTGCATAGCCTGGCATCGAGGGAGGCTCCACGTCTCTAAACTATTACTGGCAGAGTAGGAGGTAAGACCTTTACCTGGATCCTTGACCGAGGAGGATCTCCGGTATTCTTTTTGTTTTTGTTTTGAGGGCTACTTGCCTTGGCCCCCAATGTATTTTCTAAGAGGTGAGAACCATTTTGCTGATTCCCAACCTTATTTATTGTTAGAGTGGGCCATTGCTACTATCCCTGCCCCCCCCCCCTCCCTAATTTTTTGTGGGCAGTGTTTTTTTTTTTTTTTTCTACAAATTTTATTTTTAGAATTTTTGTTTAAATGTTTGAGTTTATATTTGTATAATTTTTTTCACGTTTTTAATTGCCTTCTCCTAAAAGGGTGAATGGAAATTGCCCAAATGTGCCTGTTATCCCCCAATCCGAGTTGTATTCAGGATTAATCACCGCATATCGTCTCGCAGAAAACCTAACGGTCCGAATAGCTGAATCGGATCGTGTGGCCGAGTTTCCGGAATCAGTTCGATTTGCCTATTATTTCCGATCCAAATCCATTTCGGAACCGATCGGGCTATCTTGTGTATACCCTAGGGAACTTTGAGAGTTAATTCCTTTATTTTGGCAGTCCTGTGAGTTTGGTAGTGAAGAGCAGTAATTAGCAATCCCCTTGTAATAATCCAGTATATAAATAACCCATTGTTGATCCGGCAGCATTTTAGTGTTGCTTTATTAAATAGATTCTAGATGGTTTATTCCCTAGAAAGTGGTGAACTAAACAGTGATCTGCAAAAATCAGGCATTACTAGCTGAGCCAGAAAAATGGATTGCCGATTTAGTCCTCAATGTATCCTGTTCTCTCATATTCTCAGACGTGGGAACAAATGATGAGCCAAATACTCAGCCCAACTATTCCCACAATGCACCTCAGCTGGAAAACCTGACAAACCACGTGAGGTTAATGCAGCACTGGATTCCACGGAGCAGGAGAAGGTATGCAACTTTACCCTTAAGTTTGAAATTCCCCTGTCAATTGCCTGCAATTCCATTTGATGACCCTCTTTCATGAATTCTGTGAAATGTATCCAACTCGTCGACGTTGGCCTTAACTCTGAAATTCCCTTCTCAATTCCCTGCATGTGACTCTTTCTTGATTGGTTATCATCATGTTGTATGGATTTCAGCTCCAACTCATGTGTTTTATTTTGGGGGGTCCCTTTAAAATGGTAATAATGGAAGTATTGGGTGGGACTGCCTAGTTCTTCACCCCAATAATTATTACTGCCAAAAATGTAGCTAAACCTATCAGATCTGCCCCTCAAGCATCCCCTAACAAGGTGACCATCCCTAAATGAAGAAGAAATCTAACGGGACCCCTTCTTCACCTCTTCTTTATTATAGCCTTCAATAACAAATTAGACTTTCACCCTTATTACTTGCCTCTCAGCCCACCTTATACTTCTTATTTTAAATTATTCAATGGTTGGATTGCCAAGTTCAGTGGACAATTACAGATCTGTAAACGTACGTGTAAAATGGTATGACTTGTATTACAGATTTAACGCTTAAAGGGCTTTCTGCATCTGAAGAATTAAAAGAGGTACCCGACCAAAACTTATTGAGGAATAGTTAAGAGTAGTTACCTATGTTCTTTCTAATTTCCATTTTATTATAGGGGAATTTGGGGGGGGGGGGGGGGGGGGGATAACAAGTACTGGACATGGAAGGGTTGACAGAGAGGATTATGGGCAGTTAACAAAGGAGGGCTTTAAAAGTTTCAAGTGGGGTGCTCACAGCTCTTTACACCCATCCTTCCATACACACACCATAGCTGTGCTATGTAAACATAGACTTTCTTGCTTTTCAGAGACGGAGATATAAAATAAGACTCAACACAATTATGCAGTCTGATTTATTTTTGTATTGTGTTTTCTAGTGACCGCTATCTTAACTATGAGAGATTTGTCTAAGCGTCCTCGCAGTGAAGTGAGATCAAGCCGGGCTGTAAATCGAGGCAGATGCAGGCTTCAGCTGGACAGGAGCCATGTTATGAGTGGTGGCTTCTGGGTATTGTTCTTAGGACATGATGACAACTGCAAAGAAATATTGGTTATCAGAGAGACGTTCTGTACTGGAAATAGTGCAGTAATAGGGGCAGATAGTGCATAGCAATAGGAAAATAGTGCAATAAACCCATGGTATGTGTCCTGCATTATTATGCAATTAAATCCAGGCCTGGATATACAATGACATAATACCCTGTGGTCTATGTGGGATGTATTGCCGGGCCTGTATATATAATGACACAATAGCCTATTTGGGATATACAATAAGATAACATGCTAGAGCATCATTTCTTTCTTACCGTCTGTGATATCTGGGTAGAAACACCATATAGAATCATGTTCAGATGAGTCAAAGCAGCATCCTTTAGCAAAGCACTGATCCATATCGATTCCTGACTGGCCACAGTTCACTCGAGATTTTGTGTGCACAGCACACTGAATGGTTTCTGCGAAACACACACACAAAAAATACCCTGTCATTACAGCATAAGATATCCGAGCATAAAATAATACACTAAGCTTCATAACAATAGATGGATGTGATGCATGGCTCAAACAATAGTTTACTCAGAGCAGTGTAACAATAAGGTAATACAAATAAAATGTTTTCAGACAGCCAGACTATTCCAGGGGCAAGTAGACATACATCATTTAGAAATCAACAATTAAAACTTTGCTTAGTGGCAAATGTGGGTATTTACAGAAGAGACCGCCATGGAAGGATATTATAAAGAGAATAAACTATGAAAATCACTGGGGCAGAGCAGTTTGAAATAATACATACAATACCCATACAATATAAAGTATGGGTAAAATAAGTTTTGGTAAGATTAGGAGATCCACTTTTCAGAGCAGTGACTAAAAAATCTAGGGCATAAAACTATAAACCTGAGATATTTTCCAGCATGGAAAATGTGAGAGACGTTTAGTATTATTATCATTTTTATTATATTTTTAACGGTACGTAAAGAACTATTTTACATACAGCCAAAGAGGGTTTAAATCCCCTTGTAATGGGGAAAATGCAGAAGAAAATGTCTGTGGAGCATCATTCAGAAGATACTTTTTGGCATCTGGAAATCCAGGCTGTCATGTTGGAAGAGGGCATTTTACATGTATTAGAAACATGCACAACATCCAGAAAATAAGCAAGGTGGAACTGTCCCTTTAACATTAAATACAAAATCAATGTATCTCTTATCCTATCCTACAGGTTGCCACCTTTTCTTTAAAAAAAAAAATACTGGCCGTGCTGTTACCTTCATAGACGTAACATTGGCCTTGAGCTGATTTTTTTTATTTTTACCAGCCTACCAGCGGTGTTGCAACCCTACCTGTTGCAGACATCACATGAAAAATGTATGCAATTATTCTATGTGTGATACAGTAACTATAGATGTGTAAGTAACAAGTGATAGTATTGGACCATGGGCAGGTGCATATTAGTAGAACCATCTTACCTTTTTTTATTTCGGGTTTGAAGCACCATTTAACACCTGGGATACTAGAATCAAAGCAACATCCATTCTCCTTGCACTGTTCTGGGGACACACCAGGAGGTCCACAGTTTACTCTCTTGTGAGGATCCACCGCAACGCAGTCCCGTTCCACTGATAGGGATAAAAAGGTCATAATAGTTCAGTCAAGTATTGCAGGTTATTTCTACATTGGGATAATATTTATTTTCATAATAAAGTAGTCAATTACATGAAGCAGATGTTTATTTTATTGACTTGCAGTCAATGTTATAGATTGTAAAAAAAAAAAAAAAAAACAAGCAGGTAAGTGTTGACTGGTAAGTCTGACACCAGTAATGTGACAATGTATGCACTGACTCATGAACACATATGGTTTATAGATTTGTACAGTATAGATAATGTACAGTATAGTGGACGTTATTTTATTTTTAATAAGGAACTCTTTCAGTCACATGAAGCAGATGTTTTTTTATTGACTTTTTGTTAATATACTAGAGATGTAGTAAAAAAAAAACAAGCAAATAATTGTTGGCCAGTGAGTGTGACATACTGACAACTGTAATTTGACATGTATTCAAACAAGATAAAAAATAAAAAAATTAAGGTTGCACATTTAAAGTCCGCTGACTTTCATGAACTCATTGGCTTTATAGATTTACTGGAGAAAGATAATGTACAGAATAGAGGACATTGTCTCTTTACAAAGTTACCTGCTTGTACAGCTCCCTGATAACACCATGGCACTTGTGGGACTTGGGAATCAAAACAGCATCCCTTGGCAGAACAGTCCTTCTCAGAGATTCCTGGGTACCCACAATTGACCCTTGCTTTGGGGTTTTCAGGATTGCATATGGATTCTGAAAGATAGGTAATAATAAATACACAAGAAAAAAAAAATTAAGATGGATAGAAACAAATATGCAAAATAATATAAATACATGAGCCACTCAAGATCTTTAGATAGTTACAATGAAGAATAAATGTGTATTAAAATAAATACATTAAATCAGGCTCTCCTTTACCATACTTAACCATACTATTTAAGGAAATGATCTCAGATCAGGGACTGAGATATTGGCCATGGGCGCACAAGAACAAGGGTAGATGGGAAATACCATCTAGTATGTGCTCTGGTGCACTGCATAATGGGTTGAGGTGCAAAGAGCATGCTATTGCACTACTAGACCACAGACCTCATGCTCCAGGGTCAGGACACTCTGCTGTTGCCCAGTATAGTATAAGGGCAAACAAAAGGTGAGATAGTCATTGCAGCTGTGATTAACATGGGTGGCTTGGGAGTGGACGTGGCTTTAGAGTAACGATTATAGCTGTGGTACTGTGGTCAGGCTGACATGAGCTACAGGACAGCAAAGGTGACGGTGGACAGTACAGATGACTCTGGCACAGTCAATGACATAGTATACTGAAGGATGGAATCTACTTTCCTATTCTTGTTGCAGGTGCAAAAAAAAATGCATGCCACAAATCTGTACCCAGTTCATTGGGCAGAGAAAGTCTTGTTGATCATCTCCTGCTAGCAGAGCTCAGCTGGCCGTTGATAATGTATTGTTACATCTTTACAACCACTCACTTTTTTTTAACAATGCATTGTGCAGGGCCAACTCTGCTCTTCTTCCAGGAGGATCTCATTGGTTTCGATGAGATGAAATGTTAAACTCATCCACAAGTGAAGATCCCCCTTGACTGTGAGTGATGTTCTGTCCCAAAAGCTCTATATGCAATACATTGTCCCACATACGGAGAAGGAGGGGCATGCAGGTAAAGTGGATTGGAAATCAATGGGCAATCTTACCTTCCAGTTGCCATGGATTGTAACACCAGATGCTGTCAGAAATGCTGTCATCATAGCAGCAACCTTTACTTTGGCAGTCATCAGCGTTAATCCCGGGGTACCCGCACTCATCTCTTGATTTTGGTTGCACTCCACATTTAACTGTGGAAAAATCAGGCAACATTTTTTTTTAAATATGAAAACTCGTATGGAAAATCCTTTTTTATTTGTATCACTGATATGTTACATTATGCCTGCTCTATACATACACGTCACGCCCCCTTATAATAATAATATTAATAATATTGCATTAACATATGTGTCTTTCACCATAGAACTTTACTGCAGTTACGCTTCTGCTTGCTTTATATGAATGTATGCATGTTAGCCTTCTAACCATCACAAAGAGCTTCATGACTTGTAGATAGAAGTATATCACCAGTTGAGTAAATATATAGAGAATATATACTCTCTTGTATTGGCTCTCCAGTGACTCCTCCAATTCTATAACAGAATAGCAAAAATGAAATGAAAAGCCAACGTCAGCCTGGGGTAAAAAAAAAAATATCTCTGGTCCTATGTAGACCTCAGACCTCTACCTCTATCTGTTTATGGACGGCAACTATGCCTGATATCGAGAGTCCAGTTTACTATTTGCATTGGAGCCAATGAGAGCCAATGAGAGTGGTCATTTTATTTGTTATTGGCTTATTGTAATAAATTCATACATTTGTACATATTGTTGTACAGTATCACGGTGTGTGCCTCCCTCTCTGTCCTCTATTCTATACAATGGGAAATTCTACAGGTCCACAGGACTAGAGATATTTACTACCCAAGGCTGGTGATGGCCTCTCGTTAACTTTGCTAGATACAAGAACAGCCAAAAGTGAATTTACTATATTTCTACTAAACAATGAACACTATAAGTTATAATTTCTGCTTGTACCCCCTTTTGTAAAAACTCCTACCCCCCCCCCCCACTTCTACAATGTCTAATTTTAAGTCGGAATTGTCTTCATAACCCTAACCTTAACCCTCAGGGGTTATAAGCCCATCATATTTACTTGCCTAAATACCGGAACACTTGTTTTGGTTAGTTGTGCATCGTATTTAAGAAATGTCTTAGGGGTTAACCCTAAATGAGATAAATCAGGTGCACAATTCCTTTATGCTTAAGATCCTTTGAAAGTGGTGTAGAAGCTAGTGAGACGTCTATTCTAAATTATAATAATGAATATATTGCAGGAACCACAGAACATTGAGAGACTGCTATTTAAATTGATTTTGGAGACTTTGTACAAACCTAAAAATTCTTATAATTATAAAAATAACAAATTAAGTTAGTGGGTCTATGAACCTTTTTGTTGAAACGTTTTAAACATTCTAAAAAATTTTGTGCTTTGTTGGTTTAAGTCATTTTTTTTCTGATAACAGGTTTTTGTTTACATGTTCTCGTTTTCTAATAATATGATCTTAATTCAAAGCCTGTACCACAAGAGATTAGTTTGCTACCCAATAGCAGAATTAAAGTAAAGCACTTACAATTGATGGGTAAGGAGCCTTCGGACCCTAAAATGAGTGCTGTTACCACAATCCAGAACATGTTGCTCACCACCGTTATTCACCTTCTCCAAGAAAGTAGGCAGGAAATGTGCTGTGCTCTTGGTCTGAGTTTGTTTTTATATAGTAACTCTTGTTTGTTTTAATTGACTGTGATTACACTTTTCTCACTAGGTGTGAAGGTTACTGGTTTGATAATATTTACCTAGATGATGGTTGGGATATGGATCTTTGTCCAGAGCTTATGTGACAAACATTACGTGGCAGGGAAGGATCAAAAATACGTCTTATGTAATTAAGTAATTAAAATAATTATTTCCATTATTTTCCTTGCTTTCCTCCATTTGGCTACTGTGATAGCCTCTGCCTCTATTTAACAAGTGTGTGCTCTGAGCTCTACATTACAGCTGGTAGGCAAACAAAATGTGGGGCAATGGGACTGGATGATTGGAGATTGCCTAAAAGTCCTATGAAATAGAATCCAGTCTTTTTCAATATGAATACAAACACCAGGGAAAAAACTTGCGAGAAATAAAATATCAGCTATCTGCAATAGCGATTAATATACATACAGATGTACAATAATGAAAAATTTGAGGAGGATTCACAATATGTTAAAGACAATCAGATCTAACTGGAGTACCCAAACTGTCTTTTAAATAATATATAATGTCCTCCATTGGGGTTTGGGGGCACAATGCCCCCAACCCCATTTAAATAAACATTAATTTCCCCCCCTTTAATGAACCTTTGTGTCAGGGGCTGGCCAAATTCCCCTGGAACAATAAATTAATTAAATAAATAAAAATCCTACCTACTCCTGCACCTTTACTGTGCCCAGTAGTAGTTAAGGTTTAAATACCCCACATTTATTCATGATGGAATAGCATGTGATTCAATCTAAACAGGGACCACTGAAATACCGTGCATGTAAGCACTGGTAGTGCGGTAAGGGGAAAAAGGTGTTCTGCATTAAACACCATTTACCTCTATATCCCCATTAATAAAATGCTAGGGAACTGGGGTGTAATCTTTTTCAAACCAGCCTGCTATGCTTGCATAGTGCACAACAGCTTCTCTGGATAGATCCCCCTCTACCTGAGCAGTATGCTCTCTCCTGCACATCCTACAATCTCAGATCAAGCACCATCTCCTTAGTGGTTCCCCGTTACTTCAAAAACGAAGTAGGTCAAGGTGCGTTCTCTTTCAGAGCTCCTCATATGTGGAATTAGCCTCCCAGATTCCATCAAATCATCTACTAGTCTTAAATCCCTGTAAATGCGTATCTCCCCACTTCTCAAAACAGAGGGCAGCTGTTATTAGATTACATAGTAACATAGTAACATAGTAATTTAGGTTGAAAAAAGACACAAGTCCATCAAGTTCAACCCTTCTACCTATCATTTCTGCGTTTTGATCCAAAAGAAGGCAAAAACCCCCCTAAGGAAGCTTTTTCGAATGTTGCCTCCTAGGGGGGAAAAAAATTCCTTCTTGACTCCAAAAGGGCAATCAGATTCCTCCTTGGATCAAAAAGCTCTATTATTAATGCTCATTCTATTATTAATACCCCTGTATGTTCTGCTTTTCTAAAAAATCATCCACACCATTTTTAAATGCATCTATTGTGGTTGATAGCACTACCTCTCTTGGCAGTGAGTTCCATAATTTTATTGTCCTTACCGTAAAGAATCCCTTCCTTTGCTGCCTATGAAATCTTTGCTCTTCCAGTCTTAGAAACACCTATATATACTGCACATGTTTATTGCTGTTTTCTCTATTTATCTGTATCAATAATTGTACTCCTTGTATATTGTCTGCCCAACTGTCATGTATAAATATGTATGTAAGCATGTATTATTTTTTTTATTGCTAAAAATGTGAAACTCTATGTAATACTGATCTGGAATTTGTTCCCAGGACAAACTTTAAAAAAAAGAGAGAAAAATCAATGTATTCTTCCTGGTAAAACACTTTCTAAATAAAGAATTGAAATAAACAAATGTGGTAAAGTATGGCATTGTCTACCAATATCTACCATGACTCATATTTAAGACCAAGAGATAAAGCCAATACTCACCATACTTCATGGTATGGAAACACAGTTATTTAGGCTGAATAAAAAAATATAAGTCCATCAAGTTAAACTTTCTCCACTTAGTTGTGTCTTCCGGTAGTCCAAAAGAAGGCAAAAAAAAAAAAACCCATAGTGAAAATGTTCCCAGCTTTGCTTCTTCACTCTAAACTTGAAATTGGGTTCCTTAGTAGTGATTAGTAATGGGAATTCTTAAGTATTATAACTCAGTTTTTTATGTTTTGCTAACCCTCCACCCCCCCCCCCAAAAAAAAAACACTTCTTTCTTCAAGTCTTAATGGGCAAACTCGTATCTGACGTAGAGTACTGCTGATGTACAGATCCAAAGAGATCAGCTTGTCTTGACCAGATCCATACCCGTACAGTGCCACCATTCCACCTATGAGGAGCTGGTTCTCAAGTGTAAACAAATGAAGCTTTTTAAGCCTTCCTTCACATATAAGGTCTTCCATCCTGTATTTAATTTTGGACATTTTTATTCCGGTTCCACAATATGATTGCTAGCCCTCGTGCCCAAAATTTAATGACATACACCACTGATTTATTGTGCTTGAGATAAATAAAAACCACAGCTGATATAAACTCCAAGCATCAGCGAGCCAATGACAGATAAGAAAAAGAATGTTCTCAATATGTTACTATGAATAATGTTTAGTCCTTCGCACCTATATTGTTCCTAATGCTTTCTGTATCAATCTTGCTGTGTCTTGGGAAGAAATAAAATCACAGATCAATTTTCAGAGGGAGGCAGAAAGCCTAATGTACAAGACTGGCAAAGCAGCCCCCAAATTTATAGAGATCTGGTCCCCATGGGATAACTTTCAATTGAGAGCCCCTGAGATATAGAGGCCCCCTGTTAAGAGTAAAGGATAAAAGTTAGCACGCCGGAGACATATGAGGATTCCCCGTCGCCCCGCTCCCCTCGCAAGCCGGTTCCACCCCCCGGAACATAGTCTTGTTTGTCTACGTGTTTGAGTGTGTATCTACGCTAACTAAGTCTGATATTTACTCATTGATGTTGTTAAGTGTTTCTGTAAAATGTTTGGTACAATAATGACATATATTTTGAATCTTGCTGTGTCTTGGGGTTTTATATCTAGTATAACTCATGTGGAACCAATTGTCTGTACAGAGTAACCTGCTGGGTACCTTGGGCACCATGGATTAGTCTGACATCCACTGGCAGGTTTAATCTGTTCATAGTGGATCACTGCATTTTAAGCCTTTCAGTAAATAGTGACTGAAAGCAATAGATCGTGGCCAGTGAGGCTTCAATTTGCTACATGTTATAATATAACTTACCACACTAACAGAGAACCTTGTATTAAACAGGAGATGTTTAAAAGTCAACAGTATTAATATATGCTTAAAAATATGACAGCTGCAGGACTTAAGTTATTGTAATAAGAAAGAAGTATGAACTCTAGAACAAGATTGTGGAAAAGATTATGCACAGTGAGGTTTCCTTTATGTTGGTACTGACAAACTGTTTGGGGGCAAATGGAATCAACAAGCTGTTTGGGGCAAAGCTGACAGTGACATCCTGCTTATGGGCAACAATTACACTGGAAATCTTTTTGGACCACAACTGGCACTAACAAGCAGTTTGGGGGCAAACCTGGCACTGACAATCTGGGGACAAGTGGAATTGTACAATCTGTTTGGGGTCAGTGGTATTAATAAGCTGTTTAGGGGTAATTCTGGAACTGACACAACAAAATGTTTAGGGGCAAATGTGACACTGACTAGCAGTTTGGTTGCAATTCTGGTGCTATCACGCTGTTTTGAGGGCAAATCTATCATTGGCACACTGTTTGGAGTAAATATTGAACTGACAGACTGTTTGGGGCAACAATAACACTGTCAAGCTGTTGGCACATACAAACTGTTTGTGGGCAAGTAGCATGGACACACTGTTTTGTGGTAAAGGTGGCTCTGAAATGTTGTCTCAAAGCTGACACAAATAAACTTTTTAGGAGCAAATTTGGCACTGACAAGCTGTTTGGGTGCAATTATGGGGAACTCAGTCTGCGTTGAGGACAAAGCTGACACTTACAAACTGGGGGTACATGTGATTATGACAAACTGTTTACAGGGAAATCTGGCACTGACAGGTTGTTTGGCTGTAAGTGGCATGGACAATCTGTTTGGTGAAAGGTAGGGATAAAACTGACAATGATAAACTGTTTAGAGGCAAAGTTGTCACTTAAAAATAAATGCCAGTTTATTCTCATTTCTCATCCGGCACTACTTTTTTTTCATTTGTATATAAATATTGGTAGCAGAAGTGAAAAAAAAAGTTTAGTGTCCCTTTAAATTCTCTTAACAGTGAACCATGGGCAACACAAAAGGAATTGAAAAAAAAAAAAATCAGAATCTGAAAAAATTCTCTAACATAACTATCTTCCCAACTTGGCTACTAATGCCTGACTTTTGCTATTCCCTGGCCAAGATACAGCATTTCTCTTTCAAGTGAATAAGCTCTAATAATTTCAGGAAAATGATCTCCTACACTGACTTTGCTGTTGACCTTTCCTGGGATTGTCTTGATAAATTATAACTCTTTTGACATGCTATTAAACCCATCACACCCAAGTTCTTGATGTCATTAGTTTTGGTTTGCTATGTACACTTGGGGCTAAGGTGAACTAATAATAAAGTTATCACGGGTGACTCAATGGGCAGATGCCAGGGCGATGTGTGATTTATTAAGCCCTTATCTTATCCAGTCGTTCAAAGGGTTGTCCAAACAACTAAGGCCCACGTAAGTGGAAAGTTATCAGCTCTCTGCTGGTTCTCTTACATGGACGCACTCCTGCCAAGGTCTGTTCCAATATTACCTGTACTTTTTCCCTTTTCAATGAACCCATAGCAACCAATTATTTTATTAATATGGTGTCAGCATGCAATTACAGCTGTATGTCGATTTCAAAACCAATCCTCAAGAGCTTCAGGTAGTTTATTTAGAGAAGGACAAGAATGCGTTGGATTCTTATTAAATAATACGTAAGAGAAAAGAAATGTGAAACACAGAAACATGGTTATGAATCAGTGATGCACTTTGATGGCTCTAAATGGTGGTGTGTGCGCCAGGTTTAGTGGCATTTTGAGTTGTCCAAAGCTAATCTCTCAACTTATTGTAATTTCAAGTATTTTTTTTCTTTTCAGCATCAACCTCCCCTGCCAGAAGTGTGCCATGGCAATTCACCCATTATCCTGCCATGTAATGAACAGAGGCTAGCAATCTTTATTTTTACAAGGGTGAAACACAGGGAGTAATCAACAACATTGTTCACATAATGACATTTTATTATTTTTTTTTTTTTATCGTTCAAAAGACATAAAAAAAGATTACAAAAAAAAAGAAACATGCACAACAACTAGTCTGGAGATTTCCTACATTCTATAATACAAATATTGTTTAAAATTACGAATTAAGCTCCTTGTTTTTTCATAAAAAGTGATTGGCCTTCGAGATTCTTTCCCAGCTCGGCTTTAACTTATCAAAATTCATTCATACTTTTACTTATTTATTCTTTCCTTCATTCTTCTATATTTTTCAATCCAATTATCCCACAGACGGCTATCTTTAGATGTACTTCTGATAGAATGTATACGTCTCTCCATTTGTAACTGATCAGCGATCTGATGTTTTAGAAGAAGGGCATCGCAAGGTTGCCTTCTTCTCCAGTTCCTCGCAATGATCATCTTGGCCACCACTAAGTAATTAATTATAAAATCGAATTGATATTTTTTTCATAGAGGGCCAGCTGAGATGTACCAGGATAACCTCTGGTTTCACTGGGAAATCACATTTTCAGATAGATTTTATATGTTTTGTCCCCATCACCCATAATAAAGCAACAATTCCACCAAATATATAAATAGTTTCCTTTCTCCTCACATCTCCAACAGTTCCCACTATTATTACTATTAGCAAATGCCAATTGAGTTGGAACCAAATACCATTGACTCAGATGATATCTTGAAAAAGTCAGCTTGTTATCATGTGTAATAAGTGAGTACTTATCCTTATAAGTACTCTACTGCCCAATCGGGTAATATCAGCTGTGAAAAGCTCAAATTCAGTCCAATGCCAGGGCAGGAAGAACTGATACTTCAAGTAGACCATGGCTTGCAGAATTTAGTTGCTGTTTAATAACAGACATCCGAGCTGGGTGCAGAGTGGTATCCCGCGGTACAAGGAGGATACTGGAAACTATGGTCAAGAAGATACAAGTTTGCCAGCTATGGTCATATCTTCTGGGTCTGACATGCATAAAGGTGCCAAGCTCACTTTCATTACCATGTGGTCATCCCTGTTTCTAGGGTACGTGCAGCATTCATTTTTGCTAAAGCACTCCATAGTGGGTCTGCTGCCTATTGTGGCCAGCTGAAATACAGGAGTGGGCATCATGGTCCATCAAAAAGTCGATGAATGCACACCAACACATGCTTTGGTCCGTTGCCTTCATCAGAATTCTCAGGAAATTAACAAGTTCGGAGTACGTGGATTCTGATAAACACATTATAAAGTTATGAAAACTGAGATCTCAGAAAAAGGTCTTAGTTATCTAATAAGGTCAACATTGTTCCAAATAACTTGAGGAACAATCAATTATCTTTACTCATGTGCTCACAACAATGGACGTTTTGAAGAAACGTGTGTTTGCAGTTCATTTTTACCCACATATCTATTCCAGGATTTTCTCGAGCATCTTGGCATTAAGTGGTTTCTTGGTGTGAGCCAAATCATTGTTTATTTAACAAACTTATCAGAAAGTCGGTTTTTTTTATAAACCCAGGAGCCCCTCCCCAATACAAGATCTAGATTTCATATCAATGAAAAAAAATGTATAATCAAAAAAATAAATATTAATTTGGTGATTACGTGAAAAAACACCAAACACAACCTCTTTTATTAGACATCGGTGCTGTACAACGTCGCCAGCATGATTTTTCCTAATAAGCCATTGACGTAAACTTATATTAATAATTATCAATAATAATCATAATTAGCATTTTACCATAATTGCCACAGTTATTTATTTTATAAGAAACAGGAAGTTGCATGGACAAAGTTGCAATTGTTGAAATCCAAGAATTTCATTATAAACTAATCGTCTTGTCAATATTATTTCTTGGGAAGTGAATGAAAAAACGAAATGTTTTACCCTAGACGCGGTAACCGGCAAAGAGTCAGATTTACATCCAACGTACCTCCAGGAATTGAGTGTGGTGTAGGCCTCAGTTTTAGTGAATGTGGACTGCTATTTGAGTCCTGTACAGCCTCCATGGGGGTTATGTGAAACCATTCTCGCACACAATAATGTTGGAAGTGAAATTGACGTAATCATGTGTCATGTATAACGGCGATTAAACCTTTTTTTTAGGCAGCCTCACAATTGTGTGTGGAAATTGAACAGCTGCCAAGCAATGTTTGGGGGAGGCCGTCCAGCACTCACCAGAGGCTGAAAAGGGCCAGATCGTTTATAAATGTGTCGACACTGGAGCTCTGATTCGGGCCACCATCCGGGTGTGACAAGCGAAACATCTGTCATGGGCTCAGCGACCCCCATTTAAAAAAAAAAAAAAGCTTGTCGGCAGAGGCACTGAGAGTGTCGGGAGTGAAATTACCTGCTGCCGCTCAGTCCTTAGGCCACCCGAGAAGCACGAGTGGCAACAAGGTAGGATGTCTGTGTGCCTGGGCAGCACACAGGCATCCAGCTGCCTACCACCAGGGAGAATAAGAACAACTGTGAGTACTTGCTGGGGTAAGTCCTGAGTGTAAAATATGGGTGATGGGGCATGTCCTGGATGTGCAATGTGGGTGCAGTGGCCTGTCCTGGGTCAGCAATGTGGGTGCTGGGGCATGTCCTGGGGTGTTGGGTTACCATCTAAGTCTGCAATATGGGTCCTGTAGGATGTCCTGGGGTGCTGGGTTAGGTTTGCAATATGGATGCAGAAGTAAGTCCTGGGTCTGCAACCTGAGGGACTGGGGCACGTCCTTGATGTGCAATGTGGGTTCTGGGGCTTTTCCTGGGGTGATGGGATATGTCCTGCGTGTACAATGTGGGTGATAGGACATGTCCTGGGTGTGCAATGTGAATGATGGAACATGTTCTGGGTGTGCAATGTGGGTGCTGGGGAATGTCCTGTGGGTGCTGAGGCATGTCCCTTTGATGTAAAGTGAATGGTCGCTGGAGTAAGTCCTGGGTGTGCAATGCTGGTGCTGGGGCATGTACCTGGTGTGCAAGGCGATGGTATGGCAAGACATACTATGGCTATAACAAAAGGAGTGCAGAAGAAAGAGTGATGGAGGTGGGGGCCCAGGCTATTTGTTCTGTAAGAGACCCCACAATTTCTGATTGCAGCCCTCGCTCGGATTTCTGGAGCAACTTGGAAGTTCAGGACCAGCATTATAACATTTATTGTTATACTTTGGCGCTCATGGGCATAACCCTATTGTAATACACTTTGTCTATATATGTCTGCTTTGTGCATTACACTCTATAGATCATAGAATAGACATTTTCAAGTTCCTTTCTCTTGCTTTCACACAATGCATATGAATAATAACGCCTCTACCTGAGTGACCGCCATCCACTTTGCCGAACTCAGTTTAGTCATTGGATGGTCAATGGCTGCTCTTACTACTCATGTCAAGTCAAATAATTAACTGTGGGGCTGACCTCATGATCATCAAATAACAAAAATATTAAAATTACAGTCCTGTTGTATAACTCACTGAATTACATAAACACACCATAAGATGAGGGGCTTTCTACACAGACTAACACTGCTCGTACAATCAGTAACTCTTCTCTCAGCCCGGTGCCATCTCCGCTTATTAGCTGGAGCATCTAGTCATCCTCCGACCTTATCACCCGCTAAAGACTTTTAGCCGCAATACATACTCGGAACCTGTGTGATCATCACATGCCAATACCAATAATCCTAATTGCTGTCCTGGGTGGGAAACGAACAAAAGAATACAAACAACATATCCTCACTGCTGAATGACGATCAAATTACTGTTTATTTACCGTACGACTAAGAAAACAAAACTGCCGTTAAGCTCGTAGGTCAATAAAAATCAAAAAAATCAAACGCACATTGTGCCTGAAACTTCCCAGCAAAAACGTAAAATCAACAGGGCCGAGGTCAGCACCACATGTGACAGGGAAAGTGTTGTTAAGAATTAAAGCTGCCAATAATAAACATCCTTGGTTTGACTCCCTTTGTTTCAAGTGTTTGTACATGTCTCACCATGTAACTTGTCACCTCCGTTTTTATCAAAGCATATTCTATACCTGATCCACAGGCTCAGTCATCTGTGACTCGTCTTCTAATTCCTAAATCTATTTATTCAGTCTGGTTAATGCCAATTTCCCTTGCTGTTTTTGTGTCTAGTATATTGGAGCTGCTGTAATATGTGATGCCCTTTTTAATATCCATTATTTTGAGCAACCCTTTGCAAATGTTTCTAACATTATAGTACTATGGCATTTGATAAACTATATACACACACCTGCAGGTCATAGTGTGGAATACCATGACACATTTAATAGAAGAGATTGTTAACCACTCGGTCAGTGATAGCCAACCTTCGCAATGCAGGTTTTTGGGACTGCATATCCCATGATGCTCAGTAGGCCTTAAGGCACGTGCCCTACATTTCCTGGGAGGTATGCTTAACACCTTCCCAATACTAGGGTGTATTATGCCATCCTTAATTTTACAGTTCTTAAAGGACGCTAGTACGTCATAGAACGTCCTAGCGTTAAACAGCTCATTGCGGCTCCCCGCGATGAGCTGTGCTCGGATCCCGCGGCAGGGACTTGCAGCAGTATCCACCTGTCAGATGAGGACACATTGAGTTGGAGCACGGAATCCAGGTGCACTCTGAGAGCGTATGGTGGGTGGAAGCTTTGCAAGAGCGGAGGGTCTGTGGCAGTCCAGAATTTTTAAAAGATTCTTCAATAACCCCTAATTGCAACATCTTTGCAACTTCAGCTCCTATTACCTCACTTTGTCTTTTGCAAAATAGCAGCTCTCTGACCTCACACTGCTGCTCAGAAGACCTCTACGGTTGGTGTCCCAAATAATACATAGGCCTCTCTAGTACTAGACACTGTATCTCCGGAGTAAGCAATGAGGTTGTAGCAAGTATTATGCTATGGTGTAAGCTTCTCTATTTGAGGATTTATAAACAATGAACAGAACAGAAAGTAACTAAGGCTGTTATTTTTGCATAGTACATACGACTAGCAGGTCATTGGGTCATCATGTGATTAAAGGGACTGTGTCACTGTGAATTTAGAGAATAAAAAAAATATTGAAAATAATATATACATTGTGTTAGCAGCATTGTAAGCAAAAATGAGAGAAACATTTGTTGTGGAGAAAAAAAAAATGTGCCTGCGGAGTCTCCTGTTTATGACATCAGCAAGTCATATCCTCCTTGATGGAGGGAAAACTGCGCAAATACTGGCGCAGGACACAGAGCATCCAAGTCAGTACTGGGAAAACTAACAGTAGCATATTAATGGGCAAACTAACACTGGCATATTAATGGACAAACTTACATTGGCATATTAATGGATCAAGTAACACTGGCATATTAATGGGCAAACTAACAGTGGCATATTAATGAGTAAACAAACAGAATAGGACAGGGTGGCACACTTGATGCATTTCCAGTCAACAGGAGTGCCACTTATGATTAAGTATGTGGGTATACATATATTTATTGTTTTAAATCTTTACAATAGATGTATGTGGCATGCCACCTCACGGGCTCCTGTGTGTCATAATTAATGGGGGATCCGTGTGTGGCATAATTAATGGGGATCTAGTGTGTGGCATAACTAATGGGGATCCTGTGTGTGGCATAATTAATGGGGATCCTGTGTGTGGAATACATAATGGGGCTATGTGTGGCATATTTATGGGGATCCTCTGTGTGGCATTATTACTGGGGCTCCAGTGTATGGCATAGTTGATGGGCTCCTGGTTTTTGGCATAGTTAATGGGCTCCTGTATATGGCATAATTTATGGTACATCATTATGTGGCATAATTTAATGGGCCATCTAACTGGCATTACCAAGCAATCAGTTTGACATTCCACTCTGGGCACTCTGTGAATGTTTTTTTTTTCCTAGCTGCAATGTTTCATCTCTAAATTGACTTTTTCCTCAAGTCTAATGAGTGTATACAGTGCATAGATTATCATAATTAGTATTTCAGGCCACAGGTGATACTATAAACAGGAGATTCAACACACACATTTATTTTAAATATGTTTCTCCTAATTTAGGCATTTGCTTGCAGTTCGTCTAACACAATGTATAGATCATTTTCCATTCCCTAAATTTATGTTTCCCTAAACTATGTTTAGGTGACACGTCCCCTTTAAAGTGAACCTAACATCAACATTTTCTTTGCACCATCATATAGGACTTTATTTTTAAAACTGTTTTTACTGCCTGTTTAGCATTAAAAAATCTGCTCAGCTGGGTTTTTTTTTTTTAAACAAAATTGTGTGCATAAAAAAATATGCTTGCAGCCCCCCAAAGCCCCCCCCCCTCCCCCCTTTTGGCAGAGTGGGCATACTGTATCATTTCCACATTATTTCACACAGTGTAAAACCTTGCGATTCTACCCTCCGCAGTGAATACTGTCAAACCATCACATGATAATTCCATCTAAAGATCCTGTTGCTGGAACATGAGAAAATGCCTCAATATGTGGTAAAAAGACAAACGTGGGATTCAGCGAACTGTAAACATAAACAATAATAAAACAATTTTTTTAAAGACATATTGAAAATATCTATTTCAGATGGCCCACTAGACAGCTTTCCGCGGAGTATGGAGGACTGGCCTTTCATAAGCTCGTCTTTGTTTAAACGTTTTAATTACGTTTATAAAGTTAAAAATAATACAAACATTTGGAAATACAATATGTGTACGTTAAATATTTTTTTTTAGTTTAAACTAAAACTGAGACATTTTTCAATATTTATATTTAACAAAAAAAAAAAAAGAAAACTGGAGAGGAATAAGAAGTGTACATGGTCTATTATTAAGATGAAATATTAGAGTAAAGGTAATATAGTATCTAAATTGCTCTCAAGCCATGAGGTCTAGTCAGTGTTGTCCTGAGAAGGGCCTTCCATCCACTCATTTTCCAGGTATTCCATCCAGGGGAGCCACCGATGGTTATGCATAGTCAGTAGACCCTTTTGAGGCGTCAATCAGTTCCTCCATAATTATTATGTATTGCACCTTTTGGATCCAGTCCAAGTGAGAAGGATGGACCTGCTGTTGCCAATAGATAGGTAGCAAAACTGTTGTCGCGTTCATTGTTTTCTAATATGTAACTATAGTCAAGGATGGGGTAAGAGGGTTGCAGCAGGCTGACCTGACCTCCTGACTCATGCATTTAACAGTTCTCATTTTGGGGCTTATATACCTCCTTCCTCCTCTAGAGGCCTCCCTACATTTGTTTACTTGTACTTTTCCCCCCTGTTGCTGTCAGGTAGGCTTGTTAACGATTGCACCACACCCCTGTTAGATACCTGCAGTTTATTTCAAACAGAACTTCTGCATTGAAGTTGGATGCCTGACTTCTGAGAGCTGCTTTGTCTGTACCCGATCCTCTGCTAAAGCTCATTTTGAATTTATAGCCTGTCCAGGAACCTGGATGGCTCAACCAGCCAGGTGATGGTTTTTAAGCATCTCTTGAGACCTTTTGGCTACAGAAAAAATACTTCAGCTAAGCTGCTCCCTTAAAGAGCCCTCTCCTCTTTAGTCATCCTCTCTAGGGTGTTCCTGCTTTAGCCACCCTCTCCAGGGTGTTCCTGCTTTAGTCACCCTTTCTAGGGTGTTCCTGCTTTAGCCACCCTCTCTAGGGTGTTCCTGCTTTAGCCACCCTCTCTAGGGTGTTCCTGCTTTAGCCACCCTCACTAGGGTGTTCCTGCTTTAGCCACCCTCGCTAGGGTGTTCCTGATTTAGTCACCCTCTCTAGGGTGTCCCTGCTTTAGTCATCCTCTCTAGGGTGTTCCTGCTTTGGTCACCCTTTCTAGGTTGTTCCTGCTTAGTTACCATTCTCAGGTGTCACCTTACCTAAGGCAAAAACAATGGTTTGGACAGCACCCCAGAACCGGCATATGTTGCACAGAGCACCACTAAGGAGACCACAATTTTTACAATAAAGGCAATAAATGCTGTGTGCACCCATACAACATATAATCTTAATAATTTTAAACATTTTTAATCATTTTTAAATATTTTTAAAAGCACCTAGCTTAGATGAAACAATATTGGAGATTTAGTCACAATATATGGCCATATTTTGCTTAGCCCACCCCTACGCCAAAGTACTCCAAACTTGGTGAGTCCTATCTCTAGCTACTTACTTGGAATGAATCTCTCTGACAATCTGTCTTGAACTAGAATTTATACAAATCTCACTGGACACCATATACAGAACACCTAAGGCATCACCCCTTGCTTAACTCTCTCTCTCTCTACCCCACCTCTGCTTTGTCTGCAGTCCCTGCTTAATCTCTTAGTTCATACTGCAGTTCCTAGTCAAACCCTTTTTCGTATTCTGCAGTTTCTTGCTCAAGTTCCTTTTTGTCTCTACTTTAGTCCTTATTACCATCCTTATCTCTTTGTTTTTATTTCTGTTCTCACCCTGACAATGAATAACAACATGCAAGCGATCACCTCCTCTATCCCTGCCCTGAAACTCCTACCTGCCCTGGTAAAAGCTCTGACAACATGATTGCTCCTGTGGGAAAACACATGCTAAATCTTTGATGCTTAAAGTTATGGTCCACTCCTCCAGCCTGATATATGGAGATATAGTATTGAAATAAGCTTCAAGAGAGCAGTACACTGCTCCACCCTTGTGAGTTCAATACTCGCATATTAACTTTAATTACAACCCTACAAAGCATTATAACAGAGAGCACTATTGTATGTCCGTCTTTTTATTTTTTGTGCATCCATGAACCAAATCTGAGATCTTCAAAACAATTCCACGTTTTATTATCTAAGAATCAAAAGAAAATGTTATTAACATTATTGTCATATCGAATTCATATTTAATTTACAGGTTTATGTATATATAGATATATGACCTATGATTAAGCGTGTTTTTCACGCGAAACGTGTCAGGCTGCCTTCCTGTGGACTCATCCGTGGATTTATCCTTTTTTGTCTGTTCTGGAACACTTTTTTCACTATTAAAGCATCTCATTTTACATCTACCCGGTAAGTGGAGTGCACAGTTGTTTTCTCATTTCATATATGTAGATATATCCTTATAACATACTTCTCTTGTGCTCCCTTCATCCCCTTTACCTAGGTGAATGCATAGTTCGCCTATTGGGAGTGCCGGCCCTGGCTAGATATTAATGTTTTCTGGATAAAAGATATGATTTTAGAGCCTCTATTTTCCTTAAAGATAATGTTCAAATCTCTTTACCCTAAAAATAATATTTAAGTATCATCAGGCATAAAAGTGTGCAGGACTTTTAGCGCAAAGACTTAAGGCACTTCTCGATAGTGTGTGATATGCATTAGTAAGTTTGGAAACCTGGATAAGGATCTGTTTTGAGATAATGAGATCCACGTATATAGTATATAGTTGGAGGTATTGTTGGATGTGACAGATCCAAATGATGCCTTCAATGTCTAGGTAGCCAATCTATAGTCTGAAGATGTATTGTGATGTTTGCCTGTTCCAGTCTGAACCAAATTTCTGTATTGGAGGAGGGCCATTCCAGAATTCTAGTTACGTGTATTGACTGGAAATACCCATCGTCCCCTATCTACTCTGGTCCTAGTCAGGTATTTATATGATAATCTCGGCCTCTTACAGACCAAGGTAAAGTTGACCAAGACCCGTATACATGTTTTAATGACTGACTTTTCTTTTGATGTTCTTTGACTTTTTCATATTAACCCCTTCCTGCTTGTGGGACATTCTACGCCACCCTGAATTATAATGCCAAGATGCCTGTAGGGCCGCATTGGATATATCCTTTGTTTAGCTGCTCTTTGCAGCCTACTTGCCCTGCTCCCCCATATGTGTTATGGATCTCGGGGACCATGTGGGGAATCCCAAGAACCCAGTTTTGACAAGGGGGGGGGGGGGATTTTAAGTTAGAGGGGCAATGATTTAAAAGTAATATCAGGAAGTATTACTTTACTGAGAGGGTAGTGGATGTATGGAATAGCCTTCCAGCAGAAGTGGTAGAGGTAAACATAGTCAAGGATTTTAAGCATGCGTGGGATAGACACAAGGCTATACTAGCTATAAGACCGGGAACGGGGGACTAATAAAAGTACTCAAAAAAAATTGGGCAGACTAGATGGACCGAATGGTTCTTATCTGCCGACACATTCTATGTTTCTATGTTTCTATGTTAAATTTGATCTCCAAATACGGTGTGGTAGTACTGCAAAAGGCCCAGATGGGGTAATTAACAGGGGCCACAGAATCTACCCCGTGTTTTTCTGACTGACATTAACAGTTTAAACACAAATCAGGAAATTTTGTCAACTTCACTCTGTACACAAAATGCAGGATTTTCTCAGGATTTGACCCAATTTTTTTTTCTGTGCAGGACAATGGCACTTATTAGGTCTCATTGGAGGACATTGTATCTATTGATCTATTGTAATGGCATTAAGGTGCCAACCTCCCTTTCATTGCCATGTGGTCTTCCCTGTTTCTAGGGTACATGTGGCATCCATTTTTGCTTTGGCACCAAGATGCCAGTTCATGTAGACAACCAGCCACTCCACAGTCTGCTGCACATTGTGGCCAGCTGAGATAGGGGAGTGGGCAGCATGGTCCCCCAAAGAGTAGTTGAATGCACACCTCACACTGGTCCTGTTACCTATGTCAGAGTTCTCAGGAAATGGACCAGTTCAGAGTACGTGGATTCTCATAGTCTGATACACACATCATAAAGTTATAAAAACTGAGATCTCAGAAAAAAAGGTCTTTGTTGTGTAATAAGGTCAACATTGTTCCAAATAAACTTTCTTTACTTGATGAGAAACAAACAATTCTCTTTACTCATGTGCTCACAACAATGGACATTTTGAAGAAACGTGTGTTTGCAGTTCATTTTACCCACATATCTATTCCAGGATTTTCTCCAGCATCTTGGCATTAAGTGGTTTATTGGTGTGAGCCAAATCATTGTTTATATAACAAGCTTATCAGAAAGTAGTTTTTATAGATCCAGGAGCCCCTCCCCAATACAAGATCTAGATTTCATATCAATGAAAAAATTATAATTAAAAAAAATATATATAAATAAATTTGGTGATTGAGAAAAAACAGCAAACACAACTTTCTTTATTCAACAACGGTGCTGTACTATGTCCCCAGCATCATTTTTCCTACTAAGCCATTGTTTTTGATGTTCACTCTGCTAATATTTAATGTACACACGTATTAGTCCGCCGGGAAACAATAAACAAAGTAGAACAAAAAGACACTGGAAAATTCACACTGTACGGAATATATTTCATTTTAATATTTTATTCTGGGAAATCAGTACATTTTCATTTTCCCAGCAGTTTGTCGTTTGACTCCGCGTCCGAAAGGTTGGGACTTTTATCAGCCGATCAACGTACCTAAAATTGATTTATCTACAAAAAAAAAAAAAAGAAAAGAAAAGAGTTTTATGCAATGAATTTTTGCACTTTTTATATTTGCTTTTAATGTGGAGCGGTTGGAGAAGGTGCCCCATAATTAAGATTCTGAAATCTGCAATCATTTAACAATCTTGAGTTGCTGGACACACGGGATTTCTCTACACGGAGACCACTGTTCAGTACGGACAGTGAAAAATCATTGTACGAAATTCTATAAGCTTTGTATTAAACTCTATAAGCACTCAGTATTTAATGACAGGACATGCATACATATAATAATCAGAAGTAAATTGTATTTTTAAATTAAAATGCAATGGCCACCAAAAGCAAGGGATTTCTGTCTGAAATCCAAGTATATGCGAAGAAATGTCAGGTGATTTCCTGCTGAAACCTTTTTCTTTTTTGTATACGTAACTTTTTACCAGCCCTCTTTCCCTCTATTGTTGCAACAGGGTCACTCACTTTGTGGCCGAATTTAACGCAGCGTTGTCTTTCGGATTTATTTCTGGGGTTTGTGGGCTCTCTGCTCGGAGCACACTAACCCCAGAAATACAAACGCGGGTGCTCCGTGTTAGGTGTGCGGAGCACACCTAGCGCATATGGAGCTTCCGCCACTGACTATAACTTGCCAAAAACAACAAAAATATGTAAAGATGGCATATTTCTAACCGCAGGACAAAATTTTAAAACCATTTACTTCTTTACCATTTGTAATTGTGTAACATTTTTCAGGTCACAGTTAGACGGCATGTTTTATTTTTTCTTATATGCAACGACATCCTGGCAGCCCCCACTTGGACAACAGGGAGCAATATGGTGCTGTGGGGACAATCTCATGCTTCTCAAGCGCCCCAACTAAGGAAGGACAGTACCTATCTTTGCCTTAAGCCCCTTTTTCCTCCTCTGGTGCCTTTTTGAAAGGAGCTTGTGATTTACATGTTTATCAGTGAATTACAGATCTCCATAGCCCTGATTAATTTTGTAGCCCTCCTCTGCATTCTCTCTAGTTCCGTAATGTCTTTTTTTTAAAGAAAGGCGCCCAGAATTGAACCGCATATCTAAGGTGAGGTCTTACCATGGAACTATAAATAATATCTTCCTCCCGTGTGTCAATTGGTCATTTACGCATATCAATGAAGAGTTTCGTACTGTTATATGTCTGCATGTATATATATATTTTATCAACGGTTCTTACTTTCTTTAATTCCACTTTCACTCCTGCACTTCTTACAGGCTTCTGACTCATCTGGTCCGAACACGAGTTCGAATGCATGCTCCAAGAGGCCAGATTGCTGTTTTTCTTCCTCTTTGCATATATCACATGAAGTTTTTGTCTTTACAGGAATGATGACGGGGACTTTATTTTCCTCTTGCCGTACTTCAATGGGATAAAAACAGGTGACGCTGGTCTGAGGCGAATAATCAAAACAGCATGACCTGAGGGAACAATCGTTCTGGGTAATCCCTGGGTAACCGCAGTTTTGTCTCCCTGCTGGGTTCATCGACGAACATTTGTAAACAACTATAAAAAGAGAGAGGGAAAGCTACAATAGTCATTTACAATATTAACAACATCTACAATGTTTTTTTCCTGCTTTCTTTCATATTATTTTAATGGAAAACATAGTTTTTCTTTCAGAACCACAGACATTTCTAAGCGATCCCAATTTTTGGAATGGAAGTATATCTGCTAACTTTCTGCCTTTATATATAGGAGTCAATAGCATCAATTTGCAAGAAAATATTGTTCGACAAAGGTATAATCAATATATAAACACCATATGTAGTATTAAAAAACAATAAGCATTATCCAAGAGATGAGATGAGTATTTCAGCTCATTAATGTAGCTACATATTGTGCAGCACAAAGCAAACTCACCCCTTCAAGGTATTGTCCCTTCATATTATATAAACTGCTGAGTAGAGTTGAGCGGACACCTGGATGTTCGGGTACGAGAAGTTCGTGCGAACTTCGGAAAAAGTTCGGGTCTGTGCTCGAACTTGACCCCGAACTTGACCCCGAACCCCATTGAAGTCAATGGGGATACAGACTTTTGGCCACTAAAATGCCTCTAAAATAGTCATGGAAAGGGCTAGAGGGCTGCAAAAGGAATTAAAATGTGGGTAAGAGTAGGACAAGTGCCCTGCAAACAAATATGGATAGGGAAATAACTTCAAAAAAAATAAAATACATACAAATTAACACTAGTTAAATTAACTCAATTGACCTATTCGTATGAATGGGGACTCTATTTCGGTTTTTAGAATAGCAATAGCATTACATGTATTCTATAAACTGAAAGTCTATAAACCGAATGTCTTTCGGTTTATAGACTTTCGGCTTATAGAATACATGTAATGCTATTGGCTATTTTATAAACCGAAAGTCTATAAACCGAATGACTTTCGGTTTAAAGACTTTCGGTTTATAGGCGAACCTCGAACTCCATCACGGACATCCAGTGAAATGTCCGAGTTCAGGTTCATGGCACGGACACCGTAATGTCCAGTACGAACCCGAATAGTGTAGTCCGGGTTTGCCCAACACTACTGCTGAGATGTGAAACGTTTATCTCTCCTCTACTCACTTCATCTCTCCTCAAGTCACCTGCAACTCACTTTTTTTTTTTTTTTTAAATTACAAAATGCACAAAAATTACGATAAATATTTTCAACATGCAACTGTATAAAATTACATAGATATCCATTCAACATAATAATAGTTATACTATTATTTAGTCTGCTAACTACCGCCCATCAATAAAGATACCTACACCATTTTACCGAGGCAGGGAAATACACCGATATCTTTCTCTTCCGTCCTCCCTGGCCAAATCCCAGGTCCCTTTCTAGGCTATCGCAAATTCTGCTTATCTATTTTTTGGTGGTTAACCTTATAAGGACCAGGGATTTCAGAGTGTCAAAGAGGGATTTTGCATCAATTAATAAACGCGCACTATTTAAGGTTCACCTACTTTTATAACCAGTTGCCTGTTCCAGACTGAAGATGCCAATGATGCAGACGAGAACATGCAGGTATTGCATTGGATAAGCCATGGTCATCTCTCTTCTGCTGTCTTCTGAATGATCTTCGTATGGGTGATGAATGCTTAATATATAGTATGTGTTGTGTACATAGTCAGCCTCTGCTGTGCACATACTAGCATGTGATAGTTATACAGGATCTAATTATAAAGTGCATTATTTAAAATTCCAGCACAAAATTTTGCACAAGGATGTTACAGCTATTTGTAGGTTAACCCTAAAATGTCAGCTACTGGAATTGGCCATACTGTATCTCCAGAGCAGAGGTGTAACTAGAAACCACCGGGCCCCAGTGCAAAAATTGCCCTGGGGCCCCCTGACCCCACCATGCAACTCCACCCCAGAAATGCCACTTACATGCCTCCCAACTGTTCTGCTTTGTGCCTGGCCTTGTCTTATATCTAGGATAGCCTTATACCTATCCCATGCATGCTTAAACTCCTTCACTGTATTAACCTCTACCACTTCTACTGGAAGACTATTCCATACATCCACTACCCTCTCAGTAAAGTAATACTTTCATTAGTCCCCAGTTCCCTATCTTATATCTAGGATAGCCTTATACCTATCCCATGCATGCTTAAACTCCTTTACTGTATTAACCTCTACCACTTATACTGGAAGACTATTCCATACATCCACTACCCTCTCAGTAATGAAATACTTTCATTAGTCCCTGGCCTTATCTTATATCTAGGATAGCCTTATACCTATCCCACACATGCTTAAACTTCTTCACTGTATTAACCTCTACCACTTCTACTGAAAGACTATTCCATACATCCACTACCCTCTCAGTAAAGTAATACTTTCATTAGTCCCCAGTTCCCTATCTTATATCTAGGATAGCCTTATACCTATCCCATGCATGCTTAAACTCCTTCACTGTATTAACCTCTACCACTTCTACTGGAAGGCTATTCCATGTATCCACTACCCTCTCAGTAATGTAATACTTTCATTAGTCCCTGGCCTTATCTTATATCTAGGATAGCCTTATACCTATGCCTTGCATGCTTAAACTCCTTCACTGTTTTAACCTCTACCATTTCTGCTGGAAGGCTATTCCATGCATCCACTACCCTCTCAGTAAGTAATACTTCCATTAATCCCTGGCCTCATCTTATATCTAGAATAGCCTTATGCTTATACTCCTTTACTGTATTAACCTCTACCACTTCTGCTGAAAGGCTATCCCATGCATCCACTACCCTCTCAGTAAAGTAATATTTTCATTAGACCCACACAATTTGGCATGCGGCAATGTAAATTTGCCCACCAGGACACACAATAGTGTCACTTTGTCCCACTGATGCCCCTGCAAAACATGCCACAGTGACACTTTCCCCCATAGTACATGTTATTTTGCCCCACAGAACTTTGGCCACAGCAAATTTGCCCATTAATATGCCACAGCCAACTTTCCTATTATGCTATCACTAGTCTGCCCATTAATATGCCACAGCCAGACATTCAGATTGCCAATTAATGTGCCACAGCCATTTTACCCATTAATATTCCACTATTAGCCTGTCCATTATTATGCCACATCCAGATTGCCAATATGCCACAGCCAATTTTCCCATTAGTATGCCACTATTAACCTGCCAGTTATTTCACCCATTTACTAGTGTTATTTTGCCCAGAATTTGCCAGTTATTTTACCCATTTGCTAGTATATTTTGCCCATTTGACAGTGTTATTTTACCCATTTGCCAGTTTTATTTTGCCCATTTGCCAGTTATTTTGCCCATTTGCCAGTGTTATTCTGCCCATAGTTTGCCATTTATTTGCCAACTTGCCAGTATTATTTTGCCCATTTGCCAGTTATTTTGCTTATTTGTCAGTGTTACTTCGCCCATTTGCCAGTAGTATTTTACCCATTTAAAAGTTATTTGCCAGTATTACTTTTGCCCATTTGCCAGTTATTTCACCCATTTGCCAGTGTTGCTTTGCCCATTTGCCAATGTTATTTTGCCCAGAATTTGCCAGTTATTTTACCCATTTGCTAGTCATATTTTGACCATTTGCAAGTGTCATTGTACCCATTTGCCAGTATTATTTTGCACATTTGCCAGTTATTTTGTCAATTTGCCAGTGTTATTCTACCAATAGTTTGCCAGTTATTTGCCCATTTGCCAGTGTTATTTTGCACATTTTCCAGTTATTTGCCAATTTACCAGTATTATTTTGCCCATTTGCCAGTTATTTTGCCTATTTGTCAGTGTTACTTTGCCCAGTTGTTTTGCCCATAATTTGCCAGTTATTGTACCCATTTGCTAGTATATTTTGCCCATTTGACAGTGTTATTTTACCCATTTGCCAGTATTATTTTGCCCATTTGCCAGTTATTTTGCCCATTTGCCAGTTATTTTACCCATTTGCTAGTTGTATTTTGCCCATTTGCCAGTGTTATTTTGACCCATTGGCCAGTATTATTTTACCCATTTGCCAGTTATTTTGCCCATTTGCCAATTATTTTGCCTATTTGTCAGTGTTACTTTGGCCATTTGCCAGTAGTATTTTGCCCATTTAAAAGTTATTTGCCAGTGTTATTTTGCCCATTTTCCAGTTATTTGCCAGTATTACATTTGCCCTTTTAACAGTTATTTCACCCATTTGGCAGTGTTACTTTGCCCTTTTGCCAGTTATTTGCCCATTTGCCAGTGTTATTTTGCCCTTAATTTGCCAGTTGTTTTGGCCATAATTTGCCAGTTATTTTGTCCATTTGCCAGTATTATTTTTCCCATTTACCAGTTATTTTGCAATTTGCTAGTGTTTTTTTGCCCATTTGCCAGTTATTTTACCCATTTGCTAGTCGTATTTTGCCCATTTGCCAGTGTTATTTTGACCCATTGGCCAGTATTATTTTACCCATTTGCCAGTTATTTTGCCCATTTGCCAGTGTTATTCTGCCCATAATTTGCCTGTTATTTTTGCCCATTTGCCAGTTATTTGCCCATTTGCCAGTATTATTTTGCCCATTTTCCATTTTTTTTGCCTATTTGTCAGTGTTACTTTGCCCATTTGCCAATGTTATTTTGCCCATTTGAAAGTTATTTGCTAGTGTTATTTTGACAGTTTGACAGTTATTTGTCAGTATTACTTTGCCCATTTGCCAGTTATTTGCCATATGCCAGTGTTATTTTGCCAATTTGCTAGTTATTTGCCCATTTGGCAGTGTTATTTTGCCAATTTGCCAGTATTAATTTGACCATTCCCCCCCCCCCCCCCCTTCCCCAGTACTTACCTGTATGCTGCTCGTCGGCCGTCTCCGCAAAAATGTTTCCTGCACTCACGCTGAGTGCAGGAAATACAGCCACTGGATATGACGTTTCCGGTGGCTGTGACAAAAAGCCAGGATGGATGCGGACTCACGGCTGCTGCCCAATTGTGACTGTCTCCATGTGAGACAGTCACACAGACATGCAGCTTTGTGCCCCAAGAATGAACGGGCCCTGGGCAGCTGCCCCGTTTGCCCGCACTTTTTTTTTTTTGCAGGGCAGGCAGACCCCTGGAGTGACAGGCCTGGTTGCAGCTGCGACCCCTGCACCAGTAGTAGGAATGCCACAGCTCTGGAGTAAGAGATGAGGATGTAGCAAGTATTACACTGTGGGGAAAGCTTCTCTTTTTAAACAATGAACAGAACAGAAAGTAACTACTAAAAATAAAAAATATGCTTGCTTTTTTTCCCCTGGGCACAGTGGGCATAGAGTATCATTTCAACATTTTTGCTACTTTGGTCTCTAAGAACCAAAAGGACCATAGACTGAAGGTGGTTACAAGCACCACGGCCAGAAGGTGGTTACTGTTGAAGAACGATAGGATTCTATTGGTATTAAATACATTTAGTATTTGTGGCAAAGAGGTTTCTTACTTTTTTTATAATGAGCATGAGATCACCCGCAAATGCAGATATTTTCTGAGTGTGATCGATCTCAAGGCCTGTTATTAGGGGCGTTGACCCCCCCGTAAAAGTCTTTAGCAGTGAATCGTCATTGCCCGATAAATTTACCTCTAACCCCACTTTTAAACATTTATTTATCTATGAAGTGTTTTGCCAGGAAGGATACATTGAGCCTTCATTCATTATCAGTATGTCTTGGGGCTCACTGAATCTACTCCATTGTCTAAAGGCCAGGAACAAAGCTCCAGACACCCAGTGCATAACTCATGTTGTGCGATTTCAAGCAATGTCACGTAACTCCATTTCGCTCTGCTAAGGTCTTCTCAGCCATTTTGTGCAGTTCACATACGACGTTTGCATGCTGCCTGTAAAAATGGCCGACGTGGCAGCCCTGCACATCCCGCGTCTCAGGATCTGGTCCCAGGCTGTTAGCAGGAATGGAGTATTTCTGAAATTGCCTTTTCACACAGTTATTTTAAATATTTATGTTTTTTTTTGAGATTTCACACAGTCTTATTGATCAGCTGATGATGCTGATAATGACTGCAGGCATGTGTCACAAGTTCTATGTGTGATAGTATGGCTAAGGAAGTGCCTTTGCATTGTGTGAAAAAAGGAAAGAGAAAAATACAGTAGCGAACTGCTGCTATACACAACCAGTGAACCCAATTCCCTGTTGTTAATCTAGTTAAATAGCTGATGTGTGTGCTAGTTACTGGAAAAGATAGAGGAAACATGGCACAAAAACATACAGTTAAAAATATATCTTTAATATGATACTTTTTAATAAATGGATAAACTACTTTTATACATAAAACAAATGTATAAAACATAAAACATTTGTAGAAAATAAAGATTAAAAGCATACACATTATTATTACTGTTAAATGTGGCTAGTGGGGAAACACCCGACACGTTTCGCCTACTGGGGCCTTTTTCAGTGGTGTGCGGTGTGTTTTATAAAAGTCGAGAAAAATTATTGCAGGTTGATAGCTTGTATGATAATAAAAATGCATTCATACTAGGCAATTTGTGTGGCGAAATGAGCCTACCCCCATGCATGCTTAACTCTTTGTATTAACCTACACCACTGCTGGAAAGCTATTCAATGCATCCACTACCCTCACAGTAATGTCATACTTCCTAATATTACTTTTAAGCCATTCCCCCTCCTAGTTTAGGACGATGTTCTCTTGTTGTGTTGTTTTTTCTTTGTTTAGATATACTATCCTTCTTTTCTGCTTTGACCTGGCTGAGCCTCAGGAGGTGTTGGCAGATCTTTGTGCCCCTCTCTAGGCCACATGGGCTAATCCTCTTCTGTTAAGAGTTAATGGGCCCACAATGCCAGATTCTAGAAGTAAAGTGAGAGAACAGTGTGAATAAATAGTGTTTGAAATAGATAACACAATTATGGATTCTACACTAACCACCAGGTGCATCTGTAGCTACGACCCCTTAATTTACCAGAATAGTCACCCCATGACCAATCCTCATTCAGCAAGGCAGTAAGGAATCACATAGTGTGTTTTAAATAAAGTAAACATGTGTATGTATTCGTTTTTTGTAAATAACGTGCCCTGTTTTTATTCTAAATGGCTGACCACATTTCATATATAGCTATCAATAAGCCATATTGTCACCTAAAATACTCCACCCATAGTCAAGCCTTCAGACACTACCCCATTACAAAAAAGTGTCCCTCTTCGGCCATTTGAAATATTGGGTGGTATGAAGCGCCATGGCCTATCTAAAACCAAGGCATGGGGGAAATGGGTCAAGAACGTGTAAGCCTTTCACTTCAGTTGTTATTGTCCCTATAACAATTGAAGTGTTAACACACGTTATTAAATCCACTCCCATGGGAGAAAGCCCAGGGCCAGTTGGTCTTACAATTCAATATTAACATCCCTTTTTTCATATAGTAAGCCCTTATTTTTTACCCCAACTATAATATACTGAAGAACTTCCCAAAGCAAATAAAAAATAAAGTTAATCTCAAAGATTCTGGCAAACAGAATAAAACAATAATCAAAGTTGGATTTGACCCTGTCTGTGAGGCCATTTTACAAGGGGGAACTGGGTCTTAACAGGAGGAGAGTTGCATATAGAAGAAAAAAATAAAAAATATTAAGGAAGGGACTGGGGGCCGGTTAAATGGCTCCCAATCCCTCTAATGAATGGACCAGGGTTCCTGGCCATTAATAAATATATCTTCCTTTCCCCCCAGTGTACAGTAAAGGGGGGGGGGGGGGTATAATTAACCCCTGTCTACACTGTATAGTAGAATTCAGTGGGCTTGCCCAAGGCTCCAGTAATAAAAATATAATCAACCCCCCTTTAATTAAGTAACCCCCTCCCCCCCTCCTGGCAATATAAATAATACTAAATTACAATTGACAAGCCTTATAAAATAAATTTTAAACAATTAAATCAAATATACCCCATCCATACCTTGCCCAGGATAGGGGTGAGAGGGGGTAGAACGTGTGACTATCTTAGTAGAATGATACTTGTGATTGTCTAAAACAGGCCTGCAGACAATATCAACATGATCATCTGATTTATAAGGCTATGCGAAATCTCAATAAATGTATTTAAATGAATTGTGTGAACAGCAATTTCATAATTTGGTCTTCTGGTTCTGGTTCCCTTGGATCTCTGCCAAAGTCCAGTCCCCTGACTCTATCAGCAGCTGGATTGGCTGAGATTCAGGCTTCTTGTGTCTGCCCCCTGGAACAATACCCTGCAAAGATCTTCCATCGGATTCTCCTGGTACTGTCACATGATTGTTTCCCCTCCCATCTCCCTAGCAAGTTAACTTAACACTCTGTAACAGTCTTCTCTGACCTGTTCCCTCTCATCTCCCTAGCAAGTTAACTTAACACTTTGTAACAGCCTTCTCAGACCTGTTCCCTCCCATCTCCTTAGTCAGTTAACTTAACACTATGTAACAGCCTTCTCAGACCTGTTCCCTCCTATCTCCCTAGCAAGTTAACTTAACACTATGTAACAACCTTCTCAGACCTGTTCTATCCCATCTCCCTAGCAAGTTAACTTAACACTAAGTAACAGCCTTCTCAGACCTGTTCCCTCCCATCTCCCTAGCAAGTTAACTTAATACTTTGTAACAGCCTTCTCAGACCTGTTCCCTCCCATCTCCCTAGCAAGTTAACTTAAAACTCTGTAACAGTTATTTGATGAGGCTAGCTCAAGAGCCTACATTTTTCTCTTGATCTCTGGTCCTTTTTTGTTACATTTATACTTTACATTTACACTCTAAACAAGGTTTAGTCCCTTGCATGTGTTTATTTTTTTTTCTATTTGGTGTTAGACAAAACAAAAAGCAAATTATATATTCTTACCTTCCCAAGCCCCAAAATAAATAAATAACATGTTGACTAAACATCTCTATGCCTCTCAGACTTCTTCCCAAGGTATATTTTTGCATAATTCCGTCACATGCTTTAGGATGACTTGGTGTATGGTATTTGGAATGAGAATTGTGTTTATTGTAACCACTGTTACAAACTGTATATAGCAAAGATATCACACAACAGATACCAGTCACTGACTTGAGATCAGAATAGCTGGAGCAGAGAATCACACACTGATTTGTGTTCAGATTGTATGTCTGCTTATAGGACTGGTTTATTCCAGTAGGGAGTCAGGTAAGGACAGGTGGATTCTGAATCTGCTCATTGTATGTATCATATGGTTGGATGTAGGGGGAACACCTTTTCAACTAGATACGTTCTACATCTTTTAAAGGACAACTAGTGTGAGGATAAACAGGTATGTGCCCTTGATAGAACATGCTAGTTTATCCTCTGACTGACAGTTGTCTGGTTCAGTGACTCTCTCTCTGTCACTGTCATAGACTTTTATTAGGTCCCCTCTTCTGATCTAACTTAAAAACAAGGGTCTCTCTCTGCACCAGCAAATGTCAGGCATTATTGCTGCGTTAGAAAGATAGTCAAGCAGGAGACGTTTACCAACCCTGCTTAGAATCATAGGAGTTGTAGTAAATAGCAGCTTATGTGCCAAATGTTAGCTATCACTACCTTACCTACTGCAGGGTACGGGCATGGCCTATCGCGGTGGGGTCTTGTGACTAAACGTAAACTCACTAAACCCTGTGACAATAGGCCCCTGCCTCCTTAGTGCAGCCAGGTGCTCTGGGAGGGTACATGTAGAAGGGAAAATCATTTAGGTTTGAGAGAGTCGACCAAGGGTTAGTTCACCCTCTTTGTCCCTTTGTCAGTCCTCTTCTGGCTGATTAATCAAGCCTTGTCTACATGCCTTATTCGGTATCTCTGTGAGGGACAATTGGATGTCTTCAAGATGATTAACTGCCAATCTTACATTGGTGTTTTTTAGTTTTCTGCAAGACCTATTTCTTCCTCAACCCTTTTTACAGTCATACATTAAGGGACAACAAGAGACGGGGCATATACACTTACTTAGATATAAAATCTGCGAAACCCAGGGCACCATCATTCCTCAAGGTTCGGGGACATACTACTCATCACCGTTACTTTCCAGCCAATGCTGGTCAACTGTGTTTAAGCAGTGCATATCCGGAATATTAAATGGGGTGTGTTTAATACCTTCACCTTGATTATCACCATACAATTTAAGCAAAACTAAATTCCGTGCAAACATACTGTATGTGAATTTCTATAGTACCAAACTTCTCATTCATTTGTCATCAGTAGAAAGAGAAACCCTTGGCCTACACTTACCTCTAAAGCTCAGAAAAGGTGTGTTTAGATATATTTATAACCTGTAATTCCTGCGCCCCCCCCCCCCCCCCTTTATGTATTTTGGCTTTTGCTTGACTGAGCCCCGACATTGGGGTTGTTTCCTCTTCTCAGATAATGATCTTTGTTTGTTCTGTGCTATGCCTCTTCCATCTCACCTTGTTCTTTGTTTGTTTCCCCTAAAATGGAATAAAATGTTTTACTGCAACAAATTACATCTATGCAGCTTTATTATTTTCTTGTTATTCCATTTATATTATTTAAAAGCCAAGTATGCCCCAGCTGACAGCAGGGGACCCAAGAAAGAGGGAGTCCGTATATAAAATCCAAATTATATTTTATTAATTTGCATGGACAGTAATATAACACAGGAGGGTGAAAAAAGGCAAACACTAGGCTAAAATGCTTAATGCATTTCGCACATAGAAAAATAGAATGTGTCGGCAGATAAGAACCATTCTGTCCATCTAGTCTGCCCATTTTTTTTTGAGTACTTTTATTAGTCCCCCGTTCCCGGTCTTATAGCTAGGATAGCCTTGTGTCTATCCCACGCATGCATAAAATCCTTGACTGTGTTTACTTCTACCACTTCTGCTGGCAGGCTATTCCATACATCCACTACCCTCTCAGTAAAGTAATAATTCCTAATATTAATTTTAAATCGTTGCCCCTCTAATTTAAGACTATGTCCTCTAGTTGTGGTAGTTTTTCTTCTTTTAAATATACTCTCTTCCTTTACTGTGTTGGTGCCCTTTATGTATTTAAATGTTTCTATCACATCCCCCCATTTAAATGCTTACACACATGCAGCCCAATAGAATAATGCACAGTGATAAATCTGAAGGCTGTGCACAATTAAAATTCAGTTACAAATAAAAACACGGCGACAAACACAGAGAGCCAAAGAAAAAAAGGAAACACCATTCTGACTACAGTGTATCAACCCCACCACATGCAACAAGTAATCAGCACATGCAAAAATGGTAAGGAATAGATAAAGTGAACAAATATACATATGCAACAGTAGTACATTTTAATATAATTGCCTGAAAGCATATTATGAAACAAGAGGTGTCACCAAAATTAACAGGATTAATACACTTCATAATTACACCAGAAAGGTTCATACAGCAGAACAGATACCATCTCTGTTGGTGTTCATGGAACTCCATAAGTTGAAACAACAAACATATATTTACATAGAGTTACCAATAGTGAACATGTTGGACATCAGATCCATATGTTTCCAAATTGTTTCACATAGTCCGGATAGAGGAAATGAAAAAAGTAAACAGTGAGTAAAAAATACAAATCCAGAGACTGTATGGTTGTATGCAACCACTAGGTGGCAGCAATCAACCCTTACATTTCACACAGCATCTTGTCCCTACAGGAAAGATCCAAAAGACAGAGTCTGAGATTTTGCAGTGGTTATTGTAGCCTTCAGAAAAAGAGATGGTATCATTGTGGGAACAAATGGGAACTTCAGATTAAGAGCATGATCACTAGCGAAAGACACATACGATTCATTTCCAAACCTTCTCAGTAGATGAACACCAGGTCATCAGTATAGCAGCCAAAGTACTGAATATTCTCTCTATACGGATGATCTGTACGGAAAACTGGGTAGAGACTGGCATAGGAAGGCACAAAATGCACCCCCATCTGGAGGTAATACTTATTTTCAAAGAGGAAACTGTTCTGTAACATAAGGAATTCAATAGCTTAACATTAAACAAATCTATTGCATCTATTGTGTACTCACTCTATCTGTTAGGACCCCAGTATTCTGCAGTTATACCCTTCTCATGTGGAATATCCGAAACTTCTAAAGAAAGTCAAGAAATCCCCTCGCACCATCCGATCGTATCTCATGCAGTCGGTGCTATAGCTGTTTAATGACTCTAATGTGACCTTTTTTGAGCAATAGCGATGGGTTAGAGATATATGTCCACACGTTCTGATAGACCCTCACTGAGTGTGAGTACACACAAGATACAACTGATTTGTTATATTAAGGTACTGAATGGATGGAGATATCCATAGAGCCTTCCAACATTGAAAAAGCCGAGTTCATGGATTGACATGATGGGGATATTCACATATGGACAAACTGTTTGTAAAATATAGTAATTAGGTTAATAATAAAAAGAAATCAAATAATTTGCATTCTCGTCTACCACTGAGGAGTTTCAGGTACGCAGTTATATCAGTGATGCCAGTGAGAATAACATGTATTTGGTCACTTGCAAGAAATGTAAAATTCAATATGTTGAACGCACTGGAGGTGAATTCATGGCTTTTATTACAGAGCATAAGGGTTGTCATCAGACATTTTGGGGTCACTTACAGAAAAAAAATGTTTGCCTATGAATATGCCACAGTCAGTGTGTCCATTAATATGCCACAGTCAGTGTGTCCATTAATATGCCACAGCCAGTTTGCCCATTAATATGCCACAGCCAGTGTGTCCATTAATATGCCACAGCCAGTGTGTCCATTAATATGCCACAGCCAGTGTGTCCATTAATATGCCACAGCGAGTTTGTCCATTAAAACATGCCACAGTTTCCCCATTAATAGGCCCAAGCAGGGGGGCCTGGGAGGTGAGCTTGGCTGTTTCTAATTTTTAACAGGTGCTTGGCTCCCCTTGAGGGGTTTCCAGTATCAAATGACTTAGCCATAGCGAAATCATCTGGATATTTTTTTTTAGGGCCAAAGAGGAATGGAACGAGAGATAATATCTAAATTAGAAACAGGAACCAGATTCAGAAATCCCCTATGTGTTGATTGGTCTGTGGATGACTGGATTATGATTGGCTGTTGGATACCCCAACATGAGATTCCCTATGCGGTGTGACCTACCACATGTGCTACTTCCTTGTGTTCTCTCTGGGATCCTGTGTTGGTAAAATACCGTTGTTTTAAATGCCTTTATTGCAAACTGAGCTAGTCTCGTTTTGCACATTTTGTTTGTGAGTGTCTTTTTAATATTAAATCATCTTTTTTTTTACCGTTTTACGCCATGTTCTTCCCCCATGTTCTCTCTCTATTTTCTGTCTCTTTTGAGACCCACATTCGATTCTACAGTTATGGTTTTCTGAATTTGGTTTCTGTTTCTATTTTGGACATTACCTCTCATTCCATTCCGGTATACAAGGTCTAAAGGCATCTCTGGAGTATCCCATTTTTACCAGCTTTTATACTTTTCCTGTGTATTTATCTTGCCTGTTAGGGCCAAAGATACCATATATTATGATGACTAAAACAAATGGGTGAATGCTGCCACTTAGTGGTGGCTTAGAGCCAAATACTCTCTTTCTAATTATTTTTCCCTAACAGGTTACTTTAATTATTTGCTCTAGCATATGACTATTTGTAACAATTTGAAAATGTGGATTTGATGTCTATTATGCAGAATTCGAAATTGCTGAAATACGGGTGTTTTACTAGAATCTTTTGAATCAACAGTGATAAACAAGGATGGGAAAAGGGTTGAACTTGATGGACACAAATCCTTATGTAATCCTATATGTAATGTTGCTGACTGCCACTAGGGGATGTCAAGCTAAAGTGACGAAGTGATTTCTGATCACTTCCATCGCTTTTGCCAGATTAAGATGCCTCAAAATCGAGGCATAATGACTATTCCATCAAGGCATAGGCAACGACAGCATGACGTCAGCAATTGTCATGAACTGCATGCTCTTGTGTGACGTGCCTTGGTTTCAGAACTGAGCTGGAAAAACGGGCAAACAGGAGGATTTTTCCAACTCCACTACTAATGTCTGATTTTGACAGTTCCTTTTTAGTGAATAACCCATTATGTCTCTCGATTTCAGAGGTGTAGTGTGAGGTGTAATCTACACAAGTTTTATTTCAGCTGGAAGAAAAGGTGCACAAAAGAGACCGAAGAATTCACACTGCATGAAATATATTTTATTTTAATATTTGATTCTGTGAAATTGGTGTTCAATATTTCATTTCATTTTCTTATATGTTGTTTCCCGAATTTTGCTGTATTCCCTTCATGTCTGTAGGGGTTGTGACTTCTATCTGCCCATAACTTCATCTAAAAGTGATGACTCTAAAACAGACAAAGCATGCATGAAATGAATACAGTCACTTTGTATATTTGATATTATTGTTAAGAGATTGGATTAAGGGGACTAGGTGAGATAATGTGCCCCTTAGTTAACAGTGATTATGAAATCTGCAAACGTAACAATCTTGAGTTGTTGGTCACACTGGATTTCTCTGGATTGGGACCACTGTTGAGTACAGTTAATCATTTATCGTGTTTGCTCGATAAAACGACCCTGATTATAAGACGACCCCCCAAACTATGGATATTCCTTTAGGAAAAAAACTAAAAGCCTGAATATAAGACTACCCTATATGAAAAAAGTATAACTTGTATATATTCACATGTAAATTGCTTTTTAATATTTAATAAAAACTTATGATGTAAAAAAAAAATGCATTTCTTGTTTTTATTTACCTTTTATGTGCCAATAAGGACCCGGCTTCATCATAGAAGTCCCGGCAGTCGTGCTTGGCGGCAGCGGAGGATGCCTGTGCACATTGCGCAGACATCCACAGGCTGTCAGCGAAGGGGATCCAGGTCCCCTGCAGCTCTGCGGGGGACCTGGATCCCAGTCTTATAATCTGACCTCGATTTGAGGTCAGCTTATAAGACGACCTCGAATATAAGACGAGGGGTCTTTTTCAGAGCATTTGCTCTGAAAAAAACCTTGTCTTATATTTGAGCAAATACGGTATATATGCTATTATTAAACTCTAGACACACTCTATATTTCATGACAGGATATAACCGTACATAAGCTAATAGTCAGAAATAAATTGTATTCGTAAAGTAAAAACAATGGAAACCAAATGTAGGGGATTTCTGTCTGATACCAGAGTGTATGTGAAGACATGTCAGGTAATTTCCTGCTGAAACATGTATCTGTTCCTAAGGCAGTGTTTGAATACCAGTAACTTTTTACCAGCCTTTTTTCTCTCTATTGTTGTTTGTTTGTTTCCATGATACTTTTCCATTCAGATGTTTAGTTTCCTTAACCCCTTCATGACCAGACTGTTTTTGGAATGTTGTGCGTTAGTGACCGAGGCTGTTTTAACACTTCTGAGGTGTTTGTGTTTAGCTTTCATTTTCTTCTTTGTCAGTTGCTGTACCTACACATATTATATATTGTTTTTTTTCAGGACAACAAGGGCTTTCTTTTCATGACATTATTTTGTTCATATAATTTATTGTATTGTGTAAAAAATAGTAAAATATGGTTAAAATTAAAAAAAATAAACACTTTTCCTGACTTTTCTTTGTAAATTCTTTTACTAAGCTTCAAAAGCTAATGAAAAAACATGCTAAATAGATTCGACAATAGGTCCTGAGTTCAGAAATACCCAATGTTTATATGTTTTTTTGCATGTTTTAGGTTAATAAATACAAGTAGCATTTAGCTGTTTCAAAACCATTTTTTTTTAAATTAGCGTTAGTGACACTGTAACACCGATATCTGATATAAATCGCTGAATAACCCCCCACATGTACACATTTTTATAAAGTAGACATCCCAGGGCATTCAACTTGGGGTAATTTGACACTTTTCACTCTGTCATTTTACCACCAATCTTTGACAAGTTTTGACGAAGTAATTTTTTGTGTGTTTTATTTCCACACACTTTGAAACTTAGGTATGAATTTAAAGGGGTTCGTCTATTTTATTGCCAAACAAAACCCCAATATATGTTCAGCAACTTCCCCTGAGTATAGCGGTACCCCACATGTATAGGTCTGCTAGGTTTATGTGGCAGGTACAGGGCAAAATTTAGGATATGGTTATTGCAGCTTTAAAACTTGTATTTATTATGTAATACTTGTGACTACATTTCCTATCATGCTCAGCCAGCCAAAAGCTACCGTAGCAGAATAGGAAATGTAGTCTATAGTAGGAAGCACCGATTTTTGCTATCCTTGCTATCCTGCGGCTGCATGGATCAAATATCCAGCTTCTGCGGGCCCCTATCTACTGCTGGGGGCCAATGCAAAGCACTGGCCAAACTAGCAGTCTTTTTTTTTAAAATAAAATATCCCTAGAGGACCACAGACAGACATAACATGTCATTGGTCCTCTACGGAATAACTTTTTATTTTTATACAATTTATTATTATTATTTTAAATTTTTTTATTTATTTAATTTTTTTTACATTTTTTTATTTTTATTTAACTCTAACCTTAACCCTATGGTTAGGGTTAGTACAAACCCTAATTCGAACTCTAGGATTAGGGTTTTGATAAACTCTAACCCTAACCCAAGAGTTAGGATTAGCACAATAGGAAAAAAAAAATCATTTGGGGGGGCTGGTTGTTACTGGGGGGGACCAGGGGGAGATTTGACACACTATATTTAGTCTCTCCCTGCTCCACGATCACCGTGGAGCAGGGACAGACTATAGCTGTCAAAGCAGGCACTTGCTTTGACAGCTTTTAACATCCGGGCGCTGTGATTGGCTGTCACAGTGCCCGGATGTTCCCGGGGGGTCCTCAACCGGCATGGCTGAAGTGTCTCGGTATCGAGACACTCAGCCATGTCGTTGTTAACGCGATCGCGGTATGCCAGCGTGCATACCGCGATCAGACCTGCATGACGGTCCTGGACCGTCATCGGTCACTAAGTGTGTTTTTACCGATGACGGTCCAGGACCGACATCGGTCGCGAAGGGGTTAATCCTATAAAGGCTTCCACATGGAGTTTTACCTTTCCCAGTGGAATGGCAATTTCCTCATTCATGGCTGTCTAATTACAGGGGAGCAGCGTCTGATCCAGTGTTAATTTCGTTGACTAAACATTTTAGTAACAGTTTTTGTCAACTGCATGTTCTGAGTGACTAAAACTAAACCAAAACGAAAACTAAGTTAACAGGACTGAACCCATGTGGGGGGAGGGACTATTGCAGATACCTATTTGGACTTCTGGTTACTGTTAATTTGCCCAAACAAGGCAGACAGGGATTCTTCACTACCTTTCCAAATTATAAAGAAATAAACAAATATGGACAATATAAAAGAAATCAAATGTGCAGCCAACACCAGTGAGGTACAATATATACAGAAAATGAATAAAAAATAGTGTTTAGGCGCTACGGGAAATTTAAATAATAATAATGTGCAGCTCACTACCAGGTGGAAAAATACCTCGCTTTCCACTAGATATATAGGTGGAGCGCAAAATGTTATGTGTATATATTCTCTGTATAACAAGTGAACTATTAATGTACTTAAAACAAACATAATGTGACTCAAAAAAACAAGAATTTTAAAACGAATACAATTCTCAAAACATACTCCTATCTCAGGAGCTTTCTTCTCGTCCCAGACATTTTGGATATCTTGTTGCAGCTCTTTTTACCCGAATCAGGTGGATGTAGCTGATATTGCGATTTTAGTGAGTAGTTCAAACACTCACAATGCTTTTCAGTAAGACTCTTTTGGATTTTTTTCTATTAAAATGTTGATGTTACTGTGTTTCACAGTTGTGGCTTTCTGTTTGTATCCCTCCCATACTGCATTTAATACAATATATATTTGCTGAGCCGATACATAAGAGTCTAAGGAAGTCCCAATTCAAACAAATTTCTGGGGACCTTAATTATACGTGTCAGAGAGCAGTATACTTCTCCAGTCTTGTGAGTACAATTCCTATCATCCAATACATATATTCAAAACCCTTTAAAACGGAGTACATTATTGTGTTGTTTTTTTTTTTTTGGGGGGGGTTCACTTTATACCTGAGATCTTCAATCAAATCCACTTTGATCTGTGTTTGAGATATGAGAATGTTTTGAGAATTGTATTTGTTTTAAAATTCTTGGTTTTTTGAGTCACAAAGCTTTTTTTAAGTACATTAATAGTTCACTTGTTATACAGAGAATATATACATAACATTTTGCGCTCCACCTATATATTTGTAATTTCTTGATCTAGTGGAAAGCGGGGTATTTTTCCACCTGGTAGTGAGCGGCACATTATTATTATTTATATTTACAGTAGTGCCTAAACACTATTTTTTATTCACTGTCCACTGTCACGGGAGTGTTTCCCCTCCCATAACCTTGCAAGCTAATTGAACACTTTGTAACAGCCTTCTCAGACCTGTTCTCTCCCATCTCCCTAGCAAGTTAACTTAACACTATGTAACAGCCTTCTCAGACCTGTTCCCTCCCATCTCCTTAGTCAGTTAACTTAACACTATGTAACAGCCTTCTCAGACCTGTTCCCTCCCATCTCCCTAGCAAGTTAACTTAACACTATGTAACAGCCTTCTCAGACCTGTTCCCTCCCATCTCCCTAGCAAGATGACTTAACACTATGTAACAGCCTTCTCAGACCTGTTCCCTCCCATCTCCCTAGTAAGTTAACCTAACACTATGTAACAGCCTTCTCAGACCTGTTCCCTCCCATCTCCCTAGCAAGTTAACTTAATACTAAGTAACAGTTATTTGATGAGGCTAGCTCAAGAGCCTACATTTTTCTCTTGATCTCTGGTCCTTTTTTGTTACATTTATACTTTACATTTACACTCTAAACAAGGTTTAGTTTAGTCCCTTGCATGTGTTTATTTTTTTTTCTATTTGGTGTTAGACAAAACAAAAAGCAAATTATATATTCTTACCTTCCCAAGCCCCAAAATAAATAAATAACATGTTGACTAAACATCTCTATGCCTCTCAGACTTCTTCCCAAGGTATATTTTTGCATAATTCCGTCACATGCTTTAGGATGACTTGGTGTATGGTATTTGGAATGAGAATTGTGTTTATTGTAACCACTGTTACAAACTGTATATAGCAAAGATATCACACAACAGATACCAGTCACTGACTTGAGATCAGAATAGCTGGAGCAGAGAATCACACACTGATTTGTGTTCAGATTGTATGTCTGCTTATAGGACTGGTTTATTCCAGTAGGGAGTCAGGTAAGGACAGGTGGATTCTGAATCTGCTCATTGTATGTATCATATGGTTGGATGTAGGGGAACACCTTTTCAACTAGATACGTTCTACATCTTTTAAAGGACAACTAGTGTGAGGATAAACAGGTATGTGCCCTTGATAGAACATGCTAGTTTATCCTCTGACTGACAGTTGTCTGGTTCAGCGACTCTCTCTCTGTCACTGTCATAGATTTTTATTAGGTCCCCTCTTCTGATCTAACTTAAAAACAAGGGTCTCTCTCTGCACCAGCAAATGTCAGGCATTATTGCTGCGTTAGAAAGATAGTCAAGCAGGAGACGTTTACCAACCCTGCTTAGAATCATAGGAGTTGTAGTAAATAGCAGCTTATGTGCCAAATGTTAGCTATCACTACCTTACCTACTGCAGGGTACGGGCATGGCCTATCGCGGTGGGGTCTTGTGACTAAACGTAAACTCACGAAACCCTGTGACAATAGGCCCCTGCCTCCTTAGTGCAGCCAGGTGCTCTGGGAGGGTACATGTAGAAGGGAAAATCATTTAGGTTTGAGAGAGTCGACCAAGGGTTAGTTCACCCTCTTTGTCCCTTTGTCAGTCCTCTTCTGGCTGATTAATCAAGCCTTGTCTCTGTGAGGGACAATTGGATGTCTTCAAGATGATTAACTGCCAATCTTACATGTTGTTATTTTAGATTTCTGCAAGACCTATTTCTTCCTCAACCCTTTTTACAGTCATACATTAAGGGACAACAAGAGAGGGGGCATATACACTTACTTAGATATAAAATCTGCAAAACCCAGGGCACCATCATTCCTCAAGGTTCGGGGACATACTACTCATCACCGTTACTTTCCAGCCAATGCTGGTCAAGTGTGTTTAAGCAGTTCATATCCAGAATATTAAATGGGGTGTGTTTAATACCTTCACCTTGCTTATCACCATACAATTTAAGCAAAACTAAATTCCGTGCAAACATATGTGAATCTTCTATAGTACCAAACTTCTCATTCATTTGTCATCAGTAGAAAGAGAAACCCTTGGCCTACACTTAACTCTAAAGCTCAGAAAAGGTGTGTTTAGATATATTTATAACCTGTAATTCCTGCGCCCCCCCCCCCCCCCCTTTATGTATTTTGGCTTTTGCTTGACTGAGCCCCGACATTGGGGTTGTTTCCTCTTCTCAGATAATGATCTTTGTTTGTTCTGTGCTATGCCTCTTCCATCTCACCTTGTTCTTTGTTTGTTTCCCCTAAAATGGAATACAATGTTTTACTGCAACAAATTACATCTCTGCAGCTTTATTGTGTTCTTGTTATTCCATTTATATTATTTAAAAGCCAAGTATGCCCCAGCTGACAGCAGGGGACCCAAGAAAGAGGGAGTCCGTATATAAAATCCAAATTATATTTTATTAATTTGCATGGACAGTAATATAACACAGGAGGGTGAAAAAAGGCAAACACTAGGCTAAAATGCTTAATGCATTTCGCACATAGAAAAATAGAATGTGTCGGCAGATAAGAACCATTCTGTCCATCTAGTCTGCCCATTTTTTTTTGAGTACTTTTATTAGTCCCCCGTTCCCGGTCTTATAGCTAGGATAGCCTTGTGTCTATCCCACGCATGCATAAAATCCTTGACTGTGTTTACTTCTACCACTTCTGCTGGCAGGCTATTCCATACATCCACTACCCTCTCAGTAAAGTAATAATTCCTAATATTAATTTTAAATCGTTGCCCCTCTAATTTAAGACTATGTCCTCTAGTTGTGGTAGTTTTTCTTCTTTTAAATATACTCTCTTCCTTTACTGTGTTGATGCCCTTTATGTATTTAAATGTTTCTATCACATCCCCCCATTTAAATGCTTACACACATGCAGCCCAATAGAATAATGCACAGTGATAAATCTGAAGGCTGTGCACAATTAAGATTCAGTTACAAATAAAAACACGGCGACAAACACAGAGAGCCAAAGAAAAAAAGGAAACACCATTCTGACTACAGTGTATTAACCCCACCACATGCAACAAGTAATCAGCACATGCAAAAATGGTAAGGAATAGATAAAGTGAACAAATATACATATGCAACAGTAGTACATTTTAATATAATTGCCTGAAAGCATATTATGAAACAAGAGGTGTCACCAAAATTAACAGGATTAATACACTTCATAATTACACCAGAAAGGTTCATACAGCAGAACAGATACCATCTCTGTTGGTGTTCATGGAACTCCATAAGTTGAAACAACAAACATATATTTACATAGAGTTACCAATAGTGAACATGTTGGACATCAGATCCATATGTTTCCAAATTGTTGCACATAGTCCGGATAGAGGAAATGAAAAAAGTAAACAGTGAGTAAAAAATACAAATCCAGAGACTGTATGGTTGTATGCAACCACTAGGTGGCAGCAATCAACCCTTACATTTCACACAGCATCTTGTCCCTACAGGAAAGATCCAAAAGACAGAGTCTGAGATTTTGCAGTGGTTATTGTAGCCTTCAGAAAAAGAGATGGTATCATTGTGGGAACAAATGGGAACTTCAGATTAAGAGCATGATCACTAGCGAAAGACACATACGATTCATTTCCAAACCTTCTCAGTAGATGAACACCAGGTCATCAATATAGCAGCCAAAGTACTGAATATTCTCTCTATACGGATGATCTGTACGGAAAACTGGGTAGAGACTGGCATAGGAAGGCACAAAATGCACCCCCATCTGGAGGTAATACTTATTTTCAAAGAGGAAACTGTTCTGTAACATAAGGAATTCAATAGCTTAACATTAAACAAATCTATTGCATCTATTGTGTACTCACTCTATCTGTTAGGACCCCAGTATTCTGCAGTTATACCCGTCTCATGTGGAATATCCGAAACTTCTAAAGAAAGTCAAGAAATCCCCTCACACCATCGTATCTTATACAGTCGGTGCTATAGCTGTTTAATGACTCTAATGTGACCTTTTTTGAGCAATAGCGATGGGTTAGAGATATATGTCCACACGTTCTGATAGACCCTCACTGAGTGTGAGTACACACAAGATACAACTGATTTGTTATATTAAGGTACTGAATGGATGGAGATATCCATAGAGCCTTCCAACATTGAAAAAGCCGAGTTCATGGATTGACATGATGGGGATATTCCCATATGGACAAACTGTTTGTAAAATATAGTAATTAGGTTGATAATAAAAACAAAATCAAATAATTTGCATTCTCGTCTAACACTGAGGAGTTTCAGGTACGCAGTTATATCAGGGATGCCAGTGAGAATAACATGTATTTGGTCACTTGCAAGAAATGTAAAATTCAATATGTTGAACGTACTGGAGGTGAATTCATGGCTTTTATTACAGAGCATAAGGGTTGTCATCAGACATTTTGGGGTCACTTACAGAAAAAAAATGTTCGCCTATGAATATGCCACAGTCAGTGTGTCCATTAATATGCCACAGTCAGTGTGTCCATTAATATGCCACAGCCAGTGTGTCCATTAATATGCCACAGCCAGTGTGTCAATTAATATGCCACAGCCAGTGTGTCCATTAATATGCCACAGCCAGTGTGTCCATTAATATGCCACAGCCAGTGTGTCCATTAATATGCCACAGCCAGTGTGTCCATTAATATGCCACAGCCACTTTGTCCATTAAAACATGCCACAGTTTGCCCATTAATAGGCCCATGCAGGGGGGCCTGGGAGGTGATCTTGGCTGTTTCTAATTTTTAACAGGTGCTTGGCTCCCCTTGAGGGGTTTCCAGTATCAAATGACTTAGCCATAGCGAAATCATCTGGATATTTTTTTTAGGGCCAAAGAGGAATGGAACGAGAGATAATATCTAAATTAGAAACAGGAACCAGATTCAGAAATCCCCTATGTGTTGATTGGTCTGTGGATGACTGGATTATGATTGGCTGTTGGATACCCCAACATGAGATTCCCTATGCGGTGTGACCTACCACATGTGCTACTTCCTTGTGTTCTCTCTGGGATCCTGTGTTGGTAAAATACCGTTGTTTTAAATGCCTTTATTGCAAACTGAGCTAGTCTCGTTTTGCACATTTTGTTTGTGAGTGTCTTTTTAATATTAAATCATCTTTTTTTTTACCGTTTTACGCCATGTTCTTCCCCCATGTTCTCTCTCTATTTTCTGTCTCTTTTGAGACCCACATTCGATTCTACAGTTATGGTTTTCTGAATTTGGTTTCTGTTTCTATTTTGGACATTACCTCTCATTCCATTCCGGTATACAAGGTCTAAAGGCATCTCTGGAGTATCCCATTTTTACCAGCTTTTATACTTTTCCTGTGTATTTATCTTGGTTGTTAGGGCCAAAGATACCATATATTATGATGACTAAAACAAATGGGTGAATGCTGCCACTTAGTGGTGGCTTAGAGCCAAATACTCTCTTTATAATTATTTTTCCCTAACAGGTTACTTTAATTATTTGCTCTAGCATATGACTATTTGTAACAATTTGAAAATGTGGATTTGATGTCTATTATGCAGAATTCGAAATTGCTGAAATACGGGTGTTTTACTAGAATCTTTTGAATCAACAGTGATAAACAAGGAATAGGAAAAGGGTTGAACTTGATGGACACAAATCCTTATGTAATCCTATATGTAATGTTGCTGACTGCCACTAGGGGATGTCAAGCTAAAGTGACGAAGTGATTTCTGATCACTTCCATCGCTTTTGCCAGATTAAGATGCCTCAAAATCGAGGCATAATGACTATTCCATCAAGGCATAGGCAACGACAGCATGACGTCAGCAATTGTCATGAACTGCATGCTCTTGTGTGACGTGCCTTGGTTTCAGAGCTGAGCTGGAAAAACGGGCAAACAGGAGGATTTTTCCAACTCCACTACTAATGTCTGATTTTGACAGTTCCTTTTTAGTGAATAACCCATTATGTCTCTCGATTTCAGAGGTGTAGTGTGAGGTGTAATCTACACAAGTTTTATTACAGCTGGAAGAAAAGGTGCACAAAAGAGACCGAAAAATTCACACTGCATGAAATATATTTTATTTTAATATTTGATTCTGTGAAACTGGTGTTCAATATTTCATTTCATTTTCTTATATGTTGTTTCCCGAATTTTGCTGTATTCCCTTCATGTCTGTAGGGGTTGTGACTTCTATCTGCCCATAACTTCATCTAAAAGTGATGACTCTAAAACAGACAAAGCATGCATGAAATGAATACAGTCACTTTGTATATTTGATATTATTGTTAAGAGATTGGATTAAGGGGACTAGGTGAGATAATGTGCCCCTTAGTTAACAGTGATTATGAAATCTGCAAACATGTAACAATCTTGAGTTGTTGTTCACACTGGATTTCTCTGGATTGGGACCACTGTTGAGTACAGTTAATCATTTATCGTGTTTGCTCGAATATAAGACGACCCTGATTATAAGACGACCCCCCAAACTATGGATATTCCTTTAGGAAAAAAACTAAAAGCCTGAATATAAGACTACCCTATAGGAAAAAAGTTTAACTTGTATATATTCACATGTAAATTGCTTTTTCATATTTAATAAAAACTTATGATGTAAAAAAAAATGCATTTCTTGTTTTTATTTACCTTTTATGTGCCAATAAGGACCCGGCTTCATCATAGAAGTCCCGGCAGTCGTGCTTGGCGGCAGCGGAGGATGCCTGCGCACATTGCGCAGACATCCACCTGCTGTTAGCGAAGGGGATCCAGGTCCCCTGCAGCTCTGCGGGGGACCTGGATCCCAGTCTTATAATCTGACCTCGATTTGAGGTCAGCTTATAAAACGACCTCGAATATGAGACGAGGGGTCTTTTTCAGAGCATTTGCTCTGAAAAAAACCTTGTCTTATATTTGAGCAAATACGGTATATATGCTATTATTAAACTCTAGACACACTCTATATTTCATGACAGGATATAACCGTACATAAGCTAATAGTCAGAAATAAATTGTATTCGTAAAGTAAAAACAATGGAAACCAAATGTAGGGGATTTCTGTCTGATACCAGAGTGTATGTGAAGACATGTCAGGTAATTTCCTGCTGAAATATGTATCTGTTCCTAAGGCAGTGTTTGAATACCAGTAACTTTTTACCAGCCTTTTTTCTCACTATTGTTGTTTGTTTGTTTCCATAATACTTTTCCATTCAGATGTTTAGTTTCCTTAATCCTATAAAGGCTTCCACAAGGAGTTTTACCTTTCCCAGTGGAATGGCAATTTCCTCATTCATGGCTGTCTAATTACAGGGGAGCAGCGTCTGATCCAGTGCTAATTTCGTTGACTAAACATTTTAGTAACAGTTTTTGTCAACTGCATGTTCTGAGTGACTAAAACTAAACCAAAACGAAAACTAAGTTAACAGGACTGAACCCATGTGGGGGGAGGGACTATTGCAGATACCTATTTGGACTTCTGGTTAATGTTAATTTGCCCAAACAAGGCACACAGGGATTCTTCACTACCTTTCCAAATTATAAAGAAATAAACAAATATGGACAATATAAAAGAAATCAAATGTGCAGCCAACACCAGTGAGCTACAATATATACAGAAAATGAATATAAAATAGTGTTTAGGCGCTACGGGAAATTTAAATAATAATAATGTGCAGCTCACTACCAGGTGGAAAAATACCTCGCTTTCCACTAGATATATAGGTGGAGCGCAAAATGTTATGTGTATATATTCTCTGTATAACAAGTGAACTATTAATGTACTTAAAACAAACATAATGTGACTCAAAAAAACAGAATTTTAAAACGAATACAATTCTCAAAACATACTCTATCATATCTCAGGAGCTTTCTTCTCGTCCCAGACATTTTGGATATCTTGTTGCAGCTCTTTTTACCCGAATCAGGTGGATGTAGCTGATATTGCGATTTTAGTGAGTAGTTCAAACACTCACAATGCTTTTCAGTAAGACTCTTTTGGATTTTTTTCTATTAAAATGTTGATGTTACTGTGTTTCACAGTTGTGGCTTTCTGTTTGTATCCCTCCCATACTGCATTTAATACAATATATATTTGCTGAGCCGATACATAAGAGTCTAAAGAAGGCCCAATTCGAACAAATTTCTGGGGACCTTAATTATACGTGTGAGAGAGCAGTATACTTCTCCAGTCTTGTGAGTACAATTCCTATCATCCAGTACATATATTCAAAACCCTTTAAAACGGAGTACATTATTGTGTTGTTTTTTTTTTTTTTTGGGGGTGGGTTCACTTTATACCTGAGATCTTCAATCAAATCCACTTTGATCTGTGTTTGAGATATGAGAATGTTTTGAGAATGTTATTTGTTTTTAAATTCCTGGTTTTTTGAGTCACATAAAGTTTGTTTTAAGTACATTAATAGTTCACTTGTTATACAGAGAATATAGACATAACATTTTGCGCTCCACCTATATATTTGTAATTTCTTGATCTAGTGGAAAGCGGGGTATTTTTCCACCTGGTAGTGAGCGGCACATTATTATTATTTATATTTACAGTAGTGCCTAAACACTATTTTTTATTCACTGTCCACTGTCACGGGAGTGTTTCCCCTCCCATAACCTTGCAAGCTAACTGAACACTTTGTAACAGCCTTCTCAGACCTGTTCCCTCCCATCTCCCTAGCAAGTTAACTTAACACTATGTAACAGCCTTCTCAGACCTGTTCCCTCCCATCTCCTTAGTCAGTTAACTTAACACTATGTAACAGCCTTCTCAGACCTGTTCCCTCCCATCTCCCTAGCAAGTTAACTTAACACTATGTAACAGCCTTCTCAGACCTGTTCCCTCCCATCTCCCTAGCAAGATGACTTAACACTATGTAACAGCCTTCTCAGACCTGTTCCCTCCCATCTCCCTAGTAAGTTAACCTAACACTATGTAACAGCCTTCTCAGACCTGTTCACTCCCATCTCCCTAGCAAGATAACTTAACACTATGTAACAGCCTTCTCAGACCTGTTCCCTCCCATCTCCCTAGTAAGTTAACTTAACACTATGTAACAGCCTTCTCAGACCTGTTCCCTCCCATCTCCCTAGCAAGTTAACGTAATACCGTGTAACAGTTATTTGATGAGGCTAGCTCAAGAGCCTACATTTTTCTCTTGATCTCAGGTCCTTTTTTGTTACATTTATACTTTACATTTACACTCTAAACAAGGTTTAGTTTAGTCCCTTGCATGTGTTTATTTTTTTTTCTATTTGGTGTTAGACAAAACAAAAAGCAAATGATATATTCTTACCTTCCCAAGCCCCAAAATAAATAAATAACATGTTGACTAAACATCTCTATGCCTCTCAGACTTCTTCCCAAGGTATATTTTTGCATAATTCGGTCACATGCTTTAGGATGACTTGGTGTATGGTGTTTGGAATGAGAATTGTGTTTATTGTAACCACTGTTACACACTGTATATAGCAAAGATATCACACAACAGATACCAGTCACTGACTTGAGATCAGAATAGCTGGAGCAGAGAATCACACACTGATTTGTGTTCAGATTGTATGTCTGCTTATAGGACTGGTTTATTCCAGTAGGGAGTCAGGTAAGGACAGGTGGATTCTGAATCTGCTCATTGTATGTATCATATGGTTGGATGTAGGGGAACATCTTTTCAACTAGATACGTTCTACATCTTTTAAAGGACAACTAGTGTGAGGATAAACAGGTATGTGCCCTTGATAGAACATGCCAGTTTATCCTCTGACTGACAGTTGTCTGGTTCAGCGACTCTCTCTCTGTCACTGTCATAGATTTTTATTAGGTCCCCTCTTCTGATCTAACTTAAAAACAAGGGTCTCTCTCTGCACCAGCAAATGTCAGGCATTATTACTGCGTTAGAAAGATAGTCAAGCAGGAGACGTTTACGAACGCTGCTTAGAATCATGGGAGTTAGAGTACATAGCAGCTTATGTGCCAAATGTTAGCTATCACTACCTTCCCTACTGCAGGGTACGGGCATGGCCTATCGCGGTGGGGTCTTGTGACTAAACGTAAACTCACGAAACCCTGTGACAATAGGCCCCTGCCTCCTTAGTGCAGCCAGGTGCTCTGGGAGGGTATATGTAGAAGGGAAAATCATTTAGGTTTGAGAGAGTCGACCAAGGGTTAGTTCACCCTCTTTGTCCCTTTGTCAGTCCTCTTCTGGCTGATTAATCAAGCCTTGTCTCTGTGAGGGACAATTGGATGTCTTCAAGATGATTAACTGCCAATCTTACATGTTGTTATTTTAGATTTCTGCAAGACCTATTTCTTCCTCAACCCTTTTTACAGTCATACAAGGGACAACAAGAGAGGGGGCATATACACTTACTTAGATATAAAATCTGCGAAACCCAGGGCACCATCATTCCTCAAGGTTCGGGGACATACTACTCATCACCGTTACTTTCCAGCCAATGCTGGTCAACTGTGTTTAAGCAGTGCATATCCGGAATATTAAATGGGGTGTGTTTAATACCTTCACCTTGATTATCACCATACAATTTAAGCAAAACTAAATTCCGTGCAAACATATGTGAATCTTCTATAGTACCAAACTTCTCAATCATTTGTCATCAGTAGAAAGAGAAACACTTACCTCTAAAGCTCAGAAAAGGTGTGTTTAGATATATTTATAACCTGTAATTCCTGCGCCCCCCCCCCCCTTTATGTATTTTGGCTTTTGCTTGACTGAGCCCCGACATTGGGGTTGTTTCCTCTTCTCAGATAATGATCTTTGTTTGTTCTGTGCTATGCCTCTTCAATCTCACCTTGTTCTTTGTTTGTTTCCCCTAAAATGGAATACAATGTTTTACTGCAACAAATTACATCTATGCAGCTTTATTGTGTTCTTGTTATTCCATTTATATTATTTAAAAGCCAAGTATGCCCCAGCTGACAGCAGGGGACCCAAGAAAGAGGGAGTCCGTATATAAAATCCAAATTATATTTTATTAATTTGCATGGACAGTAATATAACACAGGAGGGTGAAAAAAGGCAAACACTAGGCTAAAATGCTTAATGCATTTCGCACATAGAAAAATAGAATGTGTCGGCAGATAAGAACCATTCTGTCCATCTAGTCTGCCCATTTTTTTTTGAGTACTTTTATTAGTCCCCCGTTCCCGGTCTTATAGCTAGGATAGCCTTGTGTCTATCCCACGCATGCATAAAATCCTTGACTGTGTTTACTTCTACCACTTCTGCTGGCAGGCTATTCCATACATCCACTACCCTCTCAGTAAAGTAATAATTCCTAATATTAATTTTAAATCGTTGCCCCTATAATTTAAGACTATGTCCTCTAGTTGTGGTAGTTTTTCTTCTTTTAAATATACTCTCTTCCTTTACTGTGTTGATTCCCTTTATGTATTTAAATGTTTCTATCACATCCCCCCATTTAAATGCTTACACACATGCAGCCCAATAGAATAATGCACAGTGATAAATCTGAAGGCTGTGCACAATTAAGATTCAGTTACAAATAAAAACACAGCGACAAACACAGAGAGCCAAAGAAAAAAAGGAAACACCATTCTGACTACAGTGTATCAACCCCACCACATGCAACAAGTAATCAGCACATGCAAAAATGGTAAGGAATAGATAAAGTGAACAAATATACATATGCAACAGTAGTACATTTTAATATAATTGCCTGAAAGCATATTATGAAACAAGAGGTGTCACCAAAATTAACAGGATTAATACACTTCATAATTACACCAGAAAGGTTCATACAGCAGAACAGATACCATCTCTGTTGGTGTTCATGGAACTCCATAAGTTGAAACAACAAACATATATTTACATAGAGTTACCAATAGTGAACATGTTGGACATCAGATCCATATGTTTCCAAATTGTTGCACATAGTCCGGATAGAGGAAATGAAAAAAGTAAACAGTGAGTAAAAAATACAAATCCAGAGACTGTATGGTTGTATGCAACCACTAGGTGGCAGCAATCACCCCTTACATTTCACACAGCATCTTGTCCCTACAGGAAAGATCCAAAAGACAGAGTCTGAGATTTTGCAGTGGTTATTGTAGCCTTCAGAAAAAGAGATGGTATCATTGTGGGAACAAATGGGAACTTCAGATTAAGAGCATGATCACTAGCGAAAGACACATACGATTCATTTCCAAACCTTCTCAGTAGATGAACATCAGGTCATCAGTATAGCAGCCAAAGTACTGAATATTCTCTCTATACGGATGATCTGTACGGAAAACTGGGTAGAGACTGGCATAGGAAGGCACAAAATGCACCCCCATCTGGAGGTAATACTTATTTTCAAAGAGGAAACAGTTCTGTAACATTAGGAATTCAATAGCTTAACATTAAACAAAATCTATTGCATCTTGTGTGTACTCACTCTATCTGTTAGGACCCCAGTACACTGCAGTTATACCCTTCTCATGTGGAATATCCGAAACTTCTAAAGAAAGTCAAGAAATCCCCTCGCACCATCGTATCTCATGCAGTCGGTGCTATAGCTGTTTAATGACTCTAATGTGACCTTTTTTGAGCAATAGCGATGGGTTAGAGATATATGTCCACACGTTCTGACAGACCCTTACTGAGTGTGAGTACACACAAGATACAATTGATTTGTTATATCAAGGTACTGAATGGATGGAGATATCCATAGAGCCTTCCAACATTGAAAAAGCCGAGTTCATGGATTGACATGATGGGGATATTCCCATATGGACAAACTGTTTGTTAAATATAGTAATTAGGTTGATAATAAAAACAAAATCAAATAATTTGCATTCTCGTCTACCACTGAGGAGTTTCAGGTACGCAGTTATATCAGTGATGCCAGTGAGAATAACATGTATTTGGTCACTTGCAAGAAATGTAAAATTCAATATGTTGAACGCACTGGAGGTGAATTCATGGCTTTTATTACAGAGCATAAGGGTTGTCATCAGACATTTTGGGGTTACTTACAGAAAAAAAATGTTTGCCTATGAATATGCCACAGCCAGTGTGTCCATTAATATGCCACAGTCAGTGTGTCCATTAATATGCCACAGCCAGTGTGTCCATTAATATGCCACAGCCAGTGTGTCCATTAATATGCCACAGCCAGTGTGTCCATTAATATGCCACAGTCAGTGTGTCCATTAATATGCCACAGCCAGTGTGTCCATTAATATGCCACAGCCAGTGTGTCCATTAATATGCCACAGCCAGTGTGTCCATTAATATGCCACAGTCAGTGTGTCCATTAATATGCCACAGTCAGTGTGTCCATTAATATGCCACAGCCAGTGTGTCCATTAATATGCCACAGCCAGTGTGTCCATTAATATGCCACAGCCAGTGTGTCCATTAATATGCCACAGCCAGTGTGTCCATTAATATGCCACAGCCAGTGTGTCCATTAATATGCCACAGCCAGTGTGTCCATTAAAACATGCCACAGTTTGCCCATTAATAGGCCCAAGCAGGGGGGCCTGGGAGGTGATCTTGGCTGTTTCTAATTTTTAACAGGTGCTTGGCTCCCCTTGAGGGGTTTCCAGTATCAAATGACTTAGCCATAGCGAAATCATCTGGATATTTTTTTTTAGGGCCAAAGAGGAATGGAACGAGAGATAATATCTAAATTAGAAACAGGAACCAGATTCAGAAATCCCCTATGTGTTGATTGGTCTGTGGATGACTGGATTATGATTGGCTGTTGGATACCCCAACATGAGATTCCCTATGCGGTGTGACCTACCACATGTGCTACTTCCTTGTGTTCTCTCTGGGATCCTGTGTTGGTAAAATACCGTTGTTTTAAATGCCTTTATTGCAAACTGAGCTAGTCTCGTTTTGCACATTTTGTTTGTGAGTGTCTTTTTAATATTAAATCATCTTTTTTTTTACCGTTTTACGCCATGTTCTTTCCCCATGTTCTCTCTCTATTTTCTGTCTCTTTTGAGACCCACATTCGATTCTACAGTTATGGTTTTCTGAATTTGGTTTCTGTTTCTATTTTGGACATTACCTCTCATTCCATTCCGGTATACAAGGTCTAAAGGCTTCTCTGGAGTATCCCATTTTTACCAGCTTGTATACTTTTCCTGTGTATTTATCTTGCCTGTTAGGGCCAAAGATACCATATATTATGATGACTAAAACACATGGGTGAATGCTGCCACTTAGTGGTGGCTTAGAGCCAAATACTCTCTTTATAAGTATTTTTCCCTAACAGGTTACTTTAATCATATGCTCTAGTATATGACTATTTGTAACAATTTGAAAATGTGGATTTGATGTCTATTATGCAGAATTTGAAATTGCTGAAATACGGGTGTTTTACTAGAATCTTTTGAATCAACAGTGATAAACAAGGAATAGGAAAAGGGTTGAACTTGATGGACACACTCCACTACTAATGTCTGATTTTGACAGTTCCTTTTTAGTGAATAACCCATTATGTCTATCGATTTCAGAGGTGTAGTGTGAGGTGTAATCTACACAAGTTTTATTTCAGCTGGAAGAAAAGGTGCACAAAAGAGACCGAAAAATTCACACTGCATGAAATATATTTTATTTTAATATTTGATTCTGTGAAACTGGTGTTCAATATTTCATTTCATTTTCTTATATGTTGTTTCCCGAAATTTTGCTGTATTCCCTTCATGTCTGTAGGGGTTGTGACTTCTATCTGCCCATAACTTCATCTAAAAGGGATGACTCTAAAACAGACAAAGCATGCATGAAATGAATACAGTCACTTTGTATATTTGATATTATTGTTAAGAGATTGGATTAAGGGGACTAGGTGAGATAATGTGCCCCTTAGTTAACAGTGATTATGAAATCTGCAAACATGTAACAATCTTGAGTTGTTGTTCACACTGGATTTCTCTGGATTGGGACCACTGTTGAGTACAGTTAATCATTTATCGTGTTTGCTCGAATATAAGATGACCCTGATTATAAGACGACCCCCCAAACTATGGATATTCCTTTAGGAAAAAAACTAAAAGCCTGAATATAAGACTACCCTATAGGAAAAAAGTTTAACTTGTATATATTCACATGTAAATTGCTTTTTCATATTTAATAAAAACTTATGATGTAAAAAAAAAATGCATTTCTTGTTTTTATTTACCTTTTATGTGCCAATAAGGACCCGGCTTCATCATAGAAGTCCCGGCAGTCGTGCTTGGCGGCAGCGGAGGATGCCTGTGCACATTGCGCAGACATCCACAGGCTGTTAGCGAAGGGGATCCAGGTCCCCTGCAGCTCTGCGGGGGACCTGGATCCCAGTCTTATAATCTGACCTTGATTTGAGGTCAGATTATAAGACGACCTCCAATATAAGACGAGGGGTCTTTTTCAGAGCATTTGCTCTGAAAAAAACCTTGTCTTATATTTGAGCAAATACGGTATATATGCTATTATTAAACTCTAGACACACTCTATATTTCATGACAGGATATAACCGTACATAAGCTAATAGTCAGAAATAAATTGTATTCGTAAAGTAAAAACAATGGAAACCAAATGTAGGGGATTTCTGTCTGATACCAGAGTGTATGTGAAGACATGTCAGGTAATTTCCTGCTGAAACATGTATCTGTTCCTAAGGCAGTGTTTGAATACCAGTAACTTTTTACCAGCCTTTTTTCTCTCTATTGTTGTTTGTTTGTTTCCATGATACTTTTCCATTCAGATGTTTAGTTTCCTTAACCCCTTCATGACCAGACTGTTTTTGGAATGTTGTGCGTTAGTGACCGAGGCTGTTTTAACACTTCTGAGGTGTTTGTGTTTAGCTTTAATTTTCTTCTTTGTCAGTTGCTGTACCCACACATATTATATATTGTTTTTTTTCAGGACAAGAAGGGCTTTCTTTTCATGACATTATTTTGTTCATATAATTTATTGTATTGTGTAAAAAATAGTAAAATATGGTTAAAATTAAAAAAAATAAACACTTTTCCTGACTTTTCTTTGTAAATTCTTTTACTAAGCTTCAAAAGCTAATGAAAAAACGTGCTAAATAGATTCGACAATAGGTCCTGAGTTCAGAAATACCCAATGTTTATATGTTTTTTTGCATGTTTTAGGTTAATAAATACAAGTAGCATTTAGCTGTTTCAAAACCATTTTTTTAAAAAAATTAGCGTTAGTGACACTGTAACACCGATATCTGATATAAATCGCTGAATAACCCCCCACATGTACACATTTTTATAAAGTAGACATCCCAGGGCATTCAACTTGGGGTAATTTGACACTTTTCACTCTGTCATTTTACCACCAATCTTTGACAAGTTTTGACGTAGTAATTTTTTGTGTGTTTTATTTCCACACACTTTGAAACTTAGGTATGAATTTAAAGGGGTTCGTCTATTTTATTGCCAAACAAAACCCCAATATATGTTCAGCAACTTCCCCTGAGTATAGCGGTACCCCACATGTATAGGTTTGCTAGGTTTATGTGGCAGGTACAGGGCAAAATTTAGGATATGGTTATTGCAGCTTTAAAACTTGTATTTATTATGTAATACTTGTGACTACATTTCCTATCATGCTCAGCCAGCCAAAAGCTACCGTAGCAGAATAGGAAATGTAGTCTATAGTAGGAAGCACCGATTTTTGCTATCCTTGCTATCCTGCGGCTGCATGGATCAAATATCCAGCTTCTGCGGGCCCCTATCTACTGCTGGGGGCCAATGCAAAGCACTGGCCAAACTAGCAGTCTTTTTTTTTAAAATAAAATATCCCTAGAGGACCACAGACAGACATAACATGTCATTGGTCCTCTACGGAATAACTTTTTATTTTTATACAATTTATTATTATTATTTTAAATTTTTTTATTTATTTAATTTTTTTTACATTTTTTTATTTTTATTTAACTCTAACCTTAACCCTATGGTTAGGGTTAGTACAAACCCTAATTCTAACTCTAGGATTAGGGTTTTGATAAACTCTAACCCTAACCCAAGAGTTAGGATTAGCACAATAGGAAAAAAAAAATCATTTGGGGGGGCTGGTTGTTACTGGGGGGGACCAGGGGGAGATTTGACACACTATATTTAGTCTCTCCCTGCTCCACGATCACCGTGGAGCAGGGACAGACTATAGCTGTCAAAGCAGGCACTTGCTTTGACAGCTTTTAACATCCGGGCGCTGTGATTGGCTGTCACAGTGCCCGGATGTTCCCGGGGGGTCCTCAACCGGCATGGCTGAAGTGTCTCGGTATCGAGACACTCAGCCATGTCGTTGTTAACGCGATCGCGGTATGCCAGCGTGCATACCGCGATCAGACCTGCATGACGGTCCTGGACCGTCATCGGTCACTAAGTGTGTTTTTACCGATGACGGTCCAGGACCGACATCGGTCGCGAAGGGGTTAATCCTATAAAGGCTTCCACATGGAGTTTTACCTTTCCCAGTGGAATGGCAATTTCCTCATTCATGGCTGTCTAATTACAGGGGAGCAGCGTCTGATCCAGTGTTAATTTCGTTGACTAAACATTTTAGTAACAGTTTTTGTCAACTGCATGTTCTGAGTGACTAAAACTAAACCAAAACGAAAACTAAGTTAACAGGACTGAACCCATGTGGGGGGAGGGACTATTGCAGATACCTATTTGGACTTCTGGTTACTGTTAATTTGCCCAAACAAGGCAGACAGGGATTCTTCACTACCTTTCCAAATTATAAAGAAATAAACAAATATGGACAATATAAAAGAAATCAAATGTGCAGCCAACACCAGTGAGGTACAATATATACAGAAAATGAATAAAAAATAGTGTTTAGGCGCTACGGGAAATTTAAATAATAATAATGTGCAGCTCACTACCAGGTGGAAAAATACCTCGCTTTCCACTAGATATATAGGTGGAGCGCAAAATGTTATGTGTATATATTCTCTGTATAACAAGTGAACTATTAATGTACTTAAAACAAACATAATGTGACTCAAAAAAACAAGAATTTTAAAACGAATACAATTCTCAAAACATACTCCTATCTCAGGAGCTTTCTTCTCGTCCCAGACATTTTGGATATCTTGTTGCAGCTCTTTTTACCCGAATCAGGTGGATGTAGCTGATATTGCGATTTTAGTGAGTAGTTCAAACACTCACAATGCTTTTAAGTAAGACTCTTTTTGATTTCTTTCTATTAAAACTTGATGTTACTGTGTTTCACAGTTGTGGCTTTCTGTTTGTATCCCTCCCATACTGCATTTAATACAATATATATTTGCTGAGCCGATACATAAGAGTCTAAGGAAGTCCCAATTCAAACAAATTTCTGGGGACCTTAATTATACGTGTGAGAGAGCAGTATACTTCTCCAGTCTTGTGAGTACAATTCCTATCATCCAGTACATATATTCAAAACCCTTTAAAACGGAGTACATTATTGTGTTGTTGTTTTTTTTTTTTGGGGGGGGGGGGGGGGGTTCACTTTATACCTGAGATCTTCAATCAAATCCACTTTGATCTGTGTTAGAGATATGAGTATGTTTTGAGAATGTTATTTGTTTTTAAATTCTTGGTTTTTTGAGTCACATAAAGTTTGTTTTAAGTACATTAATAGTTCACTTGTTATACAGAGAATATATACATAACATTTTGCGCTCCACCTATATATTTGTAATTTCTTGATCTAGTGGAAAGCGGGGTATTTTTCCACCTGGTAGTGAGCGGCACATTATTATTATTTATATTTACAGTAGTGCCTAAACACTATTTTTTATTCACTGTCCACTGTCACGGGAGTGTTTCCCCTCCCATAACCTTGCAAGCTAATTGAACACTTTGTAACAGCCTTCTCAGACCTGTTCTCTCCCATCTCCCTAGCAAGTTAACTTAACACTATGTAACAGCCTTCTCAGACCTGTTCCCTCCCATCTCCTTAGTCAGTTAACTTAACACTATGTAACAGCCTTCTCAGACCTGTTCCCTCCCATCTCCCTAGCAAGTTAACTTAACACTATGTAACAGCCTTCTCAGACCTGTTCCCTCCCATCTCCCTAGCAAGATGACTTAACACTATGTAACAGCCTTCTCAGACCTGTTCCCTCCCATCTCCCTAGTAAGTTAACCTAACACTATGTAACAGCCTTCTCAGACCTGTTCCCTCCCATCTCCCTAGCAAGTTAACTTAATACTAAGTAACAGTTATTTGATGAGGCTAGCTCAAGAGCCTACATTTTTCTCTTGATCTCTGGTCCTTTTTTGTTACATTTATACTTTACATTTACACTCTAAACAAGGTTTAGTTTAGTCCCTTGCATGTGTTTATTTTTTTTTCTATTTGGTGTTAGACAAAACAAAAAGCAAATTATATATTCTTACCTTCCCAAGCCCCAAAATAAATAAATAACATGTTGACTAAACATCTCTATGCCTCTCAGACTTCTTCCCAAGGTATATTTTTGCATAATTCCGTCACATGCTTTAGGATGACTTGGTGTATGGTATTTGGAATGAGAATTGTGTTTATTGTAACCACTGTTACAAACTGTATATAGCAAAGATATCACACAACAGATACCAGTCACTGACTTGAGATCAGAATAGCTGGAGCAGAGAATCACACACTGATTTGTGTTCAGATTGTATGTCTGCTTATAGGACTGGTTTATTCCAGTAGGGAGTCAGGTAAGGACAGGTGGATTCTGAATCTGCTCATTGTATGTATCATATGGTTGGATGTAGGGGAACACCTTTTCAACTAGATACGTTCTACATCTTTTAAAGGACAACTAGTGTGAGGATAAACAGGTATGTGCCCTTGATAGAACATGCTAGTTTATCCTCTGACTGACAGTTGTCTGGTTCAGCGACTCTCTCTCTGTCACTGTCATAGATTTTTATTAGGTCCCCTCTTCTGATCTAACTTAAAAACAAGGGTCTCTCTCTGCACCAGCAAATGTCAGGCATTATTGCTGCGTTAGAAAGATAGTCAAGCAGGAGACGTTTACCAACCCTGCTTAGAATCATAGGAGTTGTAGTAAATAGCAGCTTATGTGCCAAATGTTAGCTATCACTACCTTACCTACTGCAGGGTACGGGCATGGCCTATCGCGGTGGGGTCTTGTGACTAAACGTAAACTCACGAAACCCTGTGACAATAGGCCCCTGCCTCCTTAGTGCAGCCAGGTGCTCTGGGAGGGTACATGTAGAAGGGAAAATCATTTAGGTTTGAGAGAGTCGACCAAGGGTTAGTTCACCCTCTTTGTCCCTTTGTCAGTCCTCTTCTGGCTGATTAATCAAGCCTTGTCTCTGTGAGGGACAATTGGATGTCTTCAAGATGATTAACTGCCAATCTTACATGTTGTTATTTTAGATTTCTGCAAGACCTATTTCTTCCTCAACCCTTTTTACAGTCATACATTAAGGGACAACAAGAGAGGGGGCATATACACTTACTTAGATATAAAATCTGCAAAACCCAGGGCACCATCATTCCTCAAGGTTCGGGGACATACTACTCATCACCGTTACTTTCCAGCCAATGCTGGTCAAGTGTGTTTAAGCAGTTCATATCCAGAATATTAAATGGGGTGTGTTTAATACCTTCACCTTGCTTATCACCATACAATTTAAGCAAAACGAAATTCCGTGCAAACATATGTGAATCTTCTATAGTACCAAACTTCTCATTCATTTGTCATCAGTAGAAAGAGAAACCCTTGGCCTACACTTAACTCTAAAGCTCAGAAAAGGTGTGTTTAGATATATTTATAACCTGTAATTCCTGCGCCCCCCCCCCCCTTTATGTATTTTGGCTTTTGCTTGACTGAGCCCCGACATTGGGGTTGTTTCCTCTTCTCAGATAATGATCTTTGTTTGTTCTGTGCTATGCCTCTTCCATCTCACCTTGTTCTTTGTTTGTTTCCCCTAAAATGGAATACAATGTTTTACTGCAACAAATTACATCTATGCAGCTTTATTGTGTTCTTGTTATTCCATTTATATTATTTAAAAGCCAAGTATGCCCCAGCTGACAGCAGGGGACCCAAGAAAGAGGGAGTCCGTATATAAAATCCAAATTATATTTTATTAATTTGCATGGACAGTAATATAACACAGGAGGGTGAAAAAAGGCAAACACTAGGCTAAAATGCTTAATGCATTTCGCACATAGAAAAATAGAATGTGTCGGCAGATAAGAACCATTCTGTCCATCTAGTCTGCCCATTTTTTTTTGAGTACTTTTATTAGTCCCCCGTTCCCGGTCTTATAGCTAGGATAGCCTTGTGTCTATCCCACGCATGCATAAAATCCTTGACTGTGTTTACTTCTACCACTTCTGCTGGCAGGCTATTCCATACATCCACTACCCTCTCAGTAAAGTAATAATTCCTAATATTAATTTTAAATCGTTGCCCCTCTAATTTAAGACTATGTCCTCTAGTTGTGGTAGTTTTTCTTCTTTTAAATATACTCTCTTCCTTTACTGTGTTGATGCCCTTTATGTATTTAAATGTTTCTATCACATCCCCCCATTTAAATGCTTACACACATGCAGCCCAATAGAATAATGCACAGTGATAAATCTGAAGGCTGTGCACAATTAAGATTCAGTTACAAATAAAAACACGGCGACAAACACAGAGAGCCAAAGAAAAAAAGGAAACACCATTCTGACTACAGTGTATTAACCCCACCACATGCAACAAGTAATCAGCACATGCAAAAATGGTAAGGAATAGATAAAGTGAACAAATATACATATGCAACAGTAGTACATTTTAATATAATTGCCTGAAAGCATATTATGAAACAAGAGGTGTCACCAAAATTAACAGGATTAATACACTTCATAATTACACCAGAAAGGTTCATACAGCAGAACAGATACCATCTCTGTTGGTGTTCATGGAACTCCATAAGTTGAAACAACAAACATATATTTACATAGAGTTACCAATAGTGAACATGTTGGACATCAGATCCATATGTTTCCAAATTGTTGCACATAGTCCGGATAGAGGAAATGAAAAAAGTAAACAGTGAGTAAAAAATACAAATCCAGAGACTGTATGGTTGTATGCAACCACTAGGTGGCAGCAATCAACCCTTACATTTCACACAGCATCTTGTCCCTACAGGAAAGATCCAAAAGACAGAGTCTGAGATTTTGCAGTGGTTATTGTAGCCTTCAGAAAAAGAGATGGTATCATTGTGGGAACAAATGGGAACTTCAGATTAAGAGCATGATCACTAGCGAAAGACACATACGATTCATTTCCAAACCTTCTCAGTAGATGAACACCAGGTCATCAATATAGCAGCCAAAGTACTGAATATTCTCTCTATACGGATGATCTGTACGGAAAACTGGGTAGAGACTGGCATAGGAAGGCACAAAATGCACCCCCATCTGGAGGTAATACTTATTTTCAAAGAGGAAACAGTTCTGTAACATAAGGAATTCAATAGCTTAACATTAAACAAATCTATTGCATCTATTGTGTACTCACTCTATCTGTTAGGACCCCAGTATTCTGCAGTTATACCCTTCTCATGTGGAATATCCGAAACTTCTAAAGAAAGTCAAGAAATCCCCTCACACCATCGTATCTTATACAGTCGGTGCTATAGCTGTTTAATGTCTCTAATGTGACCTTTTTTGAGCACTAGCGATGGGTTAGAGATATATGTCCACACGTTCTGATAGACCCTCACTGAGTGTGAGTACACACAAGATACAACTGATTTGTTATATTAAGGTACTGAATGGATGGAGATATCCATAGAGCCTTCCAACATTGAAAAAGCCGAGTTCATGGATTGACATGATGGGGATATTCACATATGGACAAACTGTTTGTAAAATATAGTAAATCAAATAATTTGCATTCTCGTCTAACACTGAGGAGTTTCAGGTACGCAGTTATATCAGTGATGCCAGTGAGAATAACATGTATTTGGTCACTTGCAAGAAATGTAAAATTCAATATGTTGAACGCACTGGAGGTGAATTCATGGCTTTTATTACAGAGCATAAGGGTTGTCATCAGACATTTTGGGGTCACATACAGAAAAAAAATGTTTGCCTATGAATATGCCACAGTCAGTGTGTCCATTAATATGCCACAGTCAGTGTGTCCATTAATATGCCACAGCCAGTGTGTCCATTAATATGCCACAGCCAGTGTGTCAATTAATATGCCACAGCCAGTGTGTCCATTAATATGCCACAGCCAGTGTGTCCATTAATATGCCACAGCCAGTGTGTCCATTAATATGCCACAGCCAGTGTGTCCATTAATATGCCACAGCCACTTTGTCCATTAAAACATGCCACAGTTTGCCCATTAATAGGCCCATGCAGGGGGGCCTGGGAGGTGATCTTGGCTGTTTCTAATTTTTAACAGGTGCTTGGCTCCCCTTGAGGGGTTTCCAGTATCAAATGACTTAGCCATAGCGAAATCATCTGGATATTTTTTTTTAGGGCCAAAGAGGAATGGAACGAGAGATAATATCTAAATTAGAAACAGGAACCAGATTCAGAAATCCCCTATGTGTTGATTGGTCTGTGGATGACTGGATTATGATTGGCTGTTGGATACCCCAACATGAGATTCCCTATGCGGTGTGACCTACCACATGTGCTACTTCCTTGTGTTCTCTCTGGGATCCTGTGTTGGTAAAATACCGTTGTTTTAAATGCCTTTATTGCAAACTGAGCTAGTCTCGTTTTGCACATTTTGTTTGTGAGTGTCTTTTTAATATTAAATCATCTTTTTTTTTACCGTTTTACGCCATGTTCTTCCCCCATGTTCTCTCTCTATTTTCTGTCTCTTTTGAGACCCACATTCGATTCTACAGTTATGGTTTTCTGAATTTGGTTTCTGTTTCTATTTTGGACATTACCTCTCATTCCATTCCGGTATACAAGGTCTAAAGGCATCTCTGGAGTATCCCATTTTTACCAGCTTTTATACTTTTCCTGTGTATTTATCTTGCCTGTTAGGGCCAAAGATACCATATATTATGATGACTAAAACAAATGGGTGAATGCTGCCACTTAGTGGTGGCTTAGAGCCAAATACTCTCTTTATAATTATTTTTCCCTAACAGGTTACTTTAATTATTTGCTCTAGCATATGACTATTTGTAACAATTTGAAAATGTGGATTTGATGTCTATTATGCAGAATTCGAAATTGCTGAAATACGGGTGTTTTACTAGAATCTTTTGAATCAACAGTGATAAACAAGGAATAGGAAAAGGGTTGAACTTGATGGACACAAATCCTTATGTAATCCTATATGTAATGTTGCTGACTGCCACTAGGGGATGTCAAGCTAAAGTGGCGAAGTGATTTCTGATCACTTCCATCGCTTTTGCCAGATTAAGATGCCTCAAAATCGAGGCATAATGACTATTCCATCAAGGCATAGGCAACGACAGCATGACGTCAGCAATTGTCATGAACTGCATGCTCTTGTGTGACGTGCCTTGGTTTCAGAGCTGAGCTGGAAAAACGGGCAAACAGGAGGATTTTTCCAACTCCACTACTAATGTCTGATTTTGACAGTTCCTTTTTAGTGAATAACCCATTATGTCTCTCGATTTCAGAGGTGTAGTGTGAGGTGTAATCTACACAAGTTTTATTACAGCTGGAAGAAAAGGTGCACAAAAGAGACCGAAAAATTCACACTGCATGAAATATATTTTATTTTAATATTTGATTCTGTGAAACTGGTGTTCAATATTTCATTTCATTTTCTTATATGTTGTTTCCCGAATTTTGCTGTATTCCCTTCATGTCTGTAGGGGTTGTGACTTCTATCTGCCCATAACTTCATCTAAAAGGGATGACTCTAAAACAGACAAAGCATGCATGAAATGAATACAGTCACTTTGTATATTTGATATTATTGTTAAGAGATTGGATTAAGGGGACTAGGTGAGATAATGTGCCCCTTAGTTAACAGTGATTATGAAATCTGCAAACATGTAACAATCTTGAGTTGTTGTTCACACTGGATTTCTCTGGATTGGGACCACTGTTGAGTACAGTTAATCATTTATCGTGTTTGCTCGAATATAAGACGACCCTGATTATAAGACGACCCCCCAAACTTTGGATATTCCTTTAGGAAAAAAACTAAAAGCCTAAATATAAGACTACCCTATAGGAAAAAAGTTTAACTTGTATATATTCACATGTAAATTGCTTTTTCATATTTAATAAAAACTTATGATGTAAAAAAAAATGCATTTCTTGTTTTTATTTACCTTTTCTGTGCCAATAAGGACCCGGCTTCATCATAGAAGTCCCGGCAGTCGTGCCGGGCGGCAGCGGAGGATGCCTGTGCACATTGCGCAGACATCCACCTGCTGTTAGCGAAGGGGATCCAGGTCCCCTGCAGCTCTGCGGGGGACCTGGATCCCAGTCTTATAATCTGACCTCGATTTGAGGTCAGCTTATAAGACGACCTCGAATATAAGACGAGGGGTCTTTTTTAGAGCATTTGCTCTGAAAAAAACCTTGTCTTATATTTGAGCAAATACGGTATATATGCTATTATTAAACTCTAGACACACTCTATATTTCATGACAGGATATAACCGTACATAAGCTAATAGTCAGAAATAAATTCTATTCGTAAAGTAAAAACAATGGAAACCAAATGTAGGGGATTTCTGTCTGATACCAGAGTGTATGTGAAGACATGTCAGGTAATTTCCTGCTGAAATATGTATCTGTTCCTAAGGCAGTGTTTGAATACCAGTAACTTTTTACCAGCCTTTTTTCTCTCTATTGTTGTTTGTTTGTTTCCATAATACTTTTCCATTCAGATGTTTAGTTTCCTTAATCCTATAAAGGCTTCCACATGGAGTTTTACCTTTCCCAGTGGAATGGCAATTTCCTCATTCATGGCTGTCTAATTACAGGGGAGCAGCGTCTGATCCAGTGTTAATTTCGTTGACTAAACATTTTAGTAACAGTTTTTGTCAACTGCATGTTCTGAGTGACTAAAACTAAACCAAAACGAAAACTAAGTTAACAGGACTGAACCCATGTGGGGGGAGGGACTATTGCAGATACCTATTTGGACTTCTGGTTAATGTTAATTTGCCCAAACAAGGCACACAGGGATTCTTCACTACCTTTCCAAATTATAAAGAAATAAACAAATATGGACAATATAAAAGAAATCAAATGTGCAGCCAACACCAGTGAGCTACAATATATACAGAAAATGAATATAAAATAGTGTTTAGGCGCTACGGGAAATTTAAATAATAATAATAATGTGCAGCTCACTACCAGGTGGAAAAATTCCCCGCTTTCCACTAGATATATAGGTGGAGCGCAAAATGTTATGTGTATATATTCTCTGTATAACAAGTGAACTATTAATGTACTTAAAACAAACATAATGTGACTCAAAAAAACAGAATTTTAAAACGAATACAATTCTCAAAACATACTCATATCTCAGGAGCTTTCTTCTCGTCCCAGACATTTTGGATATCTTGTTGCAGCTCTTTTTACCCGAATCAGGTGGATGTAGCTGATATTGCGATTTTAGTGAGTAGTTCAAACACTCACAATGCTTTTAAGTAAGACTCTTTCGGATTTTTTTCTATTAAAATGTTGATGTTACTGTGTTTCACAGTTGTGGCTTTCTGTTTGTATCCCTCCCATATTGCATTTAATACAATATATATTTGCTGAGCCGATACATAAGAGTCTAAGGAAGTCCTAATTCAAACAAATTTCTGGGGACCTTAATTATACGTGTGAGAGAGCAGTATACTTCTCCAGTCTTGTGAGTACAATTCCTATCATCCAGTACATATATTCAAAACCCTTTAAAACGGAGTACATTATTGTGTTTTTTTTTTTTGGGGGGGGGGGGGGGGGTTCACTTTATACCTGAGATCTTCAATCAAATCCACTTTGATCTGTGTTAGAGATATGAGTATGTTTTGAGAATGTTATTTGTTTTTAAATTCTTGGTTTTTTGAGTCACATAAAGTTTGTTTTAAGTACATTAATAGTTCACTTGTTATACAGAGAATATATACATAACATTTTGCGCTCCACCTATATATTTGTAATTTCTTGATCTAGTGGAAAGCGGGGTATTTTTCCACCTGGTAGTGTGCGGCACATTATTATTATTTATATTTACAGTAGTGCCTAAACACTATTTTTTATTCACTGTCCACTGTCACGGGAGTGTTTCCCCTCCCATAACCTTGCAAGCTAACTGAACACTTTGTAACAGCCTTCTCAGACCTGTTCTCTCCCATCTCCCTAGCAAGTTAACTTAACACTATGTAACAGCCTTCTCAGACCTGTTCCCTCCCATCTCCTTAGTCAATTAACTTAACACTATGTAACAGCCTTCTCAGACCTGTTCCCTCCCATCTCCCTAGCAAGTTAACTTAACACTATGTAACAACCTTCTCAGACCTGTTCTATCCCATCTCCCTAGCAAGTTAACTTAACACTAAGTAACAGCCTTCTCAGTCCTGTTCCCTCCCATCTCCCTAGCAAGTTAACTTAATACTTTGTAACAGCCTTCTCAGACCTGTTCCCTCCCATCTCCCTAGCAAGTTAACTTAACACTATGTAACAGCCTTCTCAGACCTGTTCCCTCCCATCTCCCTAGCAAGTTAACTTAAAACTCTGTAACAGTTATTTGATGAGGCTAGCTCAAGAGCCTACATTTTTCTCTTGATCTCTGGTCCTTTTTTGTTACATTTATACTTTACATTTACACTCTAAACAAGGTTTAGTCCCTTGCATGTGTTTATTTTTTTTTCTATTTGGTGTTAGACAAAACAAAAAGCAAATTATATATTCTTACCTTCCCAAGCCCCAAAATAAATAAATAACATGTTGACTAAACATCTCTATGTCTCTCAGACTTCTTCCCAAGGTATATTTTTGCATAATTCGGTCACATGCTTTAGGATGACTTGGTGTATGGTATTTGGAATGAGAATTGTGTTTATTGTAACCACTGTTACAAACTGTATATAGCAAAGATATCACACAACAGATACCAGTCACTGACTTGAGATCAGAATAGCTGGAGCAGAGAATCACACACTGATTTGTGTTCAGATTGTATGTCTGCTTATAGGACTGGTTTATTCCAGTAGGGAGTCAGGTAAGGACAGGTGGATTCTGAATCTGCTCATTGTATGTATCATATGGTTGGATGTAGGGGGAACACCTTTTCAACTAGATACGTTCTACATCTTTTAAAGGACAACTAGTGTGAGGATAAACAGGTATGTGCCCTTGATAGAACATGCTAGTTTATCCTCTGACTGACAGTTGTCTGGTTCAGCGACTCTCTCTCTGTCACTGTCATAGACTTTTATTAGGTCCCCTCTTCTGATCTAACTTAAAAACAAGGGTCTCTCTCTGCACCAGCAAATGTCAGGCATTATTACTGCGTTAGAAAGATAGTCAAGCAGGAGACGTTTACCAACGCTGCTTAGAATCATAGGAGTTGTAGTAAATAGCAGCTTATGTGCCAAACGTTAGCTATCACTACCTTCCCTACTGCAGGGTACGGGCATGGCCTATCGCGGTGGGGTCTTGTGACTAAACGTAAACTCACGAAACCCTGTGACAATAGGCCCCTGCCTCCTTAGTGCAGCCAGGTGCTCTGGGAGGGTACATGTAGAAGTGAAAATCATTTAGGTTTGAGAGAGTCGACCAAGGGTTAGTTCACCCTCTTTGTCCCTTTGTCAGTCCTCTTCTGGCTGATTAATCAAGCCTTGTCTCTGTGAGGGACAATTGGATGTCTTCAAGATGATTAACTGCCAATCTTACATGTTGTTATTTTAGATTTCTGCAAGACCTATTTCTTCCTCAACCCTTTTTACAGTCATACATTAAGGGACAACAAGAGAGGGGGCATATACACTTACTTAGATATAAAATCTGCGAAACCCAGGGCACCATCATTCCTCAAGGTTCGGGGACATACTACTCATCACCGTTACTTTCCAGCCAATGCTGGTCAAGTGTGTTTAAGCAGTGCATATCCGGAATATTAAATGGGGTGTGTTTAATACCTTCACCTTGATTATCACCATACAATTTAAGCAAAACTAAATTCCGTGCAAACATACTGTATGTGAATTTCTATAGTACCAAACTTCTCATTCATTTGTCATCAGTAGAAAGAGAAACACATAGCCTACACTTACCTCTAAAGCTCAGAAAAGGTGTGTTTAGATATATTTATAACCTGTAATTCCTGCCCCCCCCCCCCCCCTTTATGTATTTTGGCTTTTGCTTGACTGAGCCCCGACATTGGGGTTGTTTCCTCTTCTCAGATAATGATCTTTGTTTGTTCTGTGCTATGCCTCTTCCATCTCACCTTGTTCTTTGTTTGTTTCCCCTAAAATGGAATAAAATGTTTTACTGCAACAAATTACATCTATGCAGCTTTATTATTTTCTTGTTATTCCATTTATATTATTTAAAAGCCAAGTATGCCCCAGCTGACAGCAGGGGACCCAAGAAAGAGGGAGTCCGTATATAAAATCCAAATTATATTTTATTAAATTGCATGGACAGTAATATAACACAGGAGGGTGAAAAAAGGCAAACACTAGGCTAAAATGCTTAATGCATTTCGCACATAGAAACATAGAATGTGTCGGCAGATAAGAACCATTCTGTCCATCTAGTCTGCCCATTTTTTTTTGAGTACTTTTATTAGTCCCCCGTTCCCGGTCTTATAGCTAGGATAGCCTTGTGTCTATCCCACGCATGCATAAAATCCTTGACTGTGTTTACTTCTACCACTTCTGCTGGCAGGCTATTCCATACATCCACTACCCTCTCAGTAAAGTAATAATTCCTAATATTCATTTTAAATCGTTGCCCCTCTAATTTAAGACTATGTCCTCTAGTTGTGGTAGTTTTTTCTTCTTTAAATATACTCTCTTCCTTTACTGTGTTGATTCCCTTTATGTATTTAAATGTTTCTATCACATCCCCCCAATAATGCACAGTGATAAATCTGAAGGCTGTGCACAATTAAAATTCAGTTACAAATAAAAACACGGCGACAAACACAGAGAGCCAAAGAAAAAAAGGAAACACCATTCTGACTACAGTGTATCAACCCCACCACATGCAACAAGTAATCAGCACATGCAAAAATGGTAAGGAATAGATAAAGTGAACAAATATACATATGCAACAGTAGTACATTTTAATATAATTGCCTGAAAGCATATTATGAAACAAGAGGTGTCACCAAAATTAACAGGATTAATACACTTCATAATTACACCAGAAAGGTTCATACAGCAGAACAGATACCATCTCTGTTGGTGTTCATGGAACTCCATAAGTTGAAACAACAAACATATATTTACATAGAGTTACCAATAGTGAACATGTTGGACATCAGATCCATATGTTTCCAAATTGTTGCACATAGTCCGGATAGAGGAAATGAAAAAAGTAAACAGTGAGTAAAAAATACAAATCCAGAGACTGTATGGTTGTATGCAACCACTAGGTGGCAGCAATCACCCCTTACATTTCACACAGCATCTTGTCCCTACAGGAAAGATCCAAAAGACAGAGTCTGAGATTTTGCAGTGGTTATTGTAGCCTTCAGAAAAAGAGATGGTATCATTGTGGGAACAAATGGGAACTTCAGATTAAGAGCATGATCACTAGCGAAAGACACATACGATTCATTTCCAAACCTTCTCAGTAGATGAACACCAGGTCATCAGTATAGCAGCCAAAGTACTGAATATTCTCTCTATACGGATGATCTGTACGGAAAACTGGGTAGAGACTGGCATAGGAAGGCACAAAATGCACCCCCATCTGGAGGTAATACTTATTTTCAAAGAGGAAACAGTTCTGTAACATAAGGAATTCAATAGCTTAACATTAAACAAATCTATTGCATCTTGTGTGTACTCACTCTATCTGTTAGGACCCCAGTACACTGCAGTTATACCCGTCTTATGTGGAATATCCGAAACTTCTAAAGAAAGTCAAGAAATCCCCTCGCACCATCGTATCTCATGCAGTCGGTGCTATAGCTGTTTAATGACTCTAATGTGACCTTTTTTGAGCAATAGCGATGGGTTAGAGATATATGTCCACACGTTCTGACAGACCCTTACTGAGTGTGAGTACACACAAGATACAATTGATTTGTTATATCAAGGTACTGAATGGATGGAGATATCCATAGAGCCTTCCAACATTGAAAAAGCCGAGTTCATGGATTGACATGATGGGGATATTCCCATATGGACAAACTGTTTGTTAAATATAGTAATTAGGTTGATAATAAAAACAAAATCAAATAATTTGCATTCTCGTCTACCACTGAGGAGTTTCAGGTACGCAGTTATATCAGTGATGCCAGTGAGAATAACATGTATTTGGTCACTTGCAAGAAATGTAAAATTCAATATGTTGAACGCACTGGAGGTGAATTCATGGCTTTTATTACAGAGCATAAGGGTTGTCATCAGACATTTTGGGGTTACTTACAGAAAAAAAATGTTTGCCTATGAATATGCCACAGCCAGTGTGTCCATTAATATGCCACAGTCAGTGTGTCCATTAATATGCCACAGCCAGTGTGTCCATTAATATGCCACAGCCAGTGTGTCCATTAATATGCCACAGCCAGTGTGTCCATTAATATGCCACAGTCAGTGTGTCCATTAATATGCCACAGCCAGTGTGTCCATTAATATGCCACAGCCAGTGTGTCCATTAATATGCCACAGCCAGTGTGTCCATTAATATGCCACAGTCAGTGTGTCCATTAATATGCCACAGTCAGTGTGTCCATTAATATGCCACAGCCAGTGTGTCCATTAATATGCCACAGCCAGTGTGTCCATTAATATGCCACAGCCAGTGTGTCCATTAATATGCCACAGCCAGTGTGTCCATTAATATGCCACAGCCAGTGTGTCCATTAATATGCCACAGCCAGTGTGTCCATTAATATGCCACAGCCAGTGTGTCCATTAAAACATGCCACAGTTTGCCCATTAATAGGCCCAAGCAGGGGGGCCTGGGAGGTGATCTTGGCTGTTTCTAATTTTTAACAGGTGCTTGGCTCCCCTTGAGGGGTTTCCAGTATCAAATGACTTAGCCATAGCGAAATCATCTGGATATTTTTTTTTAGGGCCAAAGAGGAATGGAACGAGAGATAATATCTAAATTAGAAACAGGAACCAGATTCAGAAATCCCCTATGTGTTGATTGGTCTGTGGATGACTGGATTATGATTGGCTGTTGGATACCCCAACATGAGATTCCCTATGCGGTGTGACCTACCACATGTGCTACTTCCTTGTGTTCTCTCTGGGATCCTGTGTTGGTAAAATACCGTTGTTTTAAATGCCTTTATTGCAAACTGAGCTAGTCTCGTTTTGCACATTTTGTTTGTGAGTGTCTTTTTAATATTAAATCATCTTTTTTTTTACCGTTTTACGCCATGTTCTTTCCCCATGTTCTCTCTCTATTTTCTGTCTCTTTTGAGACCCACATTCGATTCTACAGTTATGGTTTTCTGAATTTGGTTTCTGTTTCTATTTTGGACATTACCTCTCATTCCATTCTGGTATACAAGGTCTAAAGGCTTCTCTGGAGTATCCCATTTTTACCAGCTTGTATACTTTTCCTGTGTATTTATCTTGCCTGTTAGGGCCAAAGATACCATATATTATGATGACTAAAACACATGGGTGAATGCTGCCACTTAGTGGTGGCTTAGAGCCAAATACTCTCTTTATAAGTATTTTTCCCTAACAGGTTACTTTAATCATATGCTCTAGTATATGACTATTTGTAACAATTTGAAAATGTGGATTTGATGTCTATTATGCAGAATTTGAAATTGCTGAAATACGGGTGTTTTACTAGAATCTTTTGAATCAACAGTGATAAACAAGGAATAGGAAAAGGGTTGAACTTGATGGACACACTCCACTACTAATGTCTGATTTTGACAGTTCCTTTTTAGTGAATAACCCATTATGTCTATCGATTTCAGAGGTGTAGTGTGAGGTGTAATCTACACAAGTTTTATTTCAGCTGGAAGAAAAGGTGCACAAAAGAGACCGAAAAATTCACACTGCATGAAATATATTTTATTTTAATATTTGATTCTGTGAAACTGGTGTTCAATATTTCATTTCATTTTCTTATATGTTGTTTCCCGAATTTTGCTGTATTCCCTTCATGTCTGTAGGGGTTGTGACTTCTATCTGCCCATAACTTCATCTAAAAGGGATGACTCTAAAACAGACAAAGCATGCATGAAATGAATACAGTCACTTTGTATATTTGATATTATTGTTAAGAGATTGGATTAAGGGGACTAGGTGAGATAATGTGCCCCTTAGTTAACAGTGATTATGAAATCTGCAAACATGTAACAATCTTGAGTTGTTGTTCACACTGGATTTCTCTGGATTGGGACCACTGTTGAGTACAGTTAATCATTTATCGTGTTTGCTCGAATATAAGATGACCCTGATTATAAGACGACCCCCCAAACTATGGATATTCCTTTAGGAAAAAAACTAAAAGCCTGAATATAAGACTACCCTATAGGAAAAAAGTTTAACTTGTATATATTCACATGTAAATTGCTTTTTCATATTTAATAAAAACTTATGATGTAAAAAAAAAATGCATTTCTTGTTTTTATTTACCTTTTATGTGCCAATAAGGACCCGGCTTCATCATAGAAGTCCCGGCAGTCGTGCTTGGCGGCAGCGGAGGATGCCTGTGCACATTGCGCAGACATCCACAGGCTGTTAGCGAAGGGGATCCAGGTCCCCTGCAGCTCTGCGGGGGACCTGGATCCCAGTCTTATAATCTGACCTTGATTTGAGGTCAGATTATAAGACGACCTCCAATATAAGACGAGGGGTCTTTTTCAGAGCATTTGCTCTGAAAAAAACCTTGTCTTATATTTGAGCAAATACGGTATATATGCTATTATTAAACTCTAGACACACTCTATATTTCATGACAGGATATAACCGTACATAAGCTAATAGTCAGAAATAAATTGTATTCGTAAAGTAAAAACAATGGAAACCAAATGTAGGGGATTTCTGTCTGATACCAGAGTGTATGTGAAGACATGTCAGGTAATTTCCTGCTGAAACATGTATCTGTTCCTAAGGCAGTGTTTGAATACCAGTAACTTTTTACCAGCCTTTTTTCTCTCTATTGTTGTTTGTTTGTTTCCATGATACTTTTCCATTCAGATGTTTAGTTTCCTTAACCCCTTCATGACCAGACTGTTTTTGGAATGTTGTGCGTTAGTGACCGAGGCTGTTTTAACACTTCTGAGGTGTTTGTGTTTAGCTTTAATTTTCTTCTTTGTCAGTTGCTGTACCCACACATATTATATATTGTTTTTTTTCAGGACAAGAAGGGCTTTCTTTTCATGACATTATTTTGTTCATATAATTTATTGTATTGTGTAAAAAATAGTAAAATATGGTTAAAATTAAAAAAAATAAACACTTTTCCTGACTTTTCTTTGTAAATTCTTTTACTAAGCTTCAAAAGCTAATGAAAAAAGTGCTAAATAGATTCGACAATAGGTCCTGAGTTCAGAAATACCCAATGTTTATATGTTTTTTTGCATGTTTTAGGTTAATAAATACAAGTAGCATTTAGCTGTTTCAAAACCATTTTTTTAAAAAAATTAGCGTTAGTGACACTGTAACACCGATATCTGATATAAATCGCTGAATAACCCCCCACATGTACACATTTTTATAAAGTAGACATCCCAGGGCATTCAACTTGGGGTAATTTGACACTTTTCACTCTGTCATTTTACCACCAATCTTTGACAAGTTTTGACGTAGTAATTTTTTGTGTGTTTTATTTCCACACACTTTGAAACTTAGGTATGAATTTAAAGGGGTTCGTCTATTTTATTGCCAAACAAAACCCCAATATATGTTCAGCAACTTCCCCTGAGTATAGCGGTACCCCACATGTATAGGTTTGCTAGGTTTATGTGGCAGGTACAGGGCAAAATTTAGGATATGGTTATTGCAGCTTTAAAACTTGTATTTATTATGTAATACTTGTGACTACATTTCCTATCATGCTCAGCCAGCCAAAAGCTACCGTAGCAGAATAGGAAATGTAGTCTATAGTAGGAAGCACCGATTTTTGCTATCCTTGCTATCCTGCGGCTGCATGGATCAAATATCCAGCTTCTGCGGGCTCCTATCTACTGCTGGGGGCCAATGCAAAGCACTGGCCAAACTAGCAGTCTTTTTTTTTAAAATAAAATATCCCTAGAGGACCACAGACAGACATAACATGTCATTGGTCCTCTACGGAATAACTTTTTATTTTTATACAATTTATTATTATTATTTTAAATTTTTTTATTTATTTAATTTTTTTTACATTTTTTTATTTTTATTTAACTCTAACCTTAACCCTATGGTTAGGGTTAGTACAAACCCTAATTCTAACTCTAGGATTAGGGTTTTGATAAACTCTAACCCTAACCCAAGAGTTAGGATTAGCACAATAGGAAAAAAAAAATCATTTGGGGGGGCTGGTTGTTACTGGGGGGGACCAGGGGGAGATTTGACACACTATATTTAGTCTCTCCCTGCTCCACGATCACCGTGGAGCAGGGACAGACTATAGCTGTCAAAGCAGGCACTTGCTTTGACAGCTTTTAACATCCGGGCGCTGTGATTGGCTGTCACAGTGCCCGGATGTTCCCGGGGGGTCCTCAACCGGCATGGCTGAAGTGTCTCGGTATCGAGACACTCAGCCATGTCGTTGTTAACGCGATCGCGGTATGCCAGCGTGCATACCGCGATCAGACCTGCATGACGGTCCTGGACCGTCATCGGTCACTAAGTGTGTTTTTACCGATGACGGTCCAGGACCGACATCGGTCGCGAAGGGGTTAATCCTATAAAGGCTTCCACATGGAGTTTTACCTTTCCCAGTGGAATGGCAATTTCCTCATTCATGGCTGTCTAATTACAGGGGAGCAGCGTCTGATCCAGTGTTAATTTCGTTGACTAAACATTTTAGTAACAGTTTTTGTCAACTGCATGTTCTGAGTGACTAAAACTAAACCAAAACGAAAACTAAGTTAACAGGACTGAACCCATGTGGGGGGAGGGACTATTGCAGATACCTATTTGGACTTCTGGTTACTGTTAATTTGCCCAAACAAGGCAGACAGGGATTCTTCACTACCTTTCCAAATTATAAAGAAATAAACAAATATGGACAATATAAAAGAAATCAAATGTGCAGCCAACACCAGTGAGGTACAATATATACAGAAAATGAATAAAAAATAGTGTTTAGGCGCTACGGGAAATTTAAATAATAATAATGTGCAGCTCACTACCAGGTGGAAAAATACCTCGCTTTCCACTAGATATATAGGTGGAGCGCAAAATGTTATGTGTATATATTCTCTGTATAACAAGTGAACTATTAATGTACTTAAAACAAACATAATGTGACTCAAAAAAACAAGAATTTTAAAACGAATACAATTCTCAAAACATACTCCTATCTCAGGAGCTTTCTTCTCGTCCCAGACATTTTGGATATCTTGTTGCAGCTCTTTTTACCCGAATCAGGTGGATGTAGCTGATATTGCGATTTTAGTGAGTAGTTCAAACACTCACAATGCTTTTAAGTAAGACTCTTTTTGATTTCTTTCTATTAAAACTTGATGTTACTGTGTTTCACAGTTGTGGCTTTCTGTTTGTATCCCTCCCATACTGCATTTAATACAATATATATTTGCTGAGCCGATACATAAGAGTCTAAGGAAGTCCCAATTCAAACAAATTTCTGGGGACCTTAATTATACGTGTGAGAGAGCAGTATACTTCTCCAGTCTTGTGAGTACAATTCCTATCATCCAGTACATATATTCAAAACCCTTTAAAACGGAGTACATTATTGTGTTGTTGTTTTTTTTTTTTGGGGGGGGGGGGGGGGGTTCACTTTATACCTGAGATCTTCAATCAAATCCACTTTGATCTGTGTTAGAGATATGAGTATGTTTTGAGAATGTTATTTGTTTTTAAATTCTTGGTTTTTTGAGTCACATAAAGTTTGTTTTAAGTACATTAATAGTTCACTTGTTATACAGAGAATATATACATAACATTTTGCGCTCCACCTATATATTTGTAATTTCTTGATCTAGTGGAAAGCGGGGTATTTTTCCACCTGGTAGTGAGCGGCACATTATTATTATTTATATTTACAGTAGTGCCTAAACACTATTTTTTATTCACTGTCCACTGTCACGGGAGTGTTTCCCCTCCCATAACCTTGCAAGCTAATTGAACACTTTGTAACAGCCTTCTCAGACCTGTTCTCTCCCATCTCCCTAGCAAGTTAACTTAACACTATGTAACAGCCTTCTCAGACCTGTTCCCTCCCATCTCCTTAGTCAGTTAACTTAACACTATGTAACAGCCTTCTCAGACCTGTTCCCTCCCATCTCCCTAGCAAGTTAACTTAACACTATGTAACAGCCTTCTCAGACCTGTTCCCTCCCATCTCCCTAGCAAGATGACTTAACACTATGTAACAGCCTTCTCAGACCTGTTCCCTCCCATCTCCCTAGTAAGTTAACCTAACACTATGTAACAGCCTTCTCAGACCTGTTCCCTCCCATCTCCCTAGCAAGTTAACTTAATACTAAGTAACAGTTATTTGATGAGGCTAGCTCAAGAGCCTACATTTTTCTCTTGATCTCTGGTCCTTTTTTGTTACATTTATACTTTACATTTACACTCTAAACAAGGTTTAGTTTAGTCCCTTGCATGTGTTTATTTTTTTTTCTATTTGGTGTTAGACAAAACAAAAAGCAAATTATATATTCTTACCTTCCCAAGCCCCAAAATAAATAAATAACATGTTGACTAAACATCTCTATGCCTCTCAGACTTCTTCCCAAGGTATATTTTTGCATAATTCCGTCACATGCTTTAGGATGACTTGGTGTATGGTATTTGGAATGAGAATTGTGTTTATTGTAACCACTGTTACAAACTGTATATAGCAAAGATATCACACAACAGATACCAGTCACTGACTTGAGATCAGAATAGCTGGAGCAGAGAATCACACACTGATTTGTGTTCAGATTGTATGTCTGCTTATAGGACTGGTTTATTCCAGTAGGGAGTCAGGTAAGGACAGGTGGATTCTGAATCTGCTCATTGTATGTATCATATGGTTGGATGTAGGGGAACACCTTTTCAACTAGATACGTTCTACATCTTTTAAAGGACAACTAGTGTGAGGATAAACAGGTATGTGCCCTTGATAGAACATGCTAGTTTATCCTCTGACTGACAGTTGTCTGGTTCAGCGACTCTCTCTCTGTCACTGTCATAGATTTTTATTAGGTCCCCTCTTCTGATCTAACTTAAAAACAAGGGTCTCTCTCTGCACCAGCAAATGTCAGGCATTATTGCTGCGTTAGAAAGATAGTCAAGCAGGAGACGTTTACCAACCCTGCTTAGAATCATAGGAGTTGTAGTAAATAGCAGCTTATGTGCCAAATGTTAGCTATCACTACCTTACCTACTGCAGGGTACGGGCATGGCCTATCGCGGTGGGGTCTTGTGACTAAACGTAAACTCACGAAACCCTGTGACAATAGGCCCCTGCCTCCTTAGTGCAGCCAGGTGCTCTGGGAGGGTACATGTAGAAGGGAAAATCATTTAGGTTTGAGAGAGTCGACCAAGGGTTAGTTCACCCTCTTTGTCCCTTTGTCAGTCCTCTTCTGGCTGATTAATCAAGCCTTGTCTCTGTGAGGGACAATTGGATGTCTTCAAGATGATTAACTGCCAATCTTACATGTTGTTATTTTAGATTTCTGCAAGACCTATTTCTTCCTCAACCCTTTTTACAGTCATACATTAAGGGACAACAAGAGAGGGGGCATATACACTTACTTAGATATAAAATCTGCAAAACCCAGGGCACCATCATTCCTCAAGGTTCGGGGACATACTACTCATCACCGTTACTTTCCAGCCAATGCTGGTCAAGTGTGTTTAAGCAGTTCATATCCAGAATATTAAATGGGGTGTGTTTAATACCTTCACCTTGCTTATCACCATACAATTTAAGCAAAACGAAATTCCGTGCAAACATATGTGAATCTTCTATAGTACCAAACTTCTCATTCATTTGTCATCAGTAGAAAGAGAAACCCTTGGCCTACACTTAACTCTAAAGCTCAGAAAAGGTGTGTTTAGATATATTTATAACCTGTAATTCCTGCGCCCCCCCCCCCCCCCTTTATGTATTTTGGCTTTTGCTTGACTGAGCCCCGACATTGGGGTTGTTTCCTCTTCTCAGATAATGATCTTTGTTTGTTCTGTGCTATGCCTCTTCCATCTCACCTTGTTCTTTGTTTGTTTCCCCTAAAATGGAATACAATGTTTTACTGCAACAAATTACATCTATGCAGCTTTATTGTGTTCTTGTTATTCCATTTATATTATTTAAAAGCCAAGTATGCCCCAGCTGACAGCAGGGGACCCAAGAAAGAGGGAGTCCGTATATAAAATCCAAATTATATTTTATTAATTTGCATGGACAGTAATATAACACAGGAGGGTGAAAAAAGGCAAACACTAGGCTAAAATGCTTAATGCATTTCGCACATAGAAAAATAGAATGTGTCGGCAGATAAGAACCATTCTGTCCATCTAGTCTGCCCATTTTTTTTTGAGTACTTTTATTAGTCCCCCGTTCCCGGTCTTATAGCTAGGATAGCCTTGTGTCTATCCCACGCATGCATAAAATCCTTGACTGTGTTTACTTCTACCACTTCTGCTGGCAGGCTATTCCATACATCCACTACCCTCTCAGTAAAGTAATAATTCCTAATATTAATTTTAAATCGTTGCCCCTCTAATTTAAGACTATGTCCTCTAGTTGTGGTAGTTTTTCTTCTTTTAAATATACTCTCTTCCTTTACTGTGTTGATGCCCTTTATGTATTTAAATGTTTCTATCACATCCCCCCATTTAAATGCTTACACACATGCAGCCCAATAGAATAATGCACAGTGATAAATCTGAAGGCTGTGCACAATTAAGATTCAGTTACAAATAAAAACACGGCGACAAACACAGAGAGCCAAAGAAAAAAAGGAAACACCATTCTGACTACAGTGTATTAACCCCACCACATGCAACAAGTAATCAGCACATGCAAAAATGGTAAGGAATAGATAAAGTGAACAAATATACATATGCAACAGTAGTACATTTTAATATAATTGCCTGAAAGCATATTATGAAACAAGAGGTGTCACCAAAATTAACAGGATTAATACACTTCATAATTACACCAGAAAGGTTCATACAGCAGAACAGATACCATCTCTGTTGGTGTTCATGGAACTCCATAAGTTGAAACAACAAACATATATTTACATAGAGTTACCAATAGTGAACATGTTGGACATCAGATCCATATGTTTCCAAATTGTTGCACATAGTCCGGATAGAGGAAATGAAAAAAGTAAACAGTGAGTAAAAAATACAAATCCAGAGACTGTATGGTTGTATGCAACCACTAGGTGGCAGCAATCAACCCTTACATTTCACACAGCATCTTGTCCCTACAGGAAAGATCCAAAAGACAGAGTCTGAGATTTTGCAGTGGTTATTGTAGCCTTCAGAAAAAGAGATGGTATCATTGTGGGAACAAATGGGAACTTCAGATTAAGAGCATGATCACTAGCGAAAGACACATACGATTCATTTCCAAACCTTCTCAGTAGATGAACACCAGGTCATCAATATAGCAGCCAAAGTACTGAATATTCTCTCTATACGGATGATCTGTACGGAAAACTGGGTAGAGACTGGCATAGGAAGGCACAAAATGCACCCCCATCTGGAGGTAATACTTATTTTCAAAGAGGAAACAGTTCTGTAACATAAGGAATTCAATAGCTTAACATTAAACAAATCTATTGCATCTATTGTGTACTCACTCTATCTGTTAGGACCCCAGTATTCTGCAGTTATACCCTTCTCATGTGGAATATCCGAAACTTCTAAAGAAAGTCAAGAAATCCCCTCACACCATCGTATCTTATACAGTCGGTGCTATAGCTGTTTAATGTCTCTAATGTGACCTTTTTTGAGCACTAGCGATGGGTTAGAGATATATGTCCACACGTTCTGATAGACCCTCACTGAGTGTGAGTACACACAAGATACAACTGATTTGTTATATTAAGGTACTGAATGGATGGAGATATCCATAGAGCCTTCCAACATTGAAAAAGCCGAGTTCATGGATTGACATGATGGGGATATTCCCATATGGACAAACTGTTTGTAAAATATAGTAATTAGGTTGATAATAAAAACAAAATCAAATAATTTGCATTCTCGTCTAACACTGAGGAGTTTCAGGTACGCAGTTATATCAGGGATGCCAGTGAGAATAACATGTATTTGGTCACTTGCAAGAAATGTAAAATTCAATATGTTGAACGCACTGGAGGTGAATTCATGGCTTTTATTACAGAGCATAAGGGTTGTCATCAGACATTTTGGGGTCACTTACAGAAAAAAAATGTTTGCCTATGAATATGCCACAGTCAGTGTGTCCATTAATATGCCACAGTCAGTGTGTCCATTAATATGCCACAGCCAGTGTGTCCATTAATATGCCACAGCCAGTGTGTCAATTAATATGCCACAGCCAGTGTGTCCATTAATATGCCACAGCCAGTGTGTCCATTAATATGCCACAGCCAGTGTGTCCATTAATATGCCACAGCCAGTGTGTCCATTAATATGCCACAGCCACTTTGTCCATTAAAACATGCCACAGTTTGCCCATTAATAGGCCCATGCAGGGGGGCCTGGGAGGTGATCTTGGCTGTTTCTAATTTTTAACAGGTGCTTGGCTCCCCTTGAGGGGTTTCCAGTATCAAATGACTTAGCCATAGCGAAATCATCTGGATATTTTTTTTTAGGGCCAAAGAGGAATGGAACGAGAGATAATATCTAAATTAGAAACAGGAACCAGATTCAGAAATCCCCTATGTGTTGATTGGTCTGTGGATGACTGGATTATGATTGGCTGTTGGATACCCCAACATGAGATTCCCTATGCGGTGTGACCTACCACATGTGCTACTTCCTTGTGTTCTCTCTGGGATCCTGTGTTGGTAAAATACCGTTGTTTTAAATGCCTTTATTGCAAACTGAGCTAGTCTCGTTTTGCACATTTTGTTTGTGAGTGTCTTTTTAATATTAAATCATCTTTTTTTTTACCGTTTTACGCCATGTTCTTCCCCCATGTTCTCTCTCTATTTTCTGTCTCTTTTGAGACCCACATTCGATTCTACAGTTATGGTTTTCTGAATTTGGTTTCTGTTTCTATTTTGGACATTACCTCTCATTCCATTCCGGTATACAAGGTCTAAAGGCATCTCTGGAGTATCCCATTTTTACCAGCTTTTATACTTTTCCTGTGTATTTATCTTGCCTGTTAGGGCCAAAGATACCATATATTATGATGACTAAAACAAATGGGTGAATGCTGCCACTTAGTGGTGGCTTAGAGCCAAATACTCTCTTTATAATTATTTTTCCCTAACAGGTTACTTTAATTATTTGCTCTAGCATATGACTATTTGTAACAATTTGAAAATGTGGATTTGATGTCTATTATGCAGAATTCGAAATTGCTGAAATACGGGTGTTTTACTAGAATCTTTTGAATCAACAGTGATAAACAAGGAATAGGAAAAGGGTTGAACTTGATGGACACAAATCCTTATGTAATCCTATATGTAATGTTGCTGACTGCCACTAGGGGATGTCAAGCTAAAGTGGCGAAGTGATTTCTGATCACTTCCATCGCTTTTGCCAGATTAAGATGCCTCAAAATCGAGGCATAATGACTATTCCATCAAGGCATAGGCAACGACAGCATGACGTCAGCAATTGTCATGAACTGCATGCTCTTGTGTGACGTGCCTTGGTTTCAGAGCTGAGCTGGAAAAACGGGCAAACAGGAGGATTTTTCCAACTCCACTACTAATGTCTGATTTTGACAGTTCCTTTTTAGTGAATAACCCATTATGTCTCTCGATTTCAGAGGTGTAGTGTGAGGTGTAATCTACACAAGTTTTATTACAGCTGGAAGAAAAGGTGCACAAAAGAGACCGAAAAATTCACACTGCATGAAATATATTTTATTTTAATATTTGATTCTGTGAAACTGGTGTTCAATATTTCATTTCATTTTCTTATATGTTGTTTCCCGAATTTTGCTGTATTCCCTTCATGTCTGTAGGGGTTGTGACTTCTATCTGCCCATAACTTCATCTAAAAGGGATGACTCTAAAACAGACAAAGCATGCATGAAATGAATACAGTCACTTTGTATATTTGATATTATTGTTAAGAGATTGGATTAAGGGGACTAGGTGAGATAATGTGCCCCTTAGTTAACAGTGATTATGAAATCTGCAAACATGTAACAATCTTGAGTTGTTGTTCACACTGGATTTCTCTGGATTGGGACCACTGTTGAGTACAGTTAATCATTTATCGTGTTTGCTCGAATATAAGACGACCCTGATTATAAGACGACCCCCCAAACTTTGGATATTCCTTTAGGAAAAAAACTAAAAGCCTAAATATAAGACTACCCTATAGGAAAAAAGTTTAACTTGTATATATTCACATGTAAATTGCTTTTTCATATTTAATAAAAACTTATGATGTAAAAAAAAATGCATTTCTTGTTTTTATTTACCTTTTCTGTGCCAATAAGGACCCGGCTTCATCATAGAAGTCCCGGCAGTCGTGCCGGGCGGCAGCGGAGGATGCCTGTGCACATTGCGCAGACATCCACCTGCTGTTAGCGAAGGGGATCCAGGTCCCCTGCAGCTCTGCGGGGGACCTGGATCCCAGTCTTATAATCTGACCTCGATTTGAGGTCAGCTTATAAGACGACCTCGAATATAAGACGAGGGGTCTTTTTCAGAGCATTTGCTCTGAAAAAAACCTTGTCTTATATTTGAGCAAATACGGTATATATGCTATTATTAAACTCTAGACACACTCTATATTTCATGACAGGATATAACCGTACATAAGCTAATAGTCAGAAATAAATTGTATTCGTAAAGTAAAAACAATGGAAACCAAATGTAGGGGATTTCTGTCTGATACCAGAGTGTATGTGAAGACATGTCAGGTAATTTCCTGCTGAAACATGTATCTGTTCCTAAGGCAGTGTTTGAATACCAGTAACTTTTTACCAGCCTTTTTTCTCTCTATTGTTGTTTGTTTGTTTCCATGATACTTTTCCATTCAGATGTTTAGTTTCCTTAACCCCTTCATGACCAGACTGTTTTTGGAATGTTGTGCGTTAGTGACCGAGGCTGTTTTAACACTTCTGAGGTGTTTGTGTTTAGCTTTCATTTTCTTCTTTGTCAGTTGCTGTACCTACACATATTATATATTGTTTTTTTTCAGGACAACAAGGGCTTTCTTTTCATGACATTATTTTGTTCATATAATTTATTGTATTGTGTAAAAAATAGTAAAATATGGTTAAAATTAAAAAAAATAAACACTTTTCCTGACTTTTCTTTGTAAATTCTTTTACTAAGCTTCAAAAGCTAATGAAAAAACATGCTAAATAGATTCGACAATAGGTCCTGAGTTCAGAAATACCCAATGTTTATATGTTTTTTTGCATGTTTTAGGTTAATAAATACAAGTAGCATTTAGCTGTTTCAAAACCATTTTTTTTTAAATTAGCGTTAGTGACACTGTAACACCGATATCTGATATGAATCACTGAATAACCCCCCACATGTACACATTTTTATAAAGTAGACATCCCAGGGCATTCAACTTGGGGTAATTTGACACTTTTCACTCTGTCATTTTACCACCAATCTTTGACAAGTTTTGACGTAGTAATTTTTTGTGTGTTTTATTTCCACACACTTTGAAACTTAGGTATGAATTTAAAGGGGTTCGTCTATTTTATTGCCAAACAAAACCCCAATATATGTTCAGCAACTTCCCCTGAGTATAGCGGTACCCCACATGTATAGGTTTTCTAGGTTTATGTGGCAGGTACAGGGCAAAATTTAGGATATGGTTATTGCAGCTTTAAAACGTGTATTTATTATGTAATACTTGTGACTACATTTCCTATCATGCTCAGCCAGCCAAAAGCTACCGTAGCAGAATAGGAAATGTAGTCTATAGTAGGAAGCACCGATTTTTGCTATCCTTGCTATCCTGCGGCTGCATGGATCAAATATCCAGCTGCTGCGGGCCCCTATCTACTGCTGGGGGCCAATGCAAAGCACTGGCCAAACTAGCAGTCTTTTTTTTTTAAATAAAATATCCCTAGAGGACCACAGACAGACATAACATGTCATTGGTCCTCTACGGAATAACTTTTTATTTTTATACAATTTATTATTATTATTTTACATTTTTTTATTTATTTAATTTTTTTTACATTTTTTTATTTTTATTTAACTCTAACCTTAACCCTATGGTTAGGGTTAGTACAAACCCTAATTCTAACTCTAGGATTAGGGTTTTGATGAACTCTAACCCTAACCCAAGAGTTAGGATTAGCACAATAGGAAAAAAAAAATCATTTGGGGGGGCTGGTTGTTACTGGGGGGGACCAGGGGGAGATTTGACACACTATATTTAGTCTCTCCCTGCCCCACGATCACCGTGGAGCAGGGACAGACTATAGCTGTCAAAGCAGGCACTTGCTTTGACAGCTTTTAACATCCGGGCGCTGTGATTGGCTGTCACAGTGCCCGGATGTTCCCGGGGGGTCCTCAACCGGCATGGCTGAAGTGTCTCGGTATCGAGACACTCAGCCATGTCGTTGTTAACGCGATCGCGGTATGCCAGCGTGCATACCGCGATCAGACCTGCATGACGGTCCTGGACCGTCATCGGTCACTAAGTGTGTTTTTACCGATGACGGTCCAGGACCGACATCGGTCGCGAAGGGGTTAATCCTATAAAGGCTTCCACATGGAGTTTTACCTTTCCCAGTGGAATGGCAATTTCCTCATTCATGGCTGTCTAATTACAGGGGAGCAGCGTCTGATCCAGTGTTAATTTCGTTGACTAAACATTTTAGTAACAGTTTTTGTCAACTGCATGTTCTGAGTGACTAAAACTAAACCAAAACGAAAACTAAGTTAACAGGACTGAACCCATGTGGGGGGAGGGACTATTGCAGATACCTATTTGGACTTCTGGTTACTGTTAATTTGCCCAAACAAGGCAGACAGGGATTCTTCACTACCTTTCCAAATTATAAAGAAATAAACAAATATGGACAATATAAAAGAAATCAAATGTGCAGCCAACACCAGTGAGGTACAATATATACAGAAAATGAATAAAAAATAGTGTTTAGGCGCTACGGGAAATTTAAATAATAATAATGTGCAGCTCACTACCAGGTGGAAAAATACCTCGCTTTCCACTAGATATATAGGTGGAGCGCAAAATGTTATGTGTATATATTCTCTGTATAACAAGTGAACTATTAATGTACTTAAAACAAACATAATGTGACTCAAAAAAACAAGAATTTTAAAACGAATACAATTCTCAAAACATACTCCTATCTCAGGAGCTTTCTTCTCGTCCCAGACATTTTGGATATCTTGTTGCAGCTCTTTTTACCCGAATCAGGTGGATGTAGCTGATATTGCGATTTTAGTGAGTAGTTCAAACACTCACAATGCTTTTAAGTAAGACTCTTTTTGATTTCTTTCTATTAAAACTTGATGTTACTGTGTTTCACAGTTGTGGCTTTCTGTTTGTATCCCTCCCATACTGCATTTAATACAATATATATTTGCTGAGCCGATACATAAGAGTCTAAGGAAGTCCCAATTCAAACAAATTTCTGGGGACCTTAATTATACGTGTGAGAGAGCAGTATACTTCTCCAGTCTTGTGAGTACAATTCCTATCATCCAGTACATATATTCAAAACCCTTTAAAACAGAGTACATTATTGTGTTGTTTTTTTTTTTTTGGGGGGGGGGGGGGGGGTTCACTTTATACCTGAGATCTTCAATCAAATCCACTTTGATCTGTGTTAGAGATATGAGTATGTTTTGAGAATGTTATTTGTTTTTAAATTCTTGGTTTTTTGAGTCACATAAAGTTTGTTTTAAGTACATTAATAGTTCACTTGTTATACAGAGAATATATACATAACATTTTGCGCTCCACCTATATATTTGTAATTTCTTGATCTAGTGGAAAGCGGGGTATTTTTCCACCTGGTAGTGAGCGGCACATTATTATTATTTATATTTACAGTAGTGCCTAAACACTATTTTTTATTCACTGTCCACTGTCACGGGAGTGTTTCCCCTCCCATAACCTTGCAAGCTAACTGAACACTTTGTAACAGCCTTCTCAGACCTGTTCTCTCCCATCTCCATGGCAAGTTAACTTAACACTATGTAACAGCCTTCTCAGACCTGTTCCCTCCCATCTCCTTAGTCAGTTAACTTAACACTATGTAACAGCCTTCTCAGACCTGTTCCCTCCCATCTCCCTAGCAAGTTAACTTAACACTATGTAACAGCCTTCTCAGACCTGTTCCCTCCCATCTCCCTAGCAAGATGACTTAACACTATGTAACAGCCTTCTCAGACCTGTTCTCTCCCATCTCCATGGCAAGTTAACTTAACACTATGTAACAGCCTTCTCAGACCTGTTCCCTCCCATCTCCTTAGTCAGTTAACTTAACACTATGTAACAGCCTTCTCAGACCTGTTCCCTCCCATCTCCCTAGCAAGTTAACTTAACACTATGTAACAGCCTTCTCAGACCTGTTCCCTCCCATCTCCCTAGCAAGATGACTTAACACTATGTAACAGCCTTCTCAGACCTGTTCCCTCCCATCTCCCTAGTAAGTTAACCTAACACTATGTAACAGCCTTCTCAGACCTGTTCCCTCCCATCTCCCTAGCAAGATAACTTAACACTATGTAACAGCCTTCTCAGACCTGTTCCCTCCCATCTCACTAGTAAGTTAACCTAACACTATGTAACAGCCTTCTCAGACCTGTTCCCTCCCATCTCCCTAGCAAGTTAACTTAATACTAAGTAACAGTTATTTGATGAGGCTAGCTCAAGAGCCTACATTTTTCTCTTGATCTCTGGTCCTTTTTTGTTACATTTATACTTTACATTTACACTCTAAACAAGGTTTAGTTTAGTCCCTTGCATGTGTTTATTTTTTTTTCTATTTGGTGTTAGACAAAACAAAAAGCAAATTATATATTCTTACCTTCCCAAGCCCCAAAATAAATAAATAACATGTTGACTAAACATCTCTATGCCTCTCAGACTTCTTCCCAAGGTATATTTTTGCATAATTCCGTCACATGCTTTTGGATGACTTGGTGTAAGGTATTTGGAATGAGAATTGTGTTTATTGTAACCACTGTTACAAACTGTATATAGCAAAGATATCACACAACAGATACCAGTCACTGACTTGAGATCAGAATAGCTGGAGCAGAGAATCACACACTGATTTGTGTTTAGATTGTATGTCTGCTTATAGGACTGGTTTATTCCAGTAGGGAGTCAGGTAAGGACAGGTGGATTCTGAATCTGCTCATTGTATGTATCATATGGTTGGATGTAGGGGAACACCTTTTCAACTAGATACGTTCTACATCTTTTAAAGGACAACTAGTGTGAGGATAAACAGGTATGTGCCCTTGATAGAACATGCCAGTTTATCCTCTGACTGACAGTCGTCTGGTTCAGCGACTCTCTCTCTGTCACTGTCATAGATTTTTATTAGGTCCCCTCTTCTGATCTAACTTAAAAACAAGGGTCTCTCTCTGCACCAGCAAATGTCAGGCATTATTGCTGCGTTAGAAAGATAGTCAAGCAGGAGACGTTTACCAACGCTGCTTAGAATCATGGGAGTTAGAGTACATAGCAGCTTATGTGCCAAATGTTAGCTATCACTACCTTCCCTACTGCAGGGTACGGGCATGGCCTATCGCGGTGGGGTCTTGTGACTAAACGTAAACTCACTAAACCCTGTGACAATAGGCCCCTGCCTCCTTAGTGCAGCCAGGTGCTCTGGGAGGGTATATGTAGAAGGGAAAATCATTTAGGTTTGAGAGAGTCGACCAAGGGTTAGTTCACCCTCTTTGTCCCTTTGTCAGTCCTCTTCTGGCTGATTAATCAAGCCTTGTCTCTGTGAGGGACAATTGGATGTCTTCAAGATGATTAACTGCCAATCTTACATGTTGTTATTTTAGATTTCTGCAAGACCTATTTCTTCCTCAACCCTTTTTACAGTCATACAAGGGACAACAAGAGAGGGGGCATATACACTTACTTAGATATAAAATCTGCGAAACCCAGGGCACCATCATTCCTCAAGGTTCGGGGACATACTACTCATCACCGTTACTTTCCAGCCAATGCTGGTCAACTGTGTTTAAGCAGTGCATATCCGGAATATTAAATGGGGTGTGTTTAATACCTTCACCTTGATTATCACCATACAATTTAAGCAAAACTAAATTCCGTGCAAACATATGTGAATCTTCTATAGTACCAAACTTCTCATTCATTTGTCATCAGTAGAAAGAGAAACCCTTGGCCTACACTTACCTCTAAAGCTCAGAAAAGGTGTGTTTAGATATATTTATAACCTGTAATTCCTGCGCCCCCCCCCCCCCCCCTTTATGCATTTTGGCTTTTGCTTGACTGAGCCCCGACATTGGGGTTGTTTCCTCTTCTCAGATAATGATCTTTGTTTGTTCTGTGCTATGCCTCTTCAATCTCACCTTGTTCTTTGTTTGTTTCCCCTAAAATGGAATACAATGTTTTACTGCAACAAATTACATCTATGCAGCTTTATTATTTTCTTGTTATTCCATTTATATTATTTAAAAGCCAAGTATGCCCCAGCTGACAGCAGGGGACCCAAGAAAGAGGGAGTCCGTATATAAAATCCAAATTATATTTTATTAATTTGCATGGACAGTAATATAACACAGGAGGGTGAAAAAAGGCAAACACTAGGCTAAAATGCTTAATGCATTTCGCACATAGAAAAATAGAATGTGTCGGCAGATAAGAACCATTCTGTCCATCTAGTCTGCCCATTTTTTTTTGAGTACTTTTATTAGTCCCCCGTTCCCGGTCTTATAGCTAGGATAGCCTTGTGTCTATCCCACGCATGCATAAAATCCTTGACTGTGTTTACTTCTACCACTTCTGCTGGCAGGCTATTCCATACATCCACTACCCTCTCAGTAAAGTAATAATTCCTAATATTAATTTTAAATCGTTGCCCCTCTAATTTAAGACTATGTCCTCTAGTTGTGGTAGTTTTTCTTCTTTTAAATATACTCTCTTCCTTTACTGTGTTGATTCCCTTTATGTATTTAAATGTTTCTATCACATCCCCCCATTTAAATGCTTACACACATGCAGCCCAATAGAATAATGCACAGTGATAAATCTGAAGGCTGTGCACAATTAAGATTCAGTTACAAATAAAAACACGGCGACAAACACAGAGAGCCAAAGAAAAAAAGGAAACACCATTCTGACTACAGTGTATCAACCCCACCACATGCAACAAGTAATCAGCACATGCAAAAATGGTAAGGAATAGATAAAGTGAACAAATATACATATGCAACAGTAGTACATTTTAATATAATTGCCTGAAAGCATATTATGAAACAAGAGGTGTCACCAAAATTAACAGGACTAATACACTTCATAATTACACCAGAAAGGTTCATACAGCAGAACAGATACCATCTCTGTTGGTGTTCATGGAACTCCATAAGTTGAAACAACAAACATATATTTACATAGAGTTACCAATAGTGAACATGTTGGACATCAGATCCATATGTTTCCAAATTGTTGCACATAGTCCGGAGAGAGGAAATGAAAATAGTAAACAGTGAGTAAAAAATACAAATCCAGAGACTGTATGGTTGTATGCAACCACTAGGTGGCAGCAATCACCCCTTACATTTCACACAGCATCTTGTCCCTACAGGAAAGATCCAAAAGACAGAGTCTGAGATTTTGCAGTGGTTATTGTAGCCTTCAGAAAAAGAGATGGTATCATTGTGGGAACAAATGGGAACTTCAGATCAAGAGCATGATCACTAGCGAAAGACACATACGATTCATTTCCAAACCTTCTCAGTAGATGAACACCAGGTCATCAGTATAGCAGCCAAAGTACTGAATATTCTCTCTATACGGATGATCTGTACGGAAAACTGGGTAGAGACTGGCATAGGAAGGCACAAAATGCACCCCCATCTGGAGGTAATACTTATTTTCAAAGAGGAAACAGTTCTGTAACATAAGGAATTCAATAGCTTAACATTAAACAAATCTATTGCATCTATTGTGTACTCACTCTATCTGTTAGGACCCCAGTATTCTGCAGTTATACCCGTCTTATGTGGAATATCCGAAACTTCTAAAGAAAGTCAAGAAATCCCCTCGCACCATCGCAGTGGCGTAGCGTGGGTTGTCAGCACCCGGGGCAAGGCAAGTAATTTGCGCCCCCTAACCCGTGGATTTTAGCACTCGAGTCTCTTCTACTAGATTAGTTAAAGAAACCCTTACCCCCCAAGCACATGTATTGTTTGTTATGAAAATACTTATGTAATTAAAGTAAAATGCATCTAAATACAAGTTTATTTTCCAACACTTTATTGAGTGGGAACATGCATTACACACATTCTCCACATTTTCAGCAGGTCTATGAATACAAATATACACATGTAGTAACCTAGCATGGGCCATGCTATTATATGTCGTCTCACAACCATCATAAACGACAAACAATATCAAGAACAAAAACTAAACATCAAAATGGAACCATACCCTGGAGATGATCCAAGACTGGGCTAGATGGAGCCAACTTCCTCAATCCTGTACCTCTAATGTTACCCCCCCCCCCCCCCCCACACACACACACACATATGCCATAATTGTTGTGCCATTCAGATGCCAGTAATATTGTAACTTTCGGATGCCAGTAATATTGTGCCAGTCAGAGCCCAGTAATATTGTGCCAGTCAGAGCCTAGTAATATTGTGCCAGTCAGATGCCTGTAATATTATGCCAGTCAGATGCTTGTAATAGTGTGCCAGTCAGAGGCCAGGAATATTGTGCCAGTCAGAGGCCTGTAATATTGTGCGAGTCAGATGCCTGTAATATTATGCCAGTCAGATGCCTGTAATATTGTGCCAGTCAGAGCCCAGTAATATAGTGCCAGCCAGATGCCTGTAATATTATGCCAGCCAGATGCCCAGTATTATTGTGCCAGCCAGATGCCCAGTAATATAGTGCCAGTCAGATGCCCAGTATTATTGTGCCAGTCAGATACCCAGTATTATTGTGCCAGCCAGATGCCCAGTAATATAGTGCCAGTCAGATGCCCAGTATTATTGTGCCAGTCAGATGCCCAGTATTATTGTGCCAGCCAGATGCCCAGTAATATAGTGCCAGTCAGATGCCCAGTAATATAGTGCCAATCAGATGCCAAGTAATATAGTGCCAATCAGATACCCAGTAATATAGTGCCAATCAGATGCCCAGTAATATAGTGCCAATCAGGTGCCAAGTAATATAGTGCCAATCAGATACCCAGTAATATAGTGCCAATCAGATGCCCAGTAATATAGTGCCAATCAGATGCCAAGTAATATAGTGCCAATCAGACGCCCAGTAATATTGTGCCAATCAGATACCCAGTAATATAGTGCCATTCAGATACCCAGTAATATAGTGCCAATCAGATACCCAGTAATATTGTGCCAATCAGATACCCAGTAATATAGTGCCAATCAGATACCCAGTAATATAGTGCCAGTCAGATACCCAGTAATATTGTGCCAATCAGATGCCCAGTAATATTGTGCCAATCAGATACCCAGTAATATAGTGCCATTCAGATACCCAGTAATATAGTGCCAATCAGATACCCAGTAATATAGTGCCATTCAGATACCCAGTAATATAGTGCCAATCAGATACCCAGTAATATTGTGCCAATCAGATACCCAGTAATATAGTGCCAATCAGATACCCAGTAATATAGTGCCAGTCAGATACCCAGTAATATTGTGCCAATCAGATGCCCAGTAATATTGTGCCAATCAGATACCCAGTAATATAGTGCCATTCAGATACCCAGTAATATAGTGCCAATCAGATACCCAGTAATATAGTGCCATTCAGATACCCAGTAATATAGTGCCAATCAGATACCCAGTAATATAGTGCCAGTCAGATACCCAGTAATATAGTGCCAGTCAGATGCCAAGTAATATAGTGCCAATCAGATACCCAGTAATATTGTGCCAATCAGATGCCCAGTAATATTGTGCCAATCAGATACCCAGTAATATTGTGCCAATCAGATACCCAGTAATATTGTGCCAATCAGATGCCCAGTAATATAGTGCCAATCAGATACCCAGTAATATTGTGCCAATCAGATACCCAGTAATATTGTGCCAATCATATACCCAGTAATATAGTGCCAATCAGATACCCAGTAATATTGTGCCAATCAGATACCCAGTAATATTGTGCCAATCAGATGCCCAGTAATATTGTGCCAATCAGATACCCAGTAATATTGTGCCAATCAGATGCCCAGTAATATAGTGCCAGTCAGATACCAGGAATATTGTGCCAGCCAGCCCCCCCCCCCCCGTACTTACATGAAGCGGCTCCGTGTCCCCCGCCGGATGTCTCCTCCGTGCAGTCTTCCCTCTTGCACGGAGGAGGGAAGCAGACACCGGATGTGACGTGACGTCACATCCGGCGTCAGTTTTTTTTTTTTTTCCGGCCGTCGCATCCATCGGATGCGGCTTGCCGGAAAATAGCGTTCACAAGCGCAATGCGCTGTGAACGCGGCAGCAGGGGCTGGGGGCCCACGGGACAGCTGCCTTGGGGCCCCCCAGGAGTAAATGGGCCCAGGGCAGCTGCCCCGTTTGCCCCGCGTTAAAGACGGCCCTGGCGGCCACGCGGCCGCATAGGGCTAGTGCGCCCCCCCAGATATTGCGCCCGGTGCGGCCAGCCCCCCCTGCACCCCCCACGCTACGCCACTGCACCATCGTATCTCATGCAGTCGGTGCTATAGCTGTTTAATGTGACCTTTTTTGAGCAATAGCGATGGGTTAGAGATATATGTCCACACGTTCTGATAGACCCTCACTGAGTGTGAGTACACACAAGATACAACTGATTTGTTATATTAAGGTACTGAATGGATGGAGATATCCATAGAGCCTTCCAACATTGAAAAAGCCGAGTTCATGGATTGACATGATGGGGATATTCACATATGGACAAACTGTTTGTAAAATATAGTAATTAGGTTAATAATAAAAAGAAATCAAATAATTTGCATTCTCGTCTACCACTGAGGAGTTTCAGGTACGCAGTTATATCAGTGATGCCAGTGAGAATAACATGTATTTGGTCACTTGCAAGAAATGTAAAATTCAATATGTTGAACGCACTGGAGGTGAATTCATGGCTTTTATTACAGAGCATAAGGGTTGTCATCAGACATTTTGGGGTCACTTACAGAAAAAAAATGTTTGCCTATGAATATGCCACAGTCAGTGTGTCCATTAATATGCCACAGTCAGTGTGTCCATTAATATGCCACAGCCAGTGTGTCCATTAATATGCCACAGCCAGTGTGTCCATTAATATGCCACAGCCAGTGTGTCCATTAATATGCCACAGCCAGTGTGTCCATTAATATGCCACAGTCAGTGTGTCCATTAATATGCCACAGTCAGTGTGTCCATTAATATGCCACAGCCAGTTTGCCCATTAATATGCCACAGCCAGTGTGTCCATTAATATGCCACAGCGAGTTTGTCCATTAAAACATGCCACAGTTTCCCCATTAATAGGCCCAAGCAGGGGGGCCTGGGAGGTGAGCTTGGCTGTTTCTAATTTTTAACAGGTGCTTGGCTCCCCTTGAGGGGTTTCCAGTATCAAATGACTTAGCCATAGCGAAATCATCTGGATATTTTTTTTTAGGGCCAAAGAGGAATGGAACGAGAGATAATATCTAAATTAGAAACAGGAACCAGATTCAGAAATCCCCTATGTGTTGATTGGTCTGTGGATGACTGGATTATGATTGGCTGTTGGATACCCCAACATGAGATTCCCTATGCGGTGTGACCTACCACATGTGCTACTTCCTTGTGTTCTCTCTGGGATCCTGTGTTGGTAAAATACCGTTGTTTTAAATGCCTTTATTGCAAACTGAGCTAGTCTCGTTTTGCACATTTTGTTTGTGAGTGTCTTTTTAATATTAAATCATCTTTTTTTTTACCGTTTTACGCCATGTTCTTCCCCCATGTTCTCTCTCTATTTTCTGTCTCTTTTGAGACCCACATTCGATTCTACAGTTATGGTTTTCTGAATTTGGTTTCTGTTTCTATTTTGGACATTACCTCTCATTCCATTCCGGTATACAAGGTCTAAAGGCATCTCTGGAGTATCCCATTTTTACCAGCTTTTATACTTTTCCTGTGTATTTATCTTGCCTGTTAGGGCCAAAGATACCATATATTATGATGACTAAAACAAATGGGTGAATGCTGCCACTTAGTGGTGGCTTAGAGCCAAATACTCTCTTTCTAATTATTTTTCCCTAACAGGTTACTTTAATTATTTGCTCTAGCATATGACTATTTGTAACAATTTGAAAATGTGGATTTGATGTCTATTATGCAGAATTCGAAATTGCTGAAATACGGGTGTTTTACTAGAATCTTTTGAATCAACAGTGATAAACAAGGATGGGAAAAGGGTTGAACTTGATGGACACAAATCCTTATGTAATCCTATATGTAATGTTGCTGACTGCCACTAGGGGATGTCAAGCTAAAGTGACGAAGTGATTTCTGATCACTTCCATCGCTTTTGCCAGATTAAGATGCCTCAAAATCGAGGCATAATGACTATTCCATCAAGGCATAGGCAACGACAGCATGACGTCAGCAATTGTCATGAACTGCATGCTCTTGTGTGACGTGCCTTGGTTTCAGAACTGAGCTGGAAAAACGGGCAAACAGGAGGATTTTTCCAACTCCACTACTAATGTCTGATTTTGACAGTTCCTTTTTAGTGAATAACCCATTATGTCTCTCGATTTCAGAGGTGTAGTGTGAGGTGTAATCTACACAAGTTTTATTTCAGCTGGAAGAAAAGGTGCACAAAAGAGACCGAAGAATTCACACTGCATGAAATATATTTTATTTTAATATTTGATTCTGTGAAACTGGTGTTCAATATTTCATTTCATTTTCTTATATGTTGTTTCCCGAATTTTGCTGTATTCCCTTCATGTCTGTAGGGGTTGTGACTTCTATCTGCCCATAACTTCATCTAAAAGTGATGACTCTAAAACAGACAAAGCATGCATGAAATGAATACAGTCACTTTGTATATTTGATATTATTGTTAAGAGATTGGATTAAGGGGACTAGGTGAGATAATGTGCCCCTTAGTTAACAGTGATTATGAAATCTGCAAACGTAACAATCTTGAGTTGTTGGTCACACTGGATTTCTCTGGATTGGGACCACTGTTGAGTACAGTTAATCATTTATCGTGTTTGCTCGATAAGACGACCCTGATTATAAGACGACCCCCCAAACTATGGATATTCCTTTAGGAAAAAAACTAAAAGCCTGAATATAAGACTACCCTATATGAAAAAAGTATAACTTGTATATATTCACATGTAAATTGCTTTTTCATATTTAATAAAAACTTATGATGTAAAAAAAAAATGCATTTCTTGTTTTTATTTACCTTTTATGTGCCAATAAGGACCCGGCTTCATCATAGAAGTCCCGGCAGTCGTGCTTGGCGGCAGCGGAGGATGCCTGTGCACATTGCGCAGACATCCACAGGCTGTCAGCGAAGGGGATCCAGGTCCCCTGCAGCTCTGCGGGGGACCTGGATCCCAGTCTTATAATCTGACCTCGATTTGAGGTCAGCTTATAAGACGACCTCGAATATAAGACGAGGGGTCTTTTTCAGAGCATTTGCTCTGAAAAAAACCTTGTCTTATATTTGAGCAAATACGGTATATATGCTATTATTAAACTCTAGACACACTCTATATTTCATGACAGGATATAATCGTACATAAGCTAATAGTCAGAAATAAATTGTATTCGTAAAGTAAAAACAATGGAAACCAAATGTAGGGGATTTCTGTCTGATACCAGAGTGTATGTGAAGACATGTCAGGTAATTTCCTGCTGAAACATGTATCTGTTCCTAAGGCAGTGTTTGAATACCAGTAACTTTTTACCAGCCTTTTTTCTCTCTATTGTTGTTTGTTTGTTTCCATGATACTTTTCCATTCAGATGTTTAGTTTCCTTAACCCCTTCATGACCAGACTGTTTTTGGAATGTTGTGCGTTAGTGACCGAGGCTGTTTTAACACTTCTGAGGTGTTTGTGTTTAGCTTTCATTTTCTTCTTTGTCAGTTGCTGTACCTACACATATTATATATTGTTTTTTTTCAGGACAACAAGGGCTTTCTTTTCATGACATTATTTTGTTCATATAATTTATTGTATTGTGTAAAAAATAGTAAAATATGGTTAAAATTAAAAAAAATAAACACTTTTCCTGACTTTTCTTTGTAAATTCTTTTACTAAGCTTCAAAAGCTAATGAAAAAACGTGCTAAATAGATTCGACAATAGGTCCTGAGTTCAGAAATACCCAATGTTTATATGTTTTTTTGCATGTTTTAGGTTAATAAATACAAGTAGCATTTAGCTGTTTCAAAACCATTTTTTTTTTAAATTAGCGTTAGTGACACTGTAACACCGATATCTGATATAAATCGCTGAATAACCCCCCACATGTACACATTTTTATAAAGTAGACATCCCAGGGCATTCAACTTGGGGTAATTTGACACTTTTCACTCTGTCATTTTACCACCAATCTTTGACAAGTTTTGACGAAGTAATTTTTTGTGTGTTTTATTTCCACACACTTTGAAACTTAGGTATGAATTTAAAGGGGTTCGTCTATTTTATTGCCAAACAAAACCCCAATATATGTTCAGCAACTTCCCCTGAGTATAGCGGTACCCCACATGTATAGGTTTTCTAGGTTTATGTGGCAGGTACAGGGCAAAATTTAGGATATGGTTATTGCAGCTCTAAAACGTGTATTTATTATGTAATACTTGTGACTACATTTCCTATCATGCTCAGCCAGCCAAAAGCTACCGTAGCAGAATAGGAAATGTAGTCTATAGTAGGAAGCACCGATTTTTGCTATCCTTGCTATCCTGCGGCTGCATGGATCAAATATCCAGCTGCTGCGGGCCCCTATCTACTGCTGGGGGCCAATGCAAAGCACTGGCCAAACTAGCAGTCTTTTTTTTTTAAATAAAATATCCCTAGAGGACCACAGACAGACATAACATGTCATTGGTCCTCTACGGAATAACTTTTTATTTTTATACAATTTATTATTATTATTTTAAATTTTTTTATTTATTTAATTTTTTTTACATTTTTTTATTTTTATTTAACTCTAACCTTAACCCTATGGTTAGGGTTAGTACAAACCCTAATTCTAACTCTAGGATTAGGGTTTTGATGAACTCTAACCCAAACCCAAGAGTTAGGATTAGCACAATAGGAAAAAAAAAATCATTTGGGGGGGCTGGTTGTTACTGGGGGGGACCAGGGGGAGATTTGACACACTATATTTAGTCTCTCCCTGCCCCACGATCACCGTGGAGCAGGGACAGACTATAGCTGTCAAAGCAGGCACTTGCTTTGACAGCTTTTAACATCCGGGCGCTGTGATTGGCTGTCACAGTGCCCGGATGTTCCCGGGGGGTCCTCAACCGGCATGGCTGAAGTGTCTCGGTATCGAGACACTCAGCCATGTCGTTGTTAACGCGATCGCGGTATGCCAGCGTGCATACCGCGATCAGACCTGCATGACGGTCCTGGACCGTCATCGGTCACTAAGTGTGTTTTTACCGATGACGGTCCAGGACCGACATCGGTCGCGAAGGGGTTAATCCTATAAAGGCTTCCACATGGAGTTTTACCTTTCCCAGTGGAATGGCAATTTCCTCATTCATGGCTGTCTAATTACAGGTGAGCAGCGTCTGATCCAGTGTTAATTTCGTTGACTAAACATTTTAGTAACAGTTTTTGTCAACTGCATGTTCTGAGTGACTAAAACTAAACCAAAACGAAAACTAAGTTAACAGGACTGAACCCATGTGGGGGGAGGGACTATTGCAGATACCTATTTGGACTTCTGGTTACTGTTAATTTGCCCAAACAAGGCAGACAGGGATTCTTCACTACCTTTCCAAATTATAAAGAAATAAACAAATATGGACAATATAAAAGAAATCAAATGTGCAGCCAACACCAGTGAGGTACAATATATACAGAAAATGAATAAAAAATAGTGTTTAGGCGCTACGGGAAATTTAAATAATAATAATGTGCAGCTCACTACCAGGTGGAAAAATACCTCGCTTTCCACTAGATATATAGGTGGAGCGCAAAATGTTATGTGTATATATTCTCTGTATAACAAGTGAACTATTAATGTACTTAAAACAAACATAATGTGACTCAAAAAAACAAGAATTTTAAAACGAATACAATTCTCAAAACATACTCCTATCTCAGGAGCTTTCTTCTCGTCCCAGACATTTTGGATATCTTGTTGCAGCTCTTTTTACCCGAATCAGGTGGATGTAGCTGATATTGCGATTTTAGTGAGTAGTTCAAACACTCACAATGCTTTTAAGTAAGACTCTTTTTGATTTCTTTCTATTAAAACTTGATGTTACTGTGTTTCACAGTTGTGGCTTTCTGTTTGTATCCCTCCCATACTGCATTTAATACAATATATATTTGCTGAGCCGATACATAAGAGTCTAAGGAAGTCCCAATTCAAACAAATTTCTGGGGACCTTAATTATACGTGTGAGAGAGCAGTATACTTCTCCAGTCTTGTGAGTACAATTCCTATCATCCAGTACATATATTCAAAACCCTTTAAAACGGAGTACATTATTGTGTTGTTGTTTTTTTTTTTTGGGGGGGGGGGGGGGTTCACTTTATACCTGAGATCTTCAATCAAATCCACTTTGATCTGTGTTAGAGATATGAGTATGTTTTGAGAATGTTATTTGTTTTTAAATTCTTGGTTTTTTGAGTCACATAAAGTTTGTTTTAAGTACATTAATAGTTCACTTGTTATACAGAGAATATATACATAACATTTTGCGCTCCACCTATATATTTGTAATTTCTTGATCTAGTGGAAAGCGGGGTATTTTTCCACCTGGTAGTGAGCGGCACATTATTATTATTTATATTTACAGTAGTGCCTAAACACTATTTTTTATTCACTGTCCACTGTCACGGGAGTGTTTCCCCTCCCATAACCTTGCAAGCTAATTGAACACTTTGTAACAGCCTTCTCAGACCTGTTCTCTCCCATCTCCCTAGCAAGTTAACTTAACACTATGTAACAGCCTTCTCAGACCTGTTCCCTCCCATCTCCTTAGTCAGTTAACTTAACACTATGTAACAGCCTTCTCAGACCTGTTCCCTCCCATCTCCCTAGCAAGTTAACTTAACACTATGTAACAGCCTTCTCAGACCTGTTCCCTCCCATCTCCCTAGCAAGATGACTTAACACTATGTAACAGCCTTCTCAGACCTGTTCCCTCCCATCTCCCTAGTAAGTTAACCTAACACTATGTAACAGCCTTCTCAGACCTGTTCCCTCCCATCTCCCTAGCAAGTTAACTTAATACTAAGTAACAGTTATTTGATGAGGCTAGCTCAAGAGCCTACATTTTTCTCTTGATCTCTGGTCCTTTTTTGTTACATTTATACTTTACATTTACACTCTAAACAAGGTTTAGTTTAGTCCCTTGCATGTGTTTATTTTTTTTTCTATTTGGTGTTAGACAAAACAAAAAGCAAATTATATATTCTTACCTTCCCAAGCCCCAAAATAAATAAATAACATGTTGACTAAACATCTCTATGCCTCTCAGACTTCTTCCCAAGGTATATTTTTGCATAATTCCGTCACATGCTTTAGGATGACTTGGTGTATGGTATTTGGAATGAGAATTGTGTTTATTGTAACCACTGTTACAAACTGTATATAGCAAAGATATCACACAACAGATACCAGTCACTGACTTGAGATCAGAATAGCTGGAGCAGAGAATCACACACTGATTTGTGTTCAGATTGTATGTCTGCTTATAGGACTGGTTTATTCCAGTAGGGAGTCAGGTAAGGACAGGTGGATTCTGAATCTGCTCATTGTATGTATCATATGGTTGGATGTAGGGGAACACCTTTTCAACTAGATACGTTCTACATCTTTTAAAGGACAACTAGTGTGAGGATAAACAGGTATGTGCCCTTGATAGAACATGCTAGTTTATCCTCTGACTGACAGTTGTCTGGTTCAGCGACTCTCTCTCTGTCACTGTCATAGATTTTTATTAGGTCCCCTCTTCTGATCTAACTTAAAAACAAGGGTCTCTCTCTGCACCAGCAAATGTCAGGCATTATTGCTGCGTTAGAAAGATAGTCAAGCAGGAGACGTTTACCAACCCTGCTTAGAATCATAGGAGTTGTAGTAAATAGCAGCTTATGTGCCAAATGTTAGCTATCACTACCTTACCTACTGCAGGGTACGGGCATGGCCTATCGCGGTGGGGTCTTGTGACTAAACGTAAACTCACGAAACCCTGTGACAATAGGCCCCTGCCTCCTTAGTGCAGCCAGGTGCTCTGGGAGGGTACATGTAGAAGGGAAAATCATTTAGGTTTGAGAGAGTCGACCAAGGGTTAGTTCACCCTCTTTGTCCCTTTGTCATTCCTCTTCTGGCTGATTAATCAAGCCTTGTCTCTGTGAGGGACAATTGGATGTCTTCAAGATGATTAACTGCCAATCTTACATGTTGTTATTTTAGATTTCTGCAAGACCTATTTCTTCCTCAACCCTTTTTACAGTCATACATTAAGGGACAACAAGAGAGGGGGCATATACACTTACTTAGATATAAAATCTGCAAAACCCAGGGCACCATCATTCCTCAAGGTTCGGGGACATACTACTCATCACCGTTACTTTCCAGCCAATGCTGGTCAAGTGTGTTTAAGCAGTTCATATCCAGAATATTAAATGGGGTGTGTTTAATACCTTCACCTTGCTTATCACCATACAATTTAAGCAAAACTAAATTCCGTGCAAACATATGTGAATCTTCTATAGTACCAAACTTCTCATTCATTTGTCATCAGTAGAAAGAGAAACCCTTGGCCTACACTTAACTCTAAAGCTCAGAAAAGGTGTGTTTAGATATATTTATAACCTGTAATTCCTGCCCCCCCCCCCCCTTTATGTATTTTGGCTTTTGCTTGACTGAGCCCCGACATTGGGGTTGTTTCCTCTTCTCAGATAATGATCTTTGTTTGTTCTGTGCTATGCCTCTTCCATCTCACCTTGTTCTTTGTTTGTTTCCCCTAAAATGGAATACAATGTTTTACTGCAACAAATTACATCTCTGCAGCTTTATTGTGTTCTTGTTATTCCATTTATATTATTTAAAAGCCAAGTATGCCCCAGCTGACAGCAGGGGACCCAAGAAAGAGGGAGTCCGTATATAAAATCCAAATTATATTTTATTAATTTGCATGGACAGTAATATAACACAGGAGGGTGAAAAAAGGCAAACACTAGGCTAAAATGCTTAATGCATTTCGCACATAGAAAAATAGAATGTGTCGGCAGATAAGAACCATTCTGTCCATCTAGTCTGCCCATTTTTTTTTGAGTACTTTTATTAGTCCCCCGTTCCCGGTCTTATAGCTAGGATAGCCTTGTGTCTATCCCACGCATGCATAAAATCCTTGACTGTGTTTACTTCTACCACTTCTGCTGGCAGGCTATTCCATACATCCACTACCCTCTCAGTAAAGTAATAATTCCTAATATTAATTTTAAATCGTTGCCCCTCTAATTTAAGACTATGTCCTCTAGTTGTGGTAGTTTTTCTTCTTTTAAATATACTCTCTTCCTTTACTGTGTTGATGCCCTTTATGTATTTAAATGTTTCTATCACATCCCCCCATTTAAATGCTTACACACATGCAGCCCAATAGAATAATGCACAGTGATAAATCTGAAGGCTGTGCACAATTAAGATTCAGTTACAAATAAAAACACGGCGACAAACACAGAGAGCCAAAGAAAAAAAGGAAACACCATTCTGACTACAGTGTATCAACCCCACCACTTGCAACAAGTAATCAGCACATGCAAAAATGGTAAGGAATAGATAAAGTGAACAAATATACATATGCAACAGTAGTACATTTTAATATAATTGCCTGAAAGCATATTATGAAACAAGAGGTGTCACCAAAATTAACAGGATTAATACACTTCATAATTACACCAGAAAGGTTCATACAGCAGAACAGATACCATCTCTGTTGGTGTTCATGGAACTCCATAAGTTGAAACAACAAACATATATTTACATAGAGTTACCAATAGTGAACATGTTGGACATCAGATCCATATGTTTCCAAATTGTTTCACATAGTCCGGATAGAGGAAATGAAAAAAGTAAACAGTGAGTAAAAAATACAAATCCAGAGACTGTATGGTTGTATGCAACCACTAGGTGGCAGCAATCAACCCTTACATTTCACACAGCATCTTGTCCCTACAGGAAAGATCCAAAAGACAGAGTCTGAGATTTTGCAGTGGTTATTGTAGCCTTCAGAAAAAGAGATGGTATCATTGTGGGAACAAATGGGAACTTCAGATTAAGAGCATGATCACTAGCGAAAGACACATACGATTCATTTCCAAACCTTCTCAGTAGATGAACACCAGGTCATCAATATAGCAGCCAAAGTACTGAATATTCTCTCTATACGGATGATCTGTACGGAAAACTGGGTAGAGACTGGCATAGGAAGGCACAAAATGCACCCCCATCTGGAGGTAATACTTATTTTCAAAGAGGAAACAGTTCTGTAACATTAGGAATTCAATAGCTTAACATTAAACAAAATCTATTGCATCTTGTGTGTACTCACTCTATCTGTTAGGACCCCAGTACGCTGCAGTTATACCCGTCTTATGTGGAATATCCGAAACTTCTAAAGAAAGTCAAGAAATCCCCTCGCACCATCGTATCTCATGCAGTCGGTGCTATAGCTGTTTAATGACTCTAATGTGACCTTTTTTGAGCAATAGCGATGGGTTAGAGATATATGTCCACACGTTCTGACAGACCCTCACTGAGTGTGAGTACACACAAGATACAATTGATTTGTTATATCAAGGTACTGAATGGATGGAGATATCCATAGAGCCTTCCAACATTGAAAAAGCCGAGTTCATGGATTGACATGATGGGGATATTCCCATATGGACAAACTGTTTGTAAAATATAGTAATTAGGTTGATAATAAAAACAAAATCAAATAATTTGCATTCTCGTCTACCACTGAGGAGTTTCAGGTACGCAGTTATATCAGTGATGCCAGTGAGAATAACATGTATTTGGTCACTTGCAAGAAATGTAAAATTCAATATGTTGAACGCACTGGAGGTGAATTCATGGCTTTTATTACAGAGCATAAGGGTTGTCATCAGACATTTTGGGGTCACTTACAGAAAAAAAATGTTTGCCTATGAATATGCCACAGTCAGTGTGTCCATTAATATGCCACAGTCAGTGTGTCCATTAATATGCCACAGCCAGTGTGTCCATTAATATGCCACAGCCAGTGTGTCCATTAATATGCCACAGCCAGTGTGTCCATTAATATGCCACAGCCAGTGTGTCCATTAATATGCCACAGTCAGTGTGTCCATTAATATGCCACAGCCAGTGTGTCCATTAATATGCCACAGCCAGTGTGTCCATTAATATGCCACAGCCAGTGTGTCCATTAATATGCCACAGCCAGTGTATCCATTAATATGCCACAGCCAGTGTGTCCATTAATATGCCACAGCCAGTGTGTCCATTAATATGCCACAGCCAGTGTGTCCATTAATATGCCACAGCCAGTGTGTCCATTAAAACATGCCACAGTTTGCCCATTAATAGGCCCAAGCAGGGGGGCCTGGGAGGTGATCTTGGCTGTTTCTAATTTTTAACAGGTGCTTGGCTCCCCTTGAGGGGTTTCCAGTATCAAATGACTTAGCCATAGCGAAATCATCTGGATATTTTTTTTTAGGGCCAAAGAGGAATGGAACGAGAGATAATATCTAAATTAGAAACAGGAACCAGATTCAGAAATCCCCTATGTGTTGATTGGTCTGTGGATGACTGGATTATGATTGGCTGTTGGATACCCCAACATGAGATTCCCTATGCGGTGTGACCTACCACATGTGCTACTTCCTTGTGTTCTCTCTGGGATCCTGTGTTGGTAAAATACCGTTGTTTTAAATGCCTTTATTGCAAACTGAGCTAGTCTCGTTTTGCACATTTTGTTTGTGAGTGTCTTTTTAATATTAAATCATCTTTTTTTTTACCGTTTTACGCCATGTTCTTCCCCCATGTTCTCTCTCTATTTTCTGTCTCTTTTGAGACCCACATTCGATTCTACAGTTATGGTTTTCTGAATTTGGTTTCTGTTTCTATTTTGGACATTACCTCTCATTCCATTCCGGTATACAAGGTCTAAAGGCTTCTCTGGAGTATCCCATTTTTACCAGCTTTTATACTTTTCCTGTGTATTTATCTTGCCTGTTAGGGCCAAAGATACCATATATTATGATGACTAAAACAAATGGGTGAATGCTGCCACTTAGTGGTGGCTTAGAGCCAAATACTCTCTTTATAATTATTTTTCCCTAACAGGTTACTTTAATTATTTGCTCTAGCATATGACTATTTGTAACAATTTGAAAATGTGGATTTGATGTCTATTATGCAGAATTCGAAATTGCTGAAATACGGGTGTTTTACTAGAATCTTTTGAATCAACAGTGATAAACAAGGAATAGGAAAAGGGTTGAACTTGATGGACACAAATCCTTATGTAATCCTATATGTAATGTTGCTGACTGCCACTAGGGGATGTCAAGCTAAAGTGGCGAAGTGATTTCTGATCACTTCCATCGCTTTTGCCAGATTAAGATGCCTCATAATCGAGGCATAATGACTATTCCATCAAGGCATAGGCAACGACAGCATGACGTCAGCAATTGTCATGAACTGCATGCTCTTGTGTGACGTGCCTTGGTTTCAGAGCTGAGCTGGAAAAACGGGCAAACAGGAGGATTTTTCCAACTCCACTACTAATGTCTGATTTTGACAGTTCCTTTTTAGTGAATAACCCATTATGTCTCTCGATTTCAGAGGTGTAGTGTGAGGTGTAATCTACACAAGTTTTATTTCAGCTGGAAGAAAAGGTGCACAAAAGAGACCGAAGAATTCACACTGCATGAAATATATTTTATTTTAATATTTGATTCTGTGAAACTGGTGTTCAATATTTCATTTCATTTTCTTATATGTTGTTTCCCGAATTTTGCTGTATTCCCTTCATGTCTGTAGGGGTTGTGACTTCTATCTGCCCATAACTTCATCTAAAAGGGATGACTCTAAAACAGACAAAGCATGCATGAAATGAATACAGTCACTTTGTATATTTGATATTATTGTTAAGAGATTGGATTAAGGGGACTAGGTGAGATAATGTGCCCCTTAGTTAACAGTGATTATGAAATCTGCAAACATGTAACAATCTTGAGTTGTTGTTCACACTGGATTTCTCTGGATTGGGACCACTGTTGAGTACAGTTAATCATTTATCGTGTTTGCTCGAATATAAGACGACCCTGATTATAAGACGACCCCCCAAACTTTGGATATTCCTTTAGGAAAAAAACTAAAAGCCTAAATATAAGACTACCCTATAGGAAAAAAGTTTAACTTGTATATATTCACATGTAAATTGCTTTTTCATATTTAATAAAAACTTATGATGTAAAAAAAAATGCATTTCTTGTTTTTATTTACCTTTTCTGTGCCAATAAGGACCCGGCTTCATCATAGAAGTCCCGGCAGTCGTGCCGGGCGGCAGCGGAGGATGCCTGTGCACATTGCGCAGACATCCACCTGCTGTTAGCGAAGGGGATCCAGGTCCCCTGCAGCTCTGCGGGGGACCTGGATCCCAGTCTTATAATCTGACCTCGATTTGAGGTCAGCTTATAAGACGACCTCGAATATAAGACGAGGGGTCTTTTTTAGAGCATTTGCTCTGAAAAAAACCTTGTCTTATATTTGAGCAAATACGGTATATATGCTATTATTAAACTCTAGACACACTCTATATTTCATGACAGGATATAACCGTACATAAGCTAATAGTCAGAAATAAATTGTATTCGTAAAGTAAAAACAATGGAAACCAAATGTAGGGGATTTCTGTCTGATACCAGAGTGTATGTGAAGACATGTCAGGTAATTTCCTGCTGAAATATGTATCTGTTCCTAAGGCAGTGTTTGAATACCAGTAACTTTTTACCAGCCTTTTTTCTCTCTATTGTTGTTTGTTTGTTTCCATAATACTTTTCCATTCAGATGTTTAGTTTCCTTAATCCTATAAAGGCTTCCACATGGAGTTTTACCTTTCCCAGTGGAATGGCAATTTCCTCATTCATGGCTGTCTAATTACAGGGGAGCAGCGTCTGATCCAGTGTTAATTTCGTTGACTAAACATTTTAGTAACAGTTTTTGTCAACTGCATGTTCTGAGTGACTAAAACTAAACCAAAACGAAAACTAAGTTAACAGGACTGAACCCATGTGGGGGGAGGGACTATTGCAGATACCTATTTGGACTTCTGGTTAATGTTAATTTGCCCAAACAAGGCACACAGGGATTCTTCACTACCTTTCCAAATTATAAAGAAATAAACAAATATGGACAATATAAAAGAAATCAAATGTGCAGCCAACACCAGTGAGCTACAATATATACAGAAAATGAATATAAAATAGTGTTTAGGCGCTACGGGAAATTTAAATAATAATAATAATGTGCAGCTCACTACCAGGTGGAAAAATTCCCCGCTTTCCACTAGATATATAGGTGGAGCGCAAAATGTTATGTGTATATATTCTCTGTATAACAAGTGAACTATTAATGTACTTAAAACAAACATAATGTGACTCAAAAAAACAGAATTTTAAAACGAATACAATTCTCAAAACATACTCATATCTCAGGAGCTTTCTTCTCGTCCCAGACATTTTGGATATCTTGTTGCAGCTCTTTTTACCCGAATCAGGTGGATGTAGCTGATATTGCGATTTTAGTGAGTAGTTCAAACACTCACAATGCTTTTAAGTAAGACTCTTTCGGATTTTTTTCTATTAAAATGTTGATGTTACTGTGTTTCACAGTTGTGGCTTTCTGTTTGTATCCCTCCCATATTGCATTTAATACAATATATATTTGCTGAGCCGATACATAAGAGTCTAAGGAAGTCCTAATTCAAACAAATTTCTGGGGACCTTAATTATACGTGTCAGAGAGCAGTATACTTCTCCAGTCTTGTGAGTACAATTCCTATCATCCAGTACATATATTCAAAACCCTTTAAAACGGAGTACATTATTGTGTTGTTTTTTTTTGGGGGGGGGGGGGGGTTCACTTTATACCTGAGATCTTCAATCAAATCCACTTTGATCTGTGTTTGAGATATGAGTATGTTTTGAGAATGTTATTTGTTTTTAAATTCTTGGTTTTTTGAGTCACATAAAGTTTGTTTTAAGTACATTAATAGTTCACTTGTTATACAGAGAATATATACATAACATTTTGCGCTCCACCTATATATTTGTAATTTCTTGATCTAGTGGAAAGCGGGGTATTTTTCCACCTGGTAGTGAGCGGCACATTATTATTATTTATATTTACAGTAGTGCCTAAACACTATTTTTTATTCACTGTCCACTGTCACGGGAGTGTTTCCCCTCCCATAACCTTGCAAGCTAACTGAACACTTTGTAACAGCCTTCTCAGACCTGTTCTCTCCCATCTCCCTAGCAAGTTAACTTAACACTATGTAACAGCCTTCTCAGACCTGTTCCCTCCCATCTCCTTAGTCAATTAACTTAACACTATGTAACAGCCTTCTCAGACCTGTTCCCTCCCATCTCCCTAGCAAGTTAACTTAACACTATGTAACAACCTTCTCAGACCTGTTCTATCCCATCTCCCTAGCAAGTTAACTTAACACTAAGTAACAGCCTTCTCAGTCCTGTTCCCTCCCATCTCCCTAGCAAGTTAACTTAATACTTTGTAACAGCCTTCTCAGACCTGTTCCCTCCCATCTCCCTAGCAAGTTAACTTAAAACTCTGTAACAGTTATTTGATGAGGCTAGCTCAAGAGCCTACATTTTTCTCTTGATCTCTGGTCCTTTTTTGTTACATTTATACTTTACATTTACACTCTAAACAAGGTTTAGTCCCTTGCATGTGTTTATTTTTTTTTCTATTTGGTGTTAGACAAAACAAAAAGCAAATTATATATTCTTACCTTCCCAAGCCCCAAAATAAATAAATAACATGTTGACTAAACATCTCTATGTCTCTCAGACTTCTTCCCAAGGTATATTTTTGCATAATTCGGTCACATGCTTTAGGATGACTTGGTGTATGGTATTTGGAATGAGAATTGTGTTTATTGTAACCACTGTTACAAACTGTATATAGCAAAGATATCACACAACAGATACCAGTCACTGACTTGAGATCAGAATAGCTGGAGCAGAGAATCACACACTGATTTGTGTTCAGATTGTATGTCTGCTTATAGGACTGGTTTATTCCAGTAGGGAGTCAGGTAAGGACAGGTGGATTCTGAATCTGCTCATTGTATGTATCATATGGTTGGATGTAGGGGGAACACCTTTTCAACTAGATACGTTCTACATCTTTTAAAGGACAACTAGTGTGAGGATAAACAGGTATGTGCCCTTGATAGAACATGCTAGTTTATCCTCTGACTGACAGTTGTCTGGTTCAGCGACTCTCTCTCTGTCACTGTCATAGACTTTTATTAGGTCCCCTCTTCTGATCTAACTTAAAAACAAGGGTCTCTCTCTGCACCAGCAAATGTCAGGCATTATTACTGCGTTAGAAAGATAGTCAAGCAGGAGACGTTTACCAACGCTGCTTAGAATCATAGGAGTTGTAGTAAATAGCAGCTTATGTGCCAAACGTTAGCTATCACTACCTTCCCTACTGCAGGGTACGGGCATGGCCTATCGCGGTGGGGTCTTGTGACTAAACGTAAACTCACGAAACCCTGTGACAATAGGCCCCTGCCTCCTTAGTGCAGCCAGGTGCTCTGGGAGGGTACATGTAGAAGTGAAAATCATTTAGGTTTGAGAGAGTCGACCAAGGGTTAGTTCACCCTCTTTGTCCCTTTGTCAGTCCTCTTCTGGCTGATTAATCAAGCCTTGTCTCTGTGAGGGACAATTGGATGTCTTCAAGATGATTAACTGCCAATCTTACATGTTGTTATTTTAGATTTCTGCAAGACCTATTTCTTCCTCAACCCTTTTTACAGTCATACATTAAGGGACAACAAGAGAGGGGGCATATACACTTACTTAGATATAAAATCTGCGAAACCCAGGGCACCATCATTCCTCAAGGTTCGGGGACATACTACTCATCACCGTTACTTTCCAGCCAATGCTGGTCAAGTGTGTTTAAGCAGTGCATATCCGGAATATTAAATGGGGTGTGTTTAATACCTTCACCTTGATTATCACCATACAATTTAAGCAAAACTAAATTCCGTGCAAACATACTGTATGTGAATTTCTATAGTACCAAACTTCTCATTCATTTGTCATCAGTAGAAAGAGAAACACATAGCCTACACTTACCTCTAAAGCTCAGAAAAGGTGTGTTTAGATATATTTATAACCTGTAATTCCTGCCCCCCCCCCCCCTTTATGTATTTTGGCTTTTGCTTGACTGAGCCCCGACATTGGGGTTGTTTCCTCTTCTCAGATAATGATCTTTGTTTGTTCTGTGCTATGCCTCTTCCATCTCACCTTGTTCTTTGTTTGTTTCCCCTAAAATGGAATAAAATGTTTTACTGCAACAAATTACATCTATGCAGCTTTATTATTTTCTTGTTATTCCATTTATATTATTTAAAAGCCAAGTATGCCCCAGCTGACAGCAGGGGACCCAAGAAAGAGGGAGTCCGTATATAAAATCCAAATTATATTTTATTAAATTGCATGGACAGTAATATAACACAGGAGGGTGAAAAAAGGCAAACACTAGGCTAAAATGCTTAATGCATTTCGCACATAGAAACATAGAATGTGTCGGCAGATAAGAACCATTCTGTCCATCTAGTCTGCCCATTTTTTTTTGAGTACTTTTATTAGTCCCCCGTTCCCGGTCTTATAGCTAGGATAGCCTTGTGTCTATCCCACGCATGCATAAAATCCTTGACTGTGTTTACTTCTACCACTTCTGCTGGCAGGCTATTCCATACATCCACTACCCTCTCAGTAAAGTAATAATTCCTAATATTCATTTTAAATCGTTGCCCCTCTAATTTAAGACTATGTCCTCTAGTTGTGGTAGTTTTTTCTTCTTTAAATATACTCTCTTCCTTTACTGTGTTGATTCCCTTTATGTATTTAAATGTTTCTATCACATCCCCCCAATAATGCACAGTGATAAATCTGAAGGCTGTGCACAATTAAAATTCAGTTACAAATAAAAACACGGCGACAAACACAGAGAGCCAAAGAAAAAAAGGAAACACCATTCTGACTACAGTGTATCAACCCCACCACATGCAACAAGTAATCAGCACATGCAAAAATGGTAAGGAATAGATAAAGTGAACAAATATACATATGCAACAGTAGTACATTTTAATATAATTGCCTGAAAGCATATTATGAAACAAGAGGTGTCACCAAAATTAACAGGATTAATACACTTCATAATTACACCAGAAAGGTTCATACAGCAGAACAGATACCATCTCTGTTGGTGTTCATGGAACTCCATAAGTTGAAACAACAAACATATATTTACATAGAGTTACCAATAGTGAACATGTTGGACATCAGATCCATATGTTTCCAAATTGTTGCACATAGTCCGGATAGAGGAAATGAAAAAAGTAAACAGTGAGTAAAAAATACAAATCCAGAGACTGTATGGTTGTATGCAACCACTAGGTGGCAGCAATCACCCCTTACATTTCACACAGCATCTTGTCCCTACAGGAAAGATCCAAAAGACAGAGTCTGAGATTTTGCAGTGGTTATTGTAGCCTTCAGAAAAAGAGATGGTATCATTGTGGGAACAAATGGGAACTTCAGATTAAGAGCATGATCACTAGCGAAAGACACATACGATTCATTTCCAAACCTTCTCAGTAGATGAACACCAGGTCATCAGTATAGCAGCCAAAGTACTGAATATTCTCTCTATACGGATGATCTGTACGGAAAACTGGGTAGAGACTGGCATAGGAAGGCACAAAATGCACCCCCATCTGGAGGTAATACTTATTTTCAAAGAGGAAACAGTTCTGTAACATAAGGAATTCAATAGCTTAACATTAAACAAATCTATTGCATCTTGTGTGTACTCACTCTATCTGTTAGGACCCCAGTACACTGCAGTTATACCCGTCTTATGTGGAATATCCGAAACTTCTAAAGAAAGTCAAGAAATCCCCTCGCACCATCGTATCTCATGCAGTCGGTGCTATAGCTGTTTAATGACTCTAATGTGACCTTTTTTGAGCAATAGCGATGGGTTAGAGATATATGTCCACACGTTCTGACAGACCCTTACTGAGTGTGAGTACACACAAGATACAATTGATTTGTTATATCAAGGTACTGAATGGATGGAGATATCCATAGAGCCTTCCAACATTGAAAAAGCCGAGTTCATGGATTGACATGATGGGGATATTCCCATATGGACAAACTGTTTGTTAAATATAGTAATTAGGTTGATAATAAAAACAAAATCAAATAATTTGCATTCTCGTCTACCACTGAGGAGTTTCAGGTACGCAGTTATATCAGTGATGCCAGTGAGAATAACATGTATTTGGTCACTTGCAAGAAATGTAAAATTCAATATGTTGAACGCACTGGAGGTGAATTCATGGCTTTTATTACAGAGCATAAGGGTTGTCATCAGACATTTTGGGGTTACTTACAGAAAAAAAATGTTTGCCTATGAATATGCCACAGCCAGTGTGTCCATTAATATGCCACAGTCAGTGTGTCCATTAATATGCCACAGCCAGTGTGTCCATTAATATGCCACAGCCAGTGTGTCCATTAATATGCCACAGTCAGTGTGTCCATTAATATGCCACAGCCAGTGTGTCCATTAATATGCCACAGCCAGTGTGTCCATTAATATGCCACAGCCAGTGTGTCCATTAATATGCCACAGCCACTTTGTCCATTAAAACATGCCACAGTTTGCCCATTAATAGGCCCATGCAGGGGGGCCTGGGAGGTGATCTTGGCTGTTTCTAATTTTTAACAGGTGCTTGGCTCCCCTTGAGGGGTTTCCAGTATCAAATGACTTAGCCATAGCGAAATCATCTGGATATTTTTTTTTAGGGCCAAAGAGGAATGGAACGAGAGATAATATCTAAATTAGAAACAGGAACCAGATTCAGAAATCCCCTATGTGTTGATTGGTCTGTGGATGACTGGATTATGATTGGCTGTTGGATACCCCAACATGAGATTCCCTATGCGGTGTGACCTACCACATGTGCTACTTCCTTGTGTTCTCTCTGGGATCCTGTGTTGGTAAAATACCGTTGTTTTAAATGCCTTTATTGCAAACTGAGCTAGTCTCGTTTTGCACATTTTGTTTGTGAGTGTCTTTTTAATATTAAATCATCTTTTTTTTACCGTTTTACGCCATGTTCTTCCCCCATGTTCTCTCTCTATTTTCTGTCTCTTTTGAGACCCACATTCGATTCTACAGTTATGGTTTTCTGAATTTGGTTTCTGTTTCTATTTTGGACATTACCTCTCATTCCATTCCGGTATACAAGGTCTAAAGGCTTCTCTGGAGTATCCCATTTTTACCAGCTTTTATACTTTTCCTGTGTATTTATCTTGCCTGTTAGGGCCAAAGATACCATATATTATGATGACTAAAACATATGGGTGAATGCTGCCACTTAGTGGTGGCTTAGAGGCAAATACTCTCTTTATAAGTATTTTTCCCTAACAGGTTACTTTAATCATATGCTCTAGTATATGACTATTTGTAACAATTTGAAAATGTGGATTTGATGTCTATTATGCAGAATTTGAAATTGCTGAAATACGGGTGTTTTACTAGAATCTTTTGAATCAACAGTGATAAACAAGGAATAGGAAAAGGGTTGAACTTGATGGACACACTCCACTACTAATGTCTGATTTTGACAGTTCCTTTTTAGTGAATAACCCATTATGTCTATCGATTTCAGAGGTGTAGTGTGAGGTGTAATCTACACAAGTTTTATTTCAGCTGGAAGAAAAGGTGCACAAAAGAGACCGAAAAATTCACACTGCATGAAATATATTTTATTTTAATATTTGATTCTGTGAAACTGGTGTTCAGTATTTCATTTCATTTTCTTATATGTTGTTTCCCGAATTTTGCTGTATTCCCTTCATGTCTGTAGGGGTTGTGACTTCTATCTGCCCATAACTTCATCTAAAAGTGATGACTCTAAAACAGACAAAGCATGCATGAAATGAATACAGTCACTTTGTATATTTGATATTATTGTTAAGAGATTGGATTAAGGGGACTAGGTGAGATAATGTGCCCCTTAGTTAGGAACAGTGATTATGAAATCTGCAAACGTAACAATCTTGAGTTGTTGGTCACACTGGATTTCTCTGGATTGGGACCACTGTTGAGTACAGTTAATCATTTATCGTGTTTGCTCGATAAGACGACCCTGATTATAAGACGACCCCCCAAACTATGGATATTCCTTTAGGAAAAAAACTAAAATCCTGAATATAAGACTACCCTATAGGAAAAAAGATTAACTTGTATATATTCACATGTAAATTGCTTTTTCATATTTAATAAAAACTTATGATGTAAAAAAAAATGCATTTCTTGTTTTTATTTACCTTTTATGAGCCAATAAGGACCCGGCTTCATCATAGAAGTCCCGGCAGTCGTGCTTGGCGGCAGCGGAGGATGCCTGTGCACATTGCGCAGACATCCACCTGCTGTTAGCGAAGGGGATCCAGGTCCCCTGCAGCTCTGCGGGGGACCTGGATCCCAGTCTTATAATCTGACCTCGATTTGAGGTCAGATTATAAGACGACCTCGAATATAAGACGATGGGCATTTTTCAGAGCATTTGCTCTGAAAAAAACCTTGTCTTATATTTGAGCAAATACGGTATATATGCTATTATTAAACTCTAGACACACTCTATATTTCATGACAGGATATAACCGTACATAAGCTAATAGTCAGAAATAAATTCTATTCGTAAAGTAAAAACAATGGAAACCAAATGTAGGGGATTTCTGTCTGATACCAGAGTGTATGTGAAGACATGTCAGGTAATTTCCTGCTGAAACATGTATCTGTTCCTAAGGCAGTGTTTGAATACCAGTAACTTTTTACCAGCCTTTTTTCTCTCTATTGTTGTTTGTTTGTTTCCATAATACTTTTCCATTCAGATGTTTAGTTTCCTTAATCCTATAAAGGCTTCCACATGGAGTTTTACCTTTCCCAGTGGAATGGCAATTTCCTCATTCATGGCTGTCTAATTACAGGGGAGCAGCGTCTGATCCAGTGTTAATTTCGTTGACTAAACATTTTAGTAACAGTGTTTGTCAACTGCATGTTCTGAGTGACTAAAACTAAACCAAAACGAAAACTAAGTTAACAGGACTGAACCCATGTGGGGGAGGGACTATTGCAAATACCTATTTGGACTTCTGGTTACTGTTAATTTGCCCAAACAAGGCACACAGGGATTCTTCACTACCTTTCCAAATTATAAAGAAATAAACAAATATGGACAATATAAAAGAAATCAAAATGTGCAGCCAACACCAGTGAGGTACAATATATACAGAAAATGAATAAAAAATAGTGTTTAGGCGCAACGGGAAATTTAAATAATAATAATGTGCAGCTCACTACCAGGTGGAAAAATACCTCGCTTTCCACTAGATATATAGGTGGAGCGCAAAATGTTATGTGTATATATTCTCTGTATAACAAGTGAACTATTAATGTACTTAAAACAAACATAATGTGACTCAAAAAAACAGAATTTTAAAACGAATACAATTCTCAAAACATACTCTATCATATCTCAGGAGCTTTCTTCTCGTCCCAGACATTTTGGATATCTTGTTGCAGCTCTTTTTACCCGAATCAGGTGGATGTAGCTGATATTGCGATTTTAGTGAGTAGTTCAAACACTCACAATGCTTTTCAGTAAGACTCTTTTGGATTTTTTTCTATTAAAATGTTGATGTTACTGTGTTTCACAGTTGTGGCTTTCTGTTTGTATCCCTCCCATACTGCATTTAATACAATATATATTTGCTGAGCCGATACATAAGAGTCTAAGGAAGTCCCAATTCAAACAAATTTCTGGGGACCTTAATTATACGTGTCAGAGAGCAGTATACTTCTCCAGTCTTGTGAGTACAATTCCTATCATCCAATACATATATTCAAAACCCTTTAAAACGGAGTACATTATTGTGTTGTTTTTTTTTTTTTGGGGGGGGTTCACTTTATACCTGAGATCTTCAATCAAATCCACTTTGATCTGTGTTTGAGATATGAGAATGTTTTGAGAATTGTATTTGTTTTAAAATTCTTGGTTTTTTGAGTCACAAAGCTTTTTTTAAGTACATTAATAGTTCACTTGTTATACAGAGAATATATACATAACATTTTGCGCTCCACCTATATATTTGTAATTTCTTGATCTAGTGGAAAGCGGGGTATTTTTCCACCTGGTAGTGAGCGGCACATTATTATTATTTATATTTACAGTAGCGCCTAAACACTATTTTTTATTCACTGTCCACTGTCACGGGAGTGTTTCCCCTCCCATAACCTTGCAAGTTAACTTAATACTGTGTAGCAGACTTCTCAGACCTGTTCCCTCCCATCTCCCTAGCAAGTTAACTTAATACTATGTAGCAGACTTCTCAGACCTGTTCCCTCCCATCTCCCTAGCAAGCTAACTTAACACTATGTAACAACCTTCTCAGACCTGTTCCCTCCCATCTCCCTAGCAAGTTAACTTAACACTATGTAACAGCCTTCTCAGACTTGTTCCCGCCCTCACTGGTGGAGATTTAGTAGACTTAAACTAGACTAAAATTAAAACAATTCAGATTACTACAATTTGATTAAAAATTACATTTTACTTAAATGACGATGACTAAAACTAAATCAAAATGTGGCATCAAAATGAACACTGATCTGCTCCCTGATGATCCTGGTGTGAATATGAGCATGTGCATTAGTTTGTAAGTTTGATTGAACTGTCACGCATGTGCAGTTGTGCTGACCCTTAACCTCTGAAGTCCAACTGATCACCACATTCAAATGAAAAGGATATGGCAATTTTGACTCCAATTTACTCCCTGTACTTCCATGATGAATGACAGGCAAGTAAAAAACAAAACAAAAAAACAATTCCTTTAAAAAAATAAGTTAACTCTTCCCATCCCTTGCGTTTTTTTTTACCTGAATATATTAAATATATTATTTTAATATATTAATTTAATTACAGTTAACACCTGCATGTCTCTGCTGTGGTTCTGATTGCTATGATATTTTATATCTGGGAAGCTGTATTTTTGTTTTTATTAACTAGTTAGTTGGGATAAGTGGGTCAGTATTGTAGTAGTTTTGTACAATATTTTTGGGAAAATAGTGAAAAAAACTGTTTAAAAAAAAAATTCCTTAACTTTATTTGTATTTTTGAACAAAAAAAATGTATATTATTTACATGTATAGTGTATCCAAAGGAAACTATAACAGTCATTTAAACATCTACATATAACTTGTGTGGGTGGGTTAAATGAAAGAAAGGAAAACTAAGTTTAAACGACAACATATCAAAATGGAAACATTGACTGTGGTCATTGGTCCAGGAAAATCCCTGATCCTTATAAGGGTAAACTCAAAATCTTACCTGCGCTTTTAGTTTTGAAACACCATTTAACGTTAGGAACGCTGGAATTAAAGCAACAGCCTCTGGAATAACATTCCTTAGCGCTAATCCCTGGATATCCACATTCTGTCCTGTCACTGGGGTTCACAGAGCACTGAGCCTCGTCTGCGAAACAGAAATCACACAACATCATCCTGACCATAAAAGTGTCTATTACAGTTTAAACAGAGTGTGTGTTGCACGAGTGTTATAATGTAACTGGAGAATCACATGGAAAATTCCAGGAACCTAAACATCAGGACTGTCCCTTGTATAGTGGCACAAATGGGAAGCATGGTAATCTACTTTTACTATGCACATGGCTATTTGTAATACATTTTTACTATGCACATTACTATCTGTAATCTACTTTTACTGTGCACTTTACTATCTTTAATCTACTTTTACTGTGCACATTACTATCTGTAATCTACTTTAACTATACACATTACTATCTGTAATCTACTTTTACTGTGCACATTACTATCTGTAATCTACTTTTATTATACACATTACTATCTGTAATCTCCTTTTACTATGCACATTACTATTTGTAATACATTTTTACTATAGACATTACTATCTGTAATCTACTTTTACTGTGCACATTACTATCTGTAATCTACTTTTACTGTGCACATTACTATCTGTAATCTACTTTTACTATGCACATGGCTATTTGTAATACATTTTTACTATAGACATTACTATCTGTAATCTACTTTTACTATGCACATGGCTATTTGTAATACATTTTTACTATAGACATTACTATCTGTAATCTACTTTTACTATGCACATGGCTATTTGTAATACATTTTTACTATAGACATTACTATATGTAATCTACTTTTACTATGCACATGGCTATCTGTAATACACTTCTACTATACACATTACTATCAGTAATCTACTTTTACTTTGCACATTACTATCTGTAGTACACTTTTACTATAGATATTACTATCTGTAATACACTTCTACTATACACATTACTATCTGTAATCTACTTTTACTATAGACATTACTATCTGTAATCTACTTTTACTATAGACATTACTATCTGTAATCTACTTTTACTATGCACATTACTATCTGTAATCTACTTTTATTATATACATTACTATCTGTAATCTACTTTTACTATAGACATTACTATCTGTAATCTACTTTTACTATGCACATTACTATCTGTAATCTACTTTTACTATGCACATTGCTATCAGTAATCAACTTTTACTATGCACATTACTATCTGTAATCTACTTTTACTATGCACATTACTATCTGTAATCAACTTTTACTATGCACATTGCTATCAGTAATCTACTTTTACTATGCACATTACTATCTGTAATCTACTTTTACTATGCACATTACTATCTGAAATACACTTCTACTATACACATTACTATCTGTAATCTACTTTTACTATAGACATTACTATCTGTAATCTACTTTTACTATGCACATTACTATCTGTAATCTACTTTTACTATGCGCATTACTATCTGTAATACAGTTTTACTATACACATTACTATCAGTAATCCACTTTTACTATGCACATTACTATCAGTAATCTACTTTTACTATGCGCATTACTATCTGTAATACAGTTTTATAATGCACATTACTATCTGTAATCTACTTCTACCATGCACATTACTATCAGTAAGTTACTTTTACTATGCACATTACTATCAGTAGTCTGCTTTTACTATGCACATTGCTATTTGTAATCTACTTTTACTATGTGCATTATAATCTGTAATCTACTTTTACTAATCACATTACTATCTGTAATACACTTTTACTATGCACATTACTATCTGTAATACACTTTTACTATGCACATTCCTATCTGGAATACACTTTTACTAAGCACAATGCTATATATAGTTTACTTTTACAATACACATTACTATCGGTAATTTACTTTTACTATGCACATTACTATCAGTAATCTACTTTTACTAAGCACAATGCTATATATAGTTTACTTTTACTATGCACATTACTATCAGTAATACACTTTTAGTATGCACATTTCTATCTGTAATCTACTTCTACTATGCACATTACTATCAGTAATCCACTTTTACTATGCACATTACTATCAGTAATCCGCTTTTACTATGCACATTACTATCTGTAATCTACTTTTACTATGCACATTGCTATCTTTAATCTACTTTTACTATGTACATTACTATCTGTAATCTACTTTTACTATGCACATTACTATCAGTAATCCAATTTTACCATACACATTACTATCAGTAATCCAATTTTACTGTACACACTACTATCAGTAATCCCCTTTTACGATGAACAGTAATATCAGTAATCTACTTTTACTTAAGTCAAGTGGGTTAAAATCAAATCTAATTAGCATGCATGCAATGCTATTACATTTTATTTGGTGTTAGAAAAAGTCTATAGTGTCTACTCAATATAGACCGAAATATGGGGCCAGATTGAAGCTTCTAGCTGATTTGTGAAATTTTCCATAATTCGGCTATTCCATAGGTTCTATTTCGGGCCAGAATGTTTGGCCATATTTGGTTCAGAGAAAATGGCCTGTGACATCCCATGGATTATCTCTACACAATAAAGGCTTAACATAATTTTAATTCTCCAGATTGTAGCTGGCGAAAGAAATAGAAAAATCAAAATATATATATATTTAACATATATAAATACAAAAATAATTATACACAATTATAATAGTAATAGTATATACAATATATATATATTTTTTTTTTACATTTTTTTTTCATTTTTCATTCAAATGAAAGGATTTGCTTTTATAATGTGATTCAATTTATTATCATTTATTTCTATATAATTTAAAATAATTTTAATTTATTTTCAAATGTTAATTTCTTTGTAAAACTTCATATTTCTTTTGTTACGTCGGCGCGTTTTGTGGCCATTTTCGGAGTACTTCGGCTATTTCTGCATTAGCTGAAATCCTCCCCTCGATTTCAAGATGAGATTTCGACTACTTCTGTAATAGCCGAGGTCCTTCTGAAATGGCCACTAAATAAGGTGGAGTTCAGCTGTAGAAATGTAGGCACGAGAATCAGCCGAAATGGCAGATTTTAGTTTTCATTCGGGGACCACTTCGGTGCTCTCTCAGTAGCCTGAATGTGATCACCGATGTTGTCCGCACCTTGGAGCTCCGATTTAGCAAATCTGAACTACCTGAGTATATCCTTAAATAGTTAATGCTTGCCTTGGTTTTGTAAATCTGACAGTTAAGAATACTGGGATCCATTAAAAATCTATTGGGAACAAAAGATCCACTCGATACATCAAACGAAGATTTAATAAAAGGAAATTAAAACTCGTTAATGGTACAGTATACAGTATCGAGCAAAACAAAATGAATTAAGTGAGAACGTACCCTGTGACTTGGTATAGAAGCAAAAGTTAACCCCTGAGATGCTGGAATCAAAACAGCAATTCTTCGATCCACATTCTGATGAACTAATCCCTGGATACCCACAGTCTCTCCTCAGATAGGGAGCTGCATTGCACTCCTCTTCGGCGACACCTTCCATAATTAAAACAAAAAGATAAATAGTCATCAAGAGGCATTACACCATTATATTCCTTTATTGTGTGTTCTATGTACTAGAGGGACACTCCCTCTTTTGGTCACAAAACCCTCTGTACCTCTTTTTTCCTCTGGCATCCCACTTTTGTAAGAACTATATTTTGTGTGAGTGTATCACAGAGCTCCACAGCAATAGAAGGCACAGTAATGTGCAGTGTGTGTGAGTGTATCACAGAGCTCCACAGCAATAGAAGGCACAGTAATGTGCAGTGTGTGTGAGTGTATCACAGAACTCCACAGCAATAGAAGGCACAGTAATGTGCAGTGTGTGTGAGTGTATCACAGAGCTCCACAGCAATAGAAGGCACAGTAATGTACAGTTGGTGTGAGTGTATCACAGAGCTTCACAGCAATAGAAGGCACAGTAATTTACAGTTGGTGTGAGAGTATCACAGAGCTCCACAGCAATAGAAGGCACAGTAATGTACAGTTTGTGTGAGTGTATCACAGAGCTCCACAGTAAAAAAAGGCACAGCAATGTACAGTTTGTGTGAGTGTATCACAGAGATTGACAGAAATAAATCTCACAACAGTTTGCAATGCGTGTGGCGTTTCACAGAACTCCACAGCAATAAAAGGCACAGCACGTGGGTGTATCACTGACTCCACAGCAATACAAGTCAAAATAATGTGCAGTGTGTGAGTGAATCACTTTGCTTCAAAGCAATAAACCTAAAAGTGGTGTGTACATTAAAGTCTTCCTTTTATTGACATTAAATGAATGGCTGACATGGAATCACTGTTTATGTGGCAATTACAAACAGAACAGTGTTTCAATGCCGTTTTTTTCTCAGCTCCGCTAATCATTTGTCAGAAGGCATGAAAGTATTTGGTGGGTGCGGTCATTTGTTAAACAAGTTCGATAATGACATATAGGGCTGGCGTTACCTATAAGCGAACTAGGTGTTTGCGTAGGGCGCCGGCTGTGTGGGGGTGGCTGCCGTCTGAGGACCGGGATACATGTATCCCGGTGTCAGGCAGCCATGATTTAAAATATATATATATAGATTTTGTTTGTGCATACAACGCTGACAAGCCTGGGGGGAGGAGGGGGCAGTCCGCCCCCACGCAGGGAAGCTAGCAGCATCAGCTGTGTCCGTGCTGCTCACACTCCCTGCACATATTGATGATTGAGAGCATCGCAGATACGATGCTCTGTGTCATCACTATGCACAGGAGCAGCATGGAGAGAGATCGGTTGCTGCCCGAAGGTAAAGTACTAGAAAGGGGCGGTGGGGGAGGAAGGGAGAAAGAGAGAGACACCAGGTGGTGGGCTGGGGGGGGGGGGGGGGTTAGAGGGACACCAGACATGGGGTGGAGGAATGGAGAAAGAGAGAGACACCAGATATGGGGTGGGAGAGGGAGAAAGAGAGAACCAGACATGGGGAGGGAGGAATAAAGAGAGATAGGCCAGATATGGGAAGGGAAGGAGAAAGTGAGAGACATGTGGTGGGAGGATGGAGAAAGAGAGAAACACTAGGTGGTGGGGGGAGGGACACCAGACATGGGGGGGAGGGAGGAGAAAGAGTTACACACCAGATATGGGGTGGGGGGAGAAAGAGACACCAGAAATGAGGTGCGGGGGGGAAAGAGACACCAGACATGGGGAGGGAGGGAGAAAAGAGAAATAGACAAGACATGGGAAGGGAAGGAGAAAGAGAGACACACCAGACATGAGGTGGGGGGAGAGAGAAAAAGAGACACACTAGACATGGGGTTGGGGTAGAGAGAGAGAGACACCATAAATGGGGTGTGGGAGGGGGAGAGAGAGAGAGAGAGACCAGATGTTGGGTGGGGAGGAGAGACAGAGAAAGAGACCAGACATGGGATGGTGGGAGTGAGAGAGGCAACAGACAAATATACATGGCGAAAATGAATTGGCGGAAAGGAATAGACAAACATGAGGGAGAAAAATAAAAAATGGGAAGATAATTGGGGAGAGGAGAAAGGGGGAGAAAACCCCAAAAGGGGGAACCAGACAGATGAATGGAATGCGGGAGATCGAGACACACACTGATAACATGGGTGAGAGAGAGAGAGACACTGGTGGCATGGGGGAGAATGAGAGAGACACTGATGGCATAGGGGAGAGCAAGAAAGACACTGATGGCATGGGGAGAGGGAGAGTGACACTGGTGGCATGGGGAGAGAGAGAGACACTGGTGGCATGGGGGAGAACGAGGGAGACACTGATGACATGGGGAGAGCGAGGCAGACAGGGATGGATTAGCAGGAGAGCGAGACAGGCATGGGTGGTATGGGGAGAGAGTAATAGACATGGATGGTTTAGAGGTGAGAAAGACATTGAATGTGTTACTGTTACTGTGTGTGTACGTGTGGGTGCATATGCATGTTACACTAGAAGTGTTAGTATATGCCTGGGAACAGCAAAGAGCGGCAACATATATGTTCGCTTAGGGTGGAAAATGTCTTGCACTGGCCCTGATTACATTACCGCACCAATTAAACCCAATAGCAGCGGGCATCACATAATGATGGCTTTTAATATTCCACTAATGGCACTTTTGTTTGAAATAATGAGGAGGATTAAATGTACCCCATTGCTCCCTACTTTCACATCCTCAGCCACCCTCTCTGATTTCGTACATGCTGGAGAGAGATTTTGTTTTTATCCTCCCCATGTCCCCTATATTAGCTTCCTAAACCTTGTCATGATTTTGGTCTAAACTTACCGACACTTTTTGGTTTGAAACACCACTTGACATCAGGAATGCTGGAATCAAAACAGCAGCCCCTCGAGTAACACTCGTTGGCGCTAATTCCTGGGTATCCGCACTCTGTCCTCTCCAGGCCATTAACAGTGCACAGAGCATTAACTGAGGAAGAAATTAGATGGGGATCAATTAGACTCCACAATACAATATTGCAACCAGCAGAGAAGGAAAAGAAGAAGATTAAACTCGCTCTCGTTCATTTTAATAGGGTGAGGAAAAAAAATGCTTTTCATGCTAAATCCAGCTGTTGAGTGCATGGAGATTACAAAATGCTCCAGTCACCTTGAAGTACACATAATATCTATAACAAACGATTCTTGGAGTTGAGCAAATGTTCCAGGATCTTCAATTACATTATGGGAGTTTTGAAAACAAACCTATAGTATGGCTAGAACGGGGAGTATTCTGATTGGCTTAAAGGTGAATAGCATGAGATGGTCCAATTCAGAGGTTGAATATTTAGTCGTCGTAAAATTCGACTTCCTTGGTCTATTCTCAAATTTTAGTGAATGGTTTAAACTCTTTTTTTATCAATCAGGAAGTTTTTCTCCAGCTATCAGTGGCGTTAATATGCAAAATGGCACAATCGCTGTTTGGTATGTTTACCATTGATTGCACATTTTTAGAACTTCCTGCACTTTACAGTGCGGTAGAGGCACCTCCGCCAAACAGTGTTTTGCATAGGTTCCCTGAAAAAAAAAAAACAGGTGCTAGGTAGCGCAGACTCCCGAAATTTGTTGGGAGTCTGCTTTATCTATCAGCGCTCACGCCACTGCTGCCAGTATTTTGCGCAATCTGTGTAATCATCACCCCCATTGTAACATTGCTCCATACTTTCACTTACTCAGCCACCCACCTCTGATCTCGCACATGTTGGAGAGAGATTTAGCTTTGATCCTCACCATGTCATCCATATTGTTCTCCTAAACCTTGTCATGATTTTGGTCCATGCTTACCAGGACTTTTTGGGTGGAAACACCACTTGACATTAGGAATGCTGGAATCAAAACAACAGCCCCTCGAGTTACACTCATTGGTGCTGATTCCTGGGTATCCGCACTCTATCCTCTCCTGGCCATTTACAGTGCACAGATAATTATCTGAGGAAGAAATGAGTTGGGAGATAAATTAGACTCCACAATACAACATTGCAACCAGGAGAGAAGGAAAGTAGAGGATTAAACTTGATTGGGGGTCAAGGAACAACATTCTAATCAGGCTATTGAGTTGGACTTAGCCAGAATAATATAAAAGTGAAAAGTAACCTTCCTTAGTTAGAGGCATCTTAAATATAATATGGGGGTTTTGAAAAATCAGCCAATAGTAGGTCCTCAACTTTAGAGGTGGCAAGTTGCAGAAGGCAGTTTAGACACTCAAAGCCCAACTCAAATCCCAAATTCAAAGTCCCTTTAGTTTTTTGTGGATAGCAATTTTGCTTTTCACAAATGGCAGTTTGAGTTTGGAATCTGAGTTGTACTTTATCGGGGAGGGGGTCTATTAGTTTAAATATTTTTAAGTGAATAGCACGAGAAGGTTACATTTGTATTTTTACTGATAAAATCCAACTTCCTCTTGCTATTCTCTATTTTTTTAAATAGCCCCATACTCCTTCATCAGCTGGGAGAACCTTCTCCAGATTTCAAGTCTCAATTCCATCCTCATTCTATAGCATCATTTAATTTTCCCACCCTCCCTGTACAGTCATCATGTACCATTATCTGCACCTTACACATATATCAATGCTCCATACTTTCACTTACACAGTCACCCCCCTCTGATCTCACACATGTTGTAGAGATATTTAGCTTTGATCCTCACCATGTCCCCCATATTGTTCTCCTAAACCTTGTCATGATTTTGGTCCATGCTTACCTGTACTTTTTGGTTTGAAACACCACTTGACATCAGGAATGCTGGAATCAAAACAACAGCCCCTCGATTTACACTCATTGGCGCTGATTCCTGGGTATCCGCACTCTGTCCTCTCCTGGCCATTAACAGTGCACAGAGAATTATCTGAGGAAGAAATGAGATGGGAGATCAATTAGATAATACAATTTTACAACCAGGATAGAAGGAAAGAATAATATTTCACGTTATCTTATTCAGTTCAATGGAGGGGAACAAAATGCTTTGTTCAACTGTGGAGTTGGACTTGGCATGAAAAATCATTCCCCCATGAAAAAAAAAAAGAAATAATAAAATAAATTATGAAAGTGAAAACCAAAAACCTTTCTAAAATAAACCAGGTCCATGGGCTCCCAAGATGCCCCCCAGACCTCTAACACATATGGGGGGACAGGTAAAGAATCCCTTGCCCCAACCTCTATCGCATACTTGGTTCCATGAGCTGGCAAAATGCTTGAAGTACATATAATATCTATAACAAATTATTCTGGGAATTAAGCACAATTTTTAAGATCCTTAAATACATTATGGAGGTTGTGAAAAACAATCAAAGGCTGGGAGCTGGAGTATTCAGATTGGTTAACAGTGTCAACCAATCAAATGCCTTTTTTCACATTTGAAATCAGAGCCCAATCTTCTGCTTAGTATGGACACCTAATAATAGATGCTGTGGTTTGTTAAATTTGTTTTGCTGGCAAAGACGATTTTAGAGAAAGGTTGATTATTTATTTATTGGATGGCCCCTTTTAACTTTAGAGGTGGCAAGTTGCGGGAGGCATTTTGTACTTCAAAGATGAACTTGAATCCCAATCCGTACTCCCTTCATTTTTAATTGAAATATTTTTTTTCTTTTCAGTTCAAGGATAGTTCAAGATGGAAGCCTGAGTTGGACTTTGTTGAGTAGGGGGTGTATCAGTTTGAATATATTGAAGTAAATAGCATGAGGTCGAATTGGGAGGTTCAATTTTTAGCTTTTCTAATGAAATTTGCCTTCCTGCTGCTATTATCTATGTTTAGTGAATATCCCCATACTCTTTTTATTAATCAGGAGGGTCTTTTCCAGCTCTCAAGTCTCCTTTCTATCCTCATTCTAAATTCATCATTTAATATTTCCACCCTCCCTGTATAATGTACCCTTATCTGCGCAATAGACACAGTTGGGTCCATGTATAAAAACTCACGCACTGCAATGTGTTGGGCAAACATTTGTTGGGATTCTGCTTCATACATCGGCGCTCATGCAAATTGTGCCAGTCTTTGGGACAATTTGTGTGTGTGCAGTGTTTGTGGAAGACAAGACATTCCATCATTGCTCCCTACTTTCACAAACTCAGTCATCCACCTCTGATCTCACACATGTTGGAGAGAGATTTAGTTTTCATCCTCACCACGTCCCCCATATTGTTCTCCTAAACCGTGTCATGATTTTGGTCCATGCTTACCAGCACTTTTTGGTTTGAAACACCACTTGACATCAGGAATGCTGGAATCAAAACAGCAGCCCCTCGAGTTACACTCATTGGCAGTGATTCCTGGGTATCCACACTCTGTCCTCTCCTGGCCATTAACAGTGCACAGAGAATTATCTGAGACAGAAAGTGGGGGGGGGGGGGGGGGTGAGTTAGAATCCACAATACAACATTGCAAACAGGAGATTAAGAAAGTAGAAGATTAAACTTGATCCCATTAATTTCAATGGGGGGAAAAGGAACACAATTATTTTCAGGCTAAGTCCAATGATTGAGCTTGAATAATCCTTCCCCTACACAAAAATAATAGTAAAATAAATGATACAGGTGAAAAATAACCCTCCTTAATGCAAACCTTCTCTAGGGTCTGCCAAGATAGCTCCTAGACTCCTAACACATACAGTGCCAGGACAAGTGGCCCTGACTGCCATCTATTATCATGCTCTCAGTGCTGGGATGCTGCCAAAAGGCTCCCAGCAACTTGTAATACACACAATACCGATGAAAAATAGATCCATGAGCTGGGCAAATGTTCCAGGAACCTTAAATATATTATGGGGGTTTCGAAAAATCAGCCAATGCTAGGTTTTAAACCTTAGCGGTGGCAAGTTGCAGAAGGCGTTTAGACACTCAAAGCCTGAATCAAATCCCAATTCAAAGTCCCTTTAGTTTTTAGTGAATAGCAATTTTTCTTTTCAAAAATGGCAGTTTGAGTTTGGAATCTGAGTTGTACTTTATCGGGGAGGGGGTCTATTAGTTTAAATATTTTTAAGTGAATAGCACGAGAAGGTTATATTTGTATTTTTACTCATAAAATCCAACTTCCTCTTGCTTTTCTCTATTTATTTTAATAGCCCCATACTCCTTCATCAGCTGGGAGGACCTTCTCCAGATATCATGTCTCCTTTCCATCCTCATTCTGTAGCCATCATTTAATTTTCCCACCCTCCCTGTACAGTCATCATGTACCATTATCTGCACCTTACACATATTATATAAATGTTCCATACTTTCACTTACACAGTCACCCCCCCTCTGATCTCACACATGTTGGAGAAACATTAAGCTTTGATCCTCACCATGTCCCCCATATTGTTCTCCTAAACCTTGTCATGATTTTGGTCCATGCTTACCAGTACTTTTTGGTTTGAAACACCACTTGACATCAGGAATGCTGGAATCAAAACAGCAGCCCCTCGAGTTACACTCATTGGCAGTGATTCCTGGGTATCCACACTCTGTCCTCTCCTGGCCATTAACAGTGCACAGAGAATTATCTGGGGAAGAAATGAGATGGGAGATCAATTAGATAATACAATCAGGATAGAAGGAAAGAATAATATTTTACTTTATATTATTCATTTCAATGAGGGGGAGGAACAAAATGCTTTGTTCAACTGTGGAGTTGGACTTGGCATGAAAAATCATTCCCCCATGAAAAAAAAAAGAAATAATAAAAGAAATCATGAAAGTGAAAACAATAAACCTTTCAAAAATAAACCAGTGCATGGGCTCACAAGATGCCCCCCAGACCTCTAACACATATGGGGGGACAGGTAAAGAGGCCCTTGCCCCAATCTCTAACGCATACTTGGTTCCATGAGTTGGCAAAATGCTCTTATCACCTTGAAGTACATATAATATCTATAATAAATTATTCGGGGAGTTAAGCACAATTTTTAAGATACTTAAATACACTATGGAGGTTTTGAAAAACAATCAATGGCTGGGAGAGGGAGTATTCTGATTTGTTAACAGTGTCAACCAATCAAATGCCTTTTTTCACATTTGAAATCAAAGCCCAATCTTCCGTTTAGTATGGACACCTAATATTAGGTGCTGTTGTTTGTTAAATTTGTTTTGCTGGCACAGACGATTTTAGAGAAAGGTTGATTATTTATTTCTTGGATGGCCCCTTTTAACTTTAGAGGTGGCAAGTTGCGGGAGGCAGTTTGTACTTCAAAGATGAACTTGAATCCCAATCCGTACTCCCTTCATTTTTAATTGAAATATTTTTTTTCTTTTCAGTTCAAGGATAGTTCAAGATGGAAGCCTGAGTTGGACTTTGTTGAGTAGGGGGTGTATCATTTTGAATATATTGAAGTAAATAGCATGAGGTCGAATTGGGAGGTTAAATTTTTAGCTTTTCTACAGAAATTCGACTTCTTGCTGCTATTATCTATGTTTAGTTAATATCCCCATACTCTTTTTTTTAATCAGGAGGGTCTTCTCCAGCTCTCAAGTCTCCTTTCTATCCTCATTCTAAATTCATCATTTAATATTTCCACCCTCCCTGTATAATGTAGCCTTATCTGCACCGTAGACACAGTTGGGTCCATGTATAAAAACTCACGCACTGCAATGTGTTGGGCAAACATTTGTTGGGATTCTGCTTTACACATCAGCGCTCACGCAGATTGTGCCAGTATTTGGGACAATTTGTGTGTGTGCAGTGTTTGTGGAAGACAAGACATTCCATCATTGCTCCCTACTTAAACAAACTCAGTCATCCACCTCTGATTTTACACATGTTGCAGAGAGATTTAGTTTTCATCCTCACCATGTCCCCCATATTGTTTTCCTAAACCGTGTCATGATTTTGGTCCAGACTTACCAGCACTTTTTGGTTTGAAACACCACTTGACATCAGGAATGCTGGAATCAAAACAGCAGCCCCTCGAGTTACACTCATTGGCAGTGATTCCTGGGTATCCACACTCTGTCCTCTCCTGGCCATTAACAGTGCACAGAGAATTATCTGAGACAGAAAGTGGGGGGGGGGGGGGGGGTGAGTTAGATTCCACAATACAACATTGCAAACAGGAGATTAAGAAAGTAGAAGATTAAACTTGATCCCATTAATTTCAATGGGGGGAAAAGGAACACAATTATTTTCAGGCAAAGTCCAATTATTGAGGTGGACTCAGCTTGAATAATCCTTCCCCTACACAAAAATAATAGTAAAATAAATGATAAAAGAGAAAATAACCCTCCTTAATGCAAACCTTCTCTAGGGTCTGCCAAGATAGCTCCCAGACTCCTAACACATACTGTGCCAGGACAAGTTGCCCTAACCACCATCTATTATCGTGCCGGGTGCTGCCAAAAGGCTCCCAGCACCTTGGAATACACACAATACCGATGAAAAATAGATCGATGAGCTGGGCAAATGTTCCAGGAACCTTAAATATATTATGGGGGTTTTGAAAAATCAGCCAATGCTAGGTTTTCAACTTTAGCGGTGGCAAGTTGCAGAAGGCGTTTAGACACTCAAAGCCCGAATCAAATCCCAATTCAAAGTCCCTTTAGTTTTTAGTGAATAGCAATTTTGCTTTTCACAAATGGCAGTTTGAGTTTGGAATCTGAGTTGTACTTTAACAGGGAGGTCTATTAGTTTAAATATTTTTAAGTGAATAGCACGAGAAGGTTATATTTGTATTTTTACTCATAAAATCCAACTTCCTCTTGCTTTTCTCTATTTATTTTAATAGCCCCAATACTCCTACATCAGCTGGGAGGACCTTCTCCAGATCTCATGTCTCCTTTCCATCCTCATTCTGTAGCCATCATTTCATTTTCCCACCCTCCCTGCACTGTCATCATGTACCATTATCTGCACCTTACACATATTATATCAATGTTCAATACTTTCACTTACACAGTCACCCCCCTCTGATCTCACACAAGTTGGAGAGAGATTTAGTTTTCATCCTCACCATGTCCCCCATATTGTTCTCCTAAACCTTGTCATGATTTTGGTCCATGCTTACCAGCACTTTTTGGTTTGAAACACCACTTGACATCAGGAATGCTGGAATCAAAACAGCAGCCCCTCGAGTTACACTCATTGGCGCTGATTCCTGGGTATCCACACTCTGTCCTCTCCTGGCCATTAACAGTGCACAGAGAATTATCTGAGGAAGAAATGAGATGGGAGATCAATTAGATAATACAATTTTACAACCAGGATAGAAGGAAAGAATAATATTTTACTTTATATTATTCATTTCAATGATTGGGAGGAACAAAATGCTTTGCTCAACTGTGGAGTTGGACATGGCATGAAAAATCATTCCCCCATGAAAAAAAAAGAAATAATAAAAGAAATCATGAAAGTGAAAACAATAAACCTTTCGAAAATAAACCAGTGCTTGGGCTCACAAGATGCCCCCCAGACCTCTAACACATATGGGGGGACAGGTAAAGAGGCCCTTGCCCCAACCTCTATCGCATACTTGGTTCCATGAGTTGGCAAAATGCTCTTATCACCTTGAAGTACATTTAATATCTATAACAAATTATTCTGGGAGTGAAGCACAATTTTTAAGATCCTTAAATACATTATGGAGGTTTTGAAAAACAATCAATGGCTGGGAGAGGGATTATTCTGATTGGTTAACAGTGTCAACCAATCAAATGCCTTTTTTCACATTTGAAATCAAAGCACAATCTTCCGTTTAGTATGGACACCTAATAATAGGTGCTGTGGTTTGTTACATTTGTTTTGCTGGCAAAGACGATTTTAGAGAAAGGTTGATTATTTATTTTTTGGATGGCCCCTTTTAACTTTAGAGGTGGCAAGTTGTGGGAGGCAGTTTGTACTTCAAAGATGAACTTGAATCCCAATCCTTACTCCCTTCATTTTTAATGGAAATATTTGTTTTTCTTTTCATTAAGGACAGTTCAAGATGGAAGCCTGAGTTGGACTTTGTTGAGTAGGGGGTGTATCAGATTGAATATTTTGAAGTTAATAGCATGAGGTCGAATTGTAACGTTTCATTTTTAGCTATTCTCATAAAATTCGCCTTCCTGCTGCTATTATCTATGTTTAGTGAATATGCCCATACTCTTTTTATTAATCAAGAGGGTCTTCTCCAGCTCTCAAGTCTCCTTTCTATCCTCATTCTAAATTCATCATTTAATATTTCCACCCTCCCTGTATAATGTAGCCTTATCTGCGCAATAGACACAGTGGGGTCACTGTATAAAAACTCCCGCACTGTTAAGGGCTGGGCATTCTAAAAATTGGCGTAATTGTCGTTTGGTATCCATACTAGCAATTGTGCTTTTTTATAACTCCTGACACTTTGCAGTGCGAGAGAGAGGCACTTCCACCAAACAGTGTTTAGCATAATGTTCACCAACACCCAGGTGCTTTCAAACATATGAATTTTTATACATAGGCTGAGCCGGCGCAATGGACGCGGCGGACAAAACCTAAATCTATGCATTCAGCGTAAGTAGTGCAGAGTCCCAACATTTGTTGGGATTCTGCTTTATATATTGGCGCTCACGCAAATTGTGCCAGTATTTGGGACAATTTGTGTGTGTGCAGTGTTTGTGGAAGACAAGACATTCCATCATTGCTCCCTACTTTCACATACTCAGTCATCCACCTCTGATCTCACACATGTTGGAGAGAGATTTAGTTTTCATCCTCACCATGTCCCCCATATTGTTTTCCTAAACCTTGTCATGATTTTGGTCCATGCTTACCAGCACTTTTTGGTTTGAAACACCACTTGACATTAGGAATGCTGGAATCAAAACAGCAGCCCCTCGAGTTACACTCATTGGCAGTGATTCCTGGGTATCCACACTCTGTCCTCTCCTGGCCATTAACAGTGCACAGAGAATTATCTGAGACAGAAAGGGGGGGGGGGGGGGGGTGAGTTAGATTCCACAATACAACATTGCAAACAGGAGATTAAGAAAGTAGAAGATTAAACTTGATCCCATTAATTTCAATGGGGGGAAAAGGAACACAATTCTTTTCAGGCAAAGTCCAATGATTGAGGTGGCCTGAATAATCCTTCCCCTACACAAAAATAATAGTAAAATAAATGATAAAAGGGAAAATAACCCACCTTAATGCAAACCTTCTCTAGGGTCTGCCAAGATAGCTCCCAGACTCCTGACACACATGTAGTGCCATGACAAGTGGCCATGACTGCCATCTATTATCATGCACTTGTGCCGGGTGCTGCCAAAAGGCTCCCAGCACCTTGGAATACACATAATAATGATGAAAAATAGATCCGGGAGCTGGACAAATGTTCCAGGAACCTTAAATATATTATGGGGGTTTTGAAAAATCAACCAATTATAGGTCTTCAACTTTAGCGTTGGCAAGTTGCAGAAGGCAGTTTAGCCCAACTCAAATCCCAGTTCAAAGTCCCTTTATTTTTACTGAATAGCAATTTTTCTTTTCACTAACGGCAGTCAGCAGTTCGAGTTTGGAATCTGAGTTGGACATTGCAAGGAGGGCTGTATTAGTATTGTACTTTTACTCATAACATTCAACCTCCTCTTGCTATTCTCTATTTTGTTTAATGGCCCCAAATTCCTTAAATCAGATGGGAGGATCTTCTCCAGATCTCAAGTCTCCTTTCCATCCTCATTCTGTAGCCATCATTTAATTTTCCCACCCTCCCTGTACAGTCATCATGTACCGTAATCTGCACCTTACACATATTATATCAATGCTCCATACTTTCACTTACACAGTCACCCCCCCTCTGATCTCACACATGTTGTAGAGATATTTAGCTTTGATCCTCATCATGTCATCCATATTGTTTTCTTAGATCTTGTCATGATTTTGGTCCATGCTTACCTGTACTTTTTGGTTTGAAACACCACTTGACATCAGGAATGCTGGAATCAAAACAGCAGCCTCTTGAGTAACACTCGTTGGCGCTGATTCCTGGGAATCCACACTCTGTCCTCTCCTGGCCATTTACAGTACACAGAGCATTAACTGAGGAAGAAATTAGATGGGGATCAATTAGACTCCACAATACAATATTGAAACCAGCTATGAAGGAAAGTTTAAACTCTCTCTTCTTCATTTACTGGGGGTGGGGGGTGGGAATGCTTTTTATGCTAAGGCCAACTGTTGAGTTGTACTTAGCCTAAAAGACCGTTCCCCTGTGGAAAAAAATAAATAAATAATACATTAAATATTGAAAGTGAAAAAATTATTTTTTATTCTAAAATAAACTTGGCCCATGGGCTCCCAAGTGGCCCTTGCCCCAACCTCTATCACATACTTAGTTCCAGGAGATGTCAAAATGTCCATGGCACCTCATATTACACATAATACCTATAATAAACGATTCCAGAGCTGGGTAAATGTTCCAGGACCCTTAAATAGATTATGGGTTTTTGAAAAACATTCCATTAGTGTGGCTGGAACAGGGAGTCTTCTGACTGGCTAACAGAGCCAACCAATTAGTTTCCTTTATTCTCATTTGAAATCCAGGACCCACCGGGCTGGGATTTCATTCTGCTTCCATCTTCCACTGATTAAAGATTCTTAGTTATAGGTGCTGCATTTGTCTTATTGTTTTTTTTTTTTTGGCCAGCAGGATGATTTTTTTTAAATAGGTGGATTATTCATTTATTTATTGGATGTCCCCTTTCGCTTATAGAGCTGGCAAGTTGCGCCAGGCAGTTTTTACTTCAAAGTCGAACTTAAATCTCAATTCGAACTCTCTTAGTTTTTTAAAGCATTTTTTTGCTTTTCAACTAAAGCTGTTCAAGATGAGAGTTTAAGTTTGACTTTGTTGAGGAGGGGGTGTACGGGTTCAAATATTTGTAAGTGAATAGCACGAGAAGGTCGACGGGGGGAGGATGAGTTTTTTATTTTTTCTGAGTAAAAATTTTAACCCCTCTCGCTATTCTCAAATTTCAGTGAAGAACCCCATACACTTGCATCTGTCATGAGAGTCTTCTCCAGCTATCATGTCTCCTTTCTGTCAACATTCTAAAGTCATCATTTAAACTTTTGACCCTCCCTGTATCATGTACAGTTATCTGAACCTAAAACACATTGTATCATTGCTCCCTACTTTCACACACTCAGTCACCCACTTCTGATCTCAGGTGGGAGATTTAGGTTTCATCCTCATCATGTCCCCCCATATTGTTCTCCTAAACCTTGTCATGATTTTGGTCCATGCTTACCAGCACTTTTTGGGTGGAAACACCACTTGACATTAGGAATGGTGGGATCAAAACAGCAGCCCCTCGAGTTACACTCATCGGCGCTGATTCCTGGGTATCCACACTCTATCCTCTCCTGGCCATTTACAGTGCACAGAGCATTAACTAAGGAAGAAATGAGTTGGAGGATAAGTTAGATTCCACAATACAATATTGCAACCAGGAGAGAAGGAAAGTAGAAAATTAAACCCGATCCCGTTCATTTCAATTTGGGAAGGAACAAAATGCTTTTTAAAATGCTAAGTACAACTATTGAACCTGAATAATCTTTCCCCTGCAATAATAATAATAATAATAATAAAAGAAATTATGAAAGTTAAAAAAAACCCTCCTTAATAAAAACCTTCCCTAGGGTCTGCAAAGATGCCCTCCAGACTCCTAACACATGTGTGGGACCAAAACAAGTGGCCCTGGCTGCCATCTATTCTCATGTATTCAGTGCTGGGTGCTGCCAAAAGGCTCCCAGCACCTTGTAATACACACAATACGAATGAAAAATAGATCTGGGAGCTGGGCTAATGTTCCAGGAACATTATGGGGTTTCAAAAAATCAGCCAACAGTAGGCCTTCACCTTTAGAGGTGGCAAGTTGCATTAGGCAGTTTGCACTTCAAAGCCAACCTGAATCCCAATTCCAAGTTCCTTTGGTTTTTTAGTGAATAGCAATTTTCCTTTTCACTAACAGTTCATTTCGGAATCTGAGTTGAACTTTGTCAGAGAGGGGGGTGTGTTAGTTTAAACAGTTTTAAGTGACTAGCATGAGAAGGTCGAATTGAGAGACTGAATTTGTATTTTTACTCATGAAATGCAACCTAATCTTGCTATTCACAAAGTGTAGTGAACAGCTCAATACTCTTTCATCAGCCAAGAGGTTCATCTATCATTTCTCCTTTCCATCGTCATTTAGCCATCATTTAATCTTACTACCCTCCCAGTACAGTCATCATGTTCTGTTATCTGCACCTTAGACCTATTGTACCATTGCTCCATACTTTTAATTACACAGCCACCCCCCTCTGATCTCACCCATGTTGGAAAGACATGTTTTCCTAAACCTTGGCGTTAGTTTGTTTTGGACTTACCAGGACGTTTTGGTTTGAAACACCACTTGACATTCGGAATGCTGGAATCAAAACAGCAGCCCCTCGAGTAACACTCGTTGGAGCTGATTCCTGGGTATCCACACTCTGTCCTCTCCTGGCCATTTACAGTGCACACGGCATTATCTTCGGAAGAATTGAGGTGGGAGATAAAGTAGATTACACAATACAATAATGCAACCAGGAGAGAAGAGAAGAAGAAGATTAAACTTGCTTCTATTTAAGCCTTCACCCATATTGTTCTCTTAAACCTTGCCATGATTTGTGTCCAATCTTACCAGCACTTTTTGGTTTGAAACACCACTTGACATTAGGAATGGTGGGATCAAAACAGCAGCCCCTCGAGTTACACTCATTTTCGGTTATTCCTGGGTATCCACACTCTGTCCTCTCCGAGCCACTTACAGTGCACAGAGAATAATCTGAGGCAGACATGAAGTGGGTGATAAATTAGACTCCACAATACAATCTTGCAATCAGGAGACAAGAAAAGAAGAAGATTAAACTTTCTCTCATTCATATAATTGGGGGAAGAAACAAAATGCTTTTATTGCTTAGTACACATGAGTTGGATTTAGCATGAAAAATTATTTCCCTACGAAAAAAAAAAATGAAATTATAAAATTTTATAAAAATTATGAAAGTAAAAAATGATTATTATTATTTTTTACAATAAAAGGTTCATAGCCTCAAAACATGACCTCCAGACCTATAACACATATGGGAGGACATGGCAAATTGCCACGGCGCCACCCCTTATATACTTGTCATTCATTTCAATGTTGGATGGAATAAAATGCTTTTCAGGCTAAGTCCAACTGTTATGCCTAAAAATATCTTTCACCATGAAAAAAATAATGTTATAAATTATGAAAGTTTATAATAAATAACTCTCCTAATTGTATATCGGGTCCAGGGATTCAAGACATCTAATACTTATAGGGTCCTGGGCAATCAGCGCTGGCCCCCATCCTCCTGGGTGCTGCCACAAAAACTCTCTGCTCCATGTAATACACATAATACTTACAATTAACAAGTTTGGGAGCTGTTCCAAAAACAGCCAATGGTAGGGATGGGACAGGGAAGCTTCTGATTGGCTAACAGAGTCAGCCAATCTGTTGCTTTTTTTCACATTTTAAATCCAATCCCTACCTTACTGGGATTTCATTCTGCATCCATCTTCCACTGAGAATGGATGCGTAGTGAGAAGTGTTGCATTTAGTTTTTTTTTTTGCCAGTGGGATGATTTTAGAGATAGGTTGATTATTCATTGATATATTGTATGGCCCCTTTCCCCTTTAGAGGTGGCAAATTGCGTGAGACTCAGTCTCTAGTGATGGGAATCAAGGTGTACCACATCAGTACAGGCCACTCTATGTAATGATGGTAGTTATGCTGTACCATTGTTAGTGTCCGACACATTATATAATTATAGGAGTAATTCTGTGCCACCTTCTGTGATTTGCTCAGTCTATAATGATGTGCTGTATATGTACATTCATTTTTGGAATCAAAACAGCATAAAAACATGGATGATTGGGAATTTGTTTGTGACCTTATTGATTGCTGCATATAATGTATTTCCTGACACTCCAATACTGTTTACTTTCTTTTTATAACTGTGCAACAAACATGCTATGAAATATTGGCTTATATAATTTTTGCACCAAATGTGCACTAATTTCCACTTGTCTGCTCTGTAGGTTGCAAATTAATTGCTAACCCCTAAGATTGATACAAAATATCCATAACATTCATGGTTACATAATTGACTAAAATTTACATAATTTACTAAATTTCACATCAATCCCCCTTTTTTCATTAAATTCCTTTTTTATACTATTATATTAAAACAAGGGTATTATGGTGTTGTACTTTTAGACACACAGTCCATTTAAATTATCACTTACATTTTAGAGCACTTTGCTCACGTGTCTAGCTTGTATATATTTAAGCAGTTTTATCTATATTATTAAATGCTATGTGTCTTTTTTAAGTTTCCTGTATAGTGTGGTCTAAACCTCTAAAATAAATTATTCCAGCTCAACTTTCTTAGAAATTGTTCAGTTCAAAGTAACCTTAATAAAGGTTACTGGCCTTTTATGGGCCAACAAATAATGTGTGAAATTGTCAATTGTGAATATTATATAAACCACGGGTTTAAATTTAATATGCAACATATCAAACATTTTCAATACACTTCTATTAATATTATTTTAATCACACTTTTGGTTTTACATCTACACCATTAAAATTTGTTTCATTATTTCTATCAGTTTGAATAGAAATTTCGAAGGAAGTAACAAAAAAATGGCACTCACGAGATGACGGGTAAAGCCAAAAATGACGCAGTTTATTCAGTAAAAAATCCAAGATAATAAATTAATCACGCACAGCAGATCATGGGGATGCGAGAAAGGAGTGAGTTAAAGCTTGACGCGTTTCGCGCTTCTAGCGCTTAGTCATTTGTTACTTCCTTCAAACTGTAATGCTACTGGTGTGGGTCTCACACCTACAAAAGGCACCAGAGACTGGCAATCGAGGATCAATCTACACCACTATTCCACTCACCTGAGCAGCCTGGATTACTTCCTTTCTTTCTTCATGAATAGAAATTTCACCTATGTTCATTCAATACAAAGTGTACGGTTGGGCAATTCGGATTAGAGAGCCGAATTTTGACAGCTCAATGGCATAAGGTAGGGGATGAAATTCTATAACCTTACACTATTCCATTTTGTCCATTGCCACATTCATTTTGTTATTCCATGCATGTGCATGGAAATATCACCTAAGTTCAATACAATTACATACTAAACACAATACTACTACTAAATGGTTGGGGAATTCAGAAGAAATTCATCCAAATTGTACTTTTTCTGAATTTTTATACTATGGAACTTAGGTGAAATATTTTCCATTCTTATGTATGAATATAACTAAAAAAAAAAATAACAAAATAATTCCATCCGAAACGAAGGCAGAAATGGATGAAATTTGTTTCGGATGAAATGAACATATTTGTTTTGCAGATTTCTAATGTGCTGTGTCAAGTTATCTGTGACAATTTGGGATATAGTCTAAAACAGTGAATACAATTGCATTGCTTTGGAAAACGATATTGCATGTCTTTACTAGTTGTTTGTCACTTCTATTGCCAATATATTCACTGATATGCGGGAAAAATAATTTACAAGTCACATTTGTACATACAAACATTACTGAGGATGTGGTCTGGAAAGGGAGGACATCCTGGGGAGGGGGGGCTACCACACCATGTGACACCAAGACTATTGATGCCACTGAAACCTCATTCTACTGTCTGTCACTATTTGTCTAGCAAAATCTGTCATTGTATGGTCTTTAACAAGCACTGAGTATAAAAAATGTAATATAATGTAGGCTGCTAGTGCTATTCCTTAAATATAAATAGTTATTCAACTACACAGTGCTTCTTCACAAACTCATGGCCTATCATTGATAAAGTGTCTAGTTGAAAAGATGCCCCCCTACATCCCACCATATCATACATACAGTGAGCAGATACAGAATACATCTGTTATTACCTGACTCCCCATTGGCATAAACCAGTCCTATAATCAGAAATACAGTCTGGACACAGAGTTGCTGGTGATTCATGGCTTTGATCTTGGTCTTCTCCTGAAGAACTGGAATTAGTCCAGTGACATCTTAGCTTTATAGCTCCTCACAGTAGGGGTCATGGGTAAATAGGTCTGAGAAACTGGTAAAACAAGATTTAAGACTACTCTTATACGCTGTAGGCAGAACCTATTTGGCAGTCAGCCTGATGGGTAATACATCCATAAAGATACAGGGGAGTAGGTGTGGTTGTCCTAAATACCGACAGTGTTCTTAATGTAGACTCCTGTCTGATGTCAAAACATATGCCAAACTGAGTAGAGATATGACTACGGATGCCATGGCTAGATTGGTGATCTTTTGGAGGAAGATTTATTGAAGGGAATCATAAATAAGAGAGCATATGATTTTCTTTTTGCAAAATTTCATAGGCTGCCAGTTATTTGCCACCTCCCTAAAATCCACATCAAATCATACGTGTAGAATATTGAAAATCTTTTGAATAGCCCTACTCACATATGTCAAACATATATCTTGCTACTGAATCAGTCTTCAGCTCCAGAAATTCATCTTGACAATGATCGGGAACTGTTTAAACTGACAATTTGTAATGGATTTTGCACTAAATCCAATCAAAATTTATATGATTACGAAATGTAAGGACTTTTTTGTAATTTTTACCATTTTCTGCCTCTTTTTGATTTTTCTTTAAAGTTCCTGTGTCTACGTGTCGGTGTAACATACCTACCATACGCTCCCTCTGTCCACGGCTCCGTGGACGGCAGGGACTTCCGGGTTCGCCACGTGTAGCTCGTCATTGGTCTCCTCCTCCATCCATTCACAGACAGACTCAGATCTCTGTATGGCGGGTAGACACACACATACAGATTTCTTTCAAATGCCAGTTAAGCCCCGCCCCCTCAAGCAGACATCACGGACACTCCCCTCTCCACAACATATAAAAGCCCCCATCAAATCCCAGTACAATGCTCATAGTTTCTGTGCTATTGTACTGTGTACATCGCTTCCAAAGCTCCCTTGTGATTGATACCAATTCTGATCTCCTGTTGCCTGACCTGTGGCAAACCTAGCCACTTATTGCAGAATATTTAAAGGTTGTCTGAAATAGCTGTGTTACCCTGGTGTAAAAATGTATTCATGTTAATATATATTCTTATGTTAAAACCAGGTTCGGCTGTATTGAGGGATAATCCACTTAACAGGATTATCTAGTGTGAGTGCCCCTCCTGTACAGCAGTGCATGGTGGGAGAAATGTCCTGTATTTGCACTTCCCATGTAATCTACTATTGTATAGCCCCTGTAAGGGGATTAAGTAAACCCCTTGCATGGGGAATTGCATAAATGCTGAAACTGTGAATAAACTAATCAGTTGACTCCCAGAACTGTGTTTCGTCCGGTTACTGGGGGATTTGGGATATTGCCTTACTTTCCAGCGGTTTTTTTGGATTACCTTCTTTTACCAGCGGAGATATTGGGATTTAATATTGCAGCTCCGCTACAATTGGTGGCAGCGGCGGGATCCAACCTTACAGCCGAAAAGCGGTGTTCGTGTAATTGAAACTACCGAACAGGAAAGTGAATGGCAATTCGGATGCAACAAAGAACCGGAGACAGACTTTACTGCATTGAAACAGCAGACGGTAAAGGAACTACTGGAAGCCAGGGGTAAGATAGCCAGCAATAAGCCAAAAGCTGTGCTGATTGCTGAATTGATGGAGGGAGACAGAGCTCGCAGCGTTACACCCCCACCAGCCATGGAGGAAACCCCCTTCCAAAAGGAAATGAGGACCAGGATGGAATTTTTACCCCAGCCAGTACCCCTGGAAATACTGACAGTACTGATGGCGGATGTGCAGGAGTATGTGATGGCACACGGACCGCAGGATGCTCCTCCCAGAGCAGAGTCTATTACTGCTTCAATCATCAGCCAGGTAAAGCCTAAGATCCCATACCATGCGTTTAAAATGTTCTGTGAAGAGAAAGACGAGATTGATGGGTATCTACAAGACTTTGAGAGGCTATGTGACTTGCATGATTTGGAGCAGGCAGTGTGGGTACCTTTACTGGCGGGCAAACTGTCAGGTCGGGCAGCAGAAGCCTATCGGGCTGTACCCAGGGAAGACAGCAAAGATTATGCCCGGGTGAAACAGGCTATACTGGAAAGATATGCCATTACCCCAGAGGCATACCGGCGCAAGTTTCGAGGGTTGCGCAAACCAGAGAAAGATTCCCACGCAGAGTGGGCCCATAAACTGGACCAAGCCTCCCAGGGGTGGATACAAGCCAGTCAAGCAACCACCATGGAGGAATTACGGCAATTGCTGCTGTTAGAACAGTTTTTCAATGGCCTGTCCCCAGAGGCACAGGAATGGGTGAGAGATAGAAAACCCCTCACCCTAACAGAAGCTGCACGACTAGCCGACCAGCACTATGACGCCAGGAGGCATCATGGTAACCTCAACCGAGGGTACCCTCGACCCACGGCTCAACCTCACACAGCTACCCCTACTGCACCTACAGCGACCTCCTTCCGGCCAACCCCGGGGGGGCACACTCCACCATCCAGATATAATGGCAGAGCGAATATCCAGTGCCATACGTGCAAACAATGGGGCCACATGGCGAGAGAGTGTACCCAGAACCGGAGCCGCCAAGCATGGAGCCAGGTACGGCAGAACCCAGCACCAAGAGCAGCCGCCCAGCAATACAGACAACAGGCAACCCCATGGCCAGCTAGTAACCCTGGAAGTGAAAGATCTGAGAGGGTGAGAGATAGAAAACCCCTCACCCTAACAGAAGATGCAATACTAGCTGACCAGCACTATGACGCCAGGAGGCATCACGGTAACCTCAACCGAGGGTACCCTCGACCCACCGCTCAACCTCACACAGCTACCACTTCTGCACCTACAGTGACCCCATTCCGGCCAACCCCTGGGGGGCACACTCCACCATCCAGATATAATGGCAGAGCGAATATCCAGTGCCATACGTGCAAACAATGGGGCCACATGGCGAGAGAGTGTACCCAGAACCGGAGCCGCCAAGTATGGAGCCAGGTACGGCAGAACCCAGCACCAAGAACAGCTGCCCACCACTACCAAGCGGAGCCAGCAACACAGGAGATACTTTTTAATCAGACCGAAGAGCTCCTGGGGATACTACACGATGTGATGTCGGTACAAGCCACAGACAACAGGCAACACCATCGCCAGCTAGTAACTCTGGAAGGGAAAGAGGTCCAAGGGCTCCGGGATTCGGGAGCCACTCTGACTCTGGTAGATCCTCATTTGGTTCCAGGCTCCGCACACACCGGCGGATCTGTAGCAGTGCGAGCAGCAGGGGGAGCGGTATACAGATTACCCACTGCCAAAGTACATTTGAATTGGGGTGTTGGGGAGGGCATGGTAGAGGTGGGCCTGATGCAGAAACTGCCAGCGGATGTCGTATTGGGGAACGACCTGGGTCGAATGACTTCCGCCTTTATTCCTCAAGCTCCACTCCAAGAGGCCCACCCAGTAACCACAAGGCAACAGGCTCGCACCACGGCTCCAGCAACGCACTCTGAGGCTCAGACGCTTCAATGTTTGAATTGGGAGCAGTGCTGAGCCAAGTTGGAGCAGATGGCGGAGAACATCCCGTAGCTTACTTAAGCCGAAAGTTATTACCCCGTGAAGTGAGCTACGCCGCCAGTGAGAAAGAATACCTGGCCTTGGTGTGGGCCCTCAACAAGTTGCAGCCTTATTTATATGGACAACCTTTTTCCCTACTCACAGATCACAACCCGTTGGTGTGGCTGAACCGTGTGGCAGGGGACAATGCCAGGCTGCTGCGCTGGAGTTTGGCGCTGCAGCCTTTTGACTTTACTATTCATTACCGCCCAGGAAAGCAAAACGGTAACGCCGACGGGTTATCTAGACAGACTGACCTTGAGAAGTGATCTGTGAGTACTCCTCCGGACATCCCCAAGCCGATCCGTTGGGATCAGACTGTGTATGCCGGCTTGGTTCTGGGGGAGCATTGTGGCAAACCTAGCCACTTATTGCAGAATATTTAAAGGTTGTCTGAAATAGCTGTGTTACCCTGGTGTAAAAATGTATTCATGTTAATATATATTCTTATGTTAAAACCAGGTTCGGCTGTATTGAGGGATAATCCACTTAACAGGATTATCTAGTGTGAGTGCCCCTCCTGTACAGCAGTGCATGGTGGGAGAAATGTCCTGTATTTGCACTTCCCATGTAATCTACTATTGTATAGCCCCTGTAAGGGGATTAAGTAAACCCCTTGCATGGGGAATTGCATAAATGCTGAAACTGTGAATAAACTAATCAGTTGACTCCCAGAACTGTGTTTCGTCCGGTTACTGGGGGATTTGGGATATTGCCTTACTTTCCAGCGCTTTATTTGGATTACCTTCTTTTACCAGCGGAGATATTGGGATTTAATATTGCAGCTCCGCTACATGACCCTTGCCTACCTACCAACCATCTTGAATTCCTTTATCCTTTTTGACCCTTGGCTTGATACTATCTACGCTGCTGATATCTGGAACTCCCTATTTGTTGCATGTCATTAACCCTTCTGAATTCTGGCTCCCTAGACCTTGGCTACTGTCCTCGACTAAGCAGCTCTCCGGTATCCTAACTATATTTGGCTTGAACTTCGACTACTCTTCAAAACTATTCACCCATGCTCACAGTCATAACAGGGAGAGTCTTGTTCCCCATTACCAGTTCTACTCCCTGTATACTGTCACAGCAAAAGTGTTTATATTGCCACTACTCCTTCCCTACAAAATGTGAGTAACTTCATTACAGAAGGCAATAAATCTTGAGGTGATATGTGTTAAAGGTGCCGTATTAAAGAGGAACATGCTCCTCAATACGTCGTGCCCAGCAAAGAGCGATGGAAGTGAGAAAAAAAATATCTTCCGTCACTCTGAAACTGTTGCTTTACTGCCCCAAGAGGCACTCAGCAACATTACAGTTAAAAAAAAAAAGGAAAAAGCTAACCCTTGATATACTAAACCTAGATCTAGATCCAACAATTACGGTTGGGTTACAGGTGGGTTAGGATACAATTACGGTTAATATAAGGGGTGGGGGTAGATCAGACCAGCTTTCTCACTCCAATCAAACATTAAGGGACACTGCCTTCTCTCTCTCTCTAAATATATATTAAATCCTTAGAATACTTATGTGTTGCGACCACTGGATTTACTCATAACTGTTCTTTGTAAACTCTATCTAGATCAATAGAACTTCCATCCAGCTGGTGGCTTTTGATTCTAATTTGCTCATCCCATTATCAATCACCTACACGTTTTCTCAAATTGTTTTTGAGTTGATTCACTAGGTTAAAACTTCACTCACAGTCCGCACTAGATAAGAAGAAGATTCCCCCAATGGCCATCAAGTTTTGTAAGGTTGCAAAAGGACCCTGCATTTTAAAATCAGTGGGGAATTCATTTTTTTCTTGCATGGAAAATCTGAAATCAGTCAACTGTGTAACTATTTCAGCATTATCAGTTACAAAAAATCACAATATTTTTAGGCACCAGGTATTAACTTGTTCATTGCCATATGTAAAGACACAATTTGTAACTGAGGAGAAAAAAAACAGGCTATTTTTGGACATCATTTTTACACAATAAAAAAAGCAAGCTTGAATCTAGTGTTCATTTTTTTTTCTACGTTGTTGATTTAGCAACGTTTTCTCTTCATGGAACATTGTGGAACTGCTCTCTGATCTTAGTAATGTTTCCTCGCACACAATGAAATTAATCAATTTGCGTCAGGATTCTCTTTTGCGGAGTTTTACAAAAACATCACTTGAAACCTGTAAATTTACTTTTAATGTGATGTTTTTCACCTTCTTCGGACAGTATTTAGCCTCAGAGTCGTTTGACGTATCTTCCACAAAGTATGTGACCAGTACATCACCATTTTTGAGTACACGTTCCACAACTTCCTCAAACAATCAATCAAATGTACCCTCAAGTGGCTGCTTTCAAATCTAGACTGTAAAAGCAGTATAACCTGGATTATTAGTATGTCTGCAGAAAACAACAACACATTTAATGCATATAATGGAATACCGCAAACGTGCTTACAATAAATTCATGAGGTTGTAGGATTCTTACAGATAAGGTTAAACATATGTTTGAATTATCAGTGCACAAACCAAAAATTTATATTTTTTCTGAACTCTATTTTAAAAGCACTTTTCTTAAATGAAAAATGTTGGAGAGTTAGTAACACCATACGGTCATTTTATGCTTCGCTTACCACTGCATGGACAAAAAGGCCTCTACAGTTTATACATTTTTAAGGAGGCAGGGTGCTTTTAAAAAAAAAAAATGTATCCACTACCATCTCAGTAAAGTAATACTTACTGATAGTTCTTCTAAACCATTGCCCGTCTAGCTATTTTTGCTTGTGCGCTGATATTTCTATGAATTGTGTATACATTTTGGTCACTGCCGTAACACACTGTATTATGTTTGCTGTTTTAGGCTTATGCTCTCTAAGCCATTGTTTCAATAAAACATATATTTGAGCCATTGCTGGAGCACCGTTAGTGATAAATCATTCCAACTCGATGGATGGAAATAGATGGAATATATTACATAAATATTACGAATGGATATATCTCATGCATGCCCCCAGCATTGGACGTTCGTAGACACGTGTAACATGTCACAAGAAATAACATGTAACAAGAAATAAGGACACATGGTGTGTATCACATGTATGGAAAAAAAAATGTAAACTGAATAAAATAGTTTGCTCTGTATTGATGGATGGTGACTAGTAAATGAAGTGCCAAAGGTAAACTTATAATCTATGTGTAAAGAGAGAAAACACAAAGTGACTGCACTTAAGTGCAGAAATAAATTGCACTCAATATAGAACCTGATATTTATCCAGGGTTTACCATATATGAACAGAGGAAAAACAAGACATATCGAAATAATATGGTACAGTATGTTTAGTTAGGTAGGAGGTATATGATTCAAGCAAAGTAGGGGGATCAAGCTGGTCTCTGGGGAGTGTTAGGACTTCTTGTCACCTTCTAATTATGTGTCAACTGGTCTTTCAGCACTTTGAAAAGGCCTTGAAGTTGCTTTTGTCTGTAAAGTAGCAATACTGTTGTACTCTGCTTTATCCAATTATGAAAGGAGCTCTGCTGACATGTGTCCAGTTAGCAGCCTCTTATTATAAATGTATTATTAAAAACACAATGACTGCTATACAGCTTATAGCAAGTTATATTTGTTTGTAAAAATGAAATAATATTTGTAGATGACTGGGACTAAGAATTGGCTCTCATCTCTTTAAAATTGGTAAAAAGTATAAGATCCACCCATGGAACCAGAAACAACTCCTGAATGCCGGACAGCCCAGGTCCGTGATATATACAAACAAGAGGAAAAAAAGGATGCGGAGACTGTAAAATCGTGGACTGTGTAAAAATATACAGTCTGGCAGTTGAAAAATACAAACCGGTGAGCGGATACATTTAAATGGTCAAAGGAGTAAAGGAGCGCAAGTATCAATTAGTAAAAATACAAATTATGTGAAGATAAAAAAATTATGTGCAACTTCGTGCAAAAAAACAACAATAAAACATGCAAGTGATCAAACAGATATATACTTATACTTAGATTTATATGTTTATATATTTTCACTGTTGATTGGAGATTTCAAATTGATGTATATCTCTCAAAAGAAGAAAAAAATAATAAAAGATAATAGTGCTTTCTGTCAGACAAGGTGATGTATTGAGTTGAATAATATGGACGGTACTCACGAATTTAAGAGCAGTATACTGCTCTCTTTTTAGGCAAGTAAGGAGATCCCTGGCAGTATGTAGGGAATAATGATGTCAGCTGTTTTGCATGAGAGCTCTCCCGATGTTTAGTATCCAATCACATGTATAAAAAGGAAAATGCCACCATAGTAAAGTATTGTGCAAACAGGATACTTTAATTAAAGAATAAAAATGAAGGCTTACTTAAAAGTCTGTGAGTACAATTACGTAACTCACAGAAGCGCTTGGTTAAAAGACACAGAACTCTGCCTGCAGCAGGTGGTGATCATGTAGCAGGAACAGAAGGCACCAGGGATTTGAAGCAACCGCCGGATAAATCAGCTGTTTTCACAGATCTTCGCAGCAGCTGTAATGTACAATGTCACGGAGAGGAGGGGGCGTGTCACAGACGCGTTTCGCCAGGCGTGGCTTCCTCAGGTAAATACAGGTGGATACATTTAAATAGTCCCACTCGCCCCACACACAGTTTTATTCTGTCTCTTGCATTCTCTGACTGCCAAATGCAAGGGTCTCTTGCTTCTAGCGCAGAGAGAGATGCTCATTTTTGCGTGGGATCAGCACTGTCCCATGCCAGCCGGTCATCGATCAGATGGCTGACTTCTTCCTATGGAAACATGGCAACTGTAAGTCAGAGGATAAAATGGCGTGTACTATCAAATGTACATCCCAGTTTATCCTCACACTAGGAACAACTAACATGTCACTTATGCTTCTATATTAGGACATGTTTCAGGTGTTTTGGAGAAAGAAATGTCAAGGACAGATCATATGAACAAGCATTATTGTGTCCATACATTGAACATCAGTAAGGTAAAATTGTAAACCTTTACACAGATTCTAGATATGCTGACCTCCTCACCCTTTAATCAATCTCGTTTGCAAGTTGTTTTACTTGTTTTATTGCTCCTGCCTACCTTGCTTTTATCCCAGTTGCTGGTCATAGTAAGGGCACAGACAAAGTGGCATAGGGCAATCAGCTTCCTGATCTGATTGCTAAAGAAGTTGAAACCAGACCAGACCCATACATTTTTATGGGGACTGCCATCATCAGTTTTACATTTTGAGGTTCCAAATTAATTATGCAAAACTCAATGCGAAACTAAAGGTCGGAGTTAGACAAGTATAAGCAGCATTTTATTCAGACCACGTCATTTAATGTGTTTTGAAATGTTACATGTTACTAACAGAAACATTTTGAGTCTTTGTAAGACACAGATCAAAGCTGTACAGCCAACACAAGACAGTCTCACAGTGCATTGTGGGAGAACTGAAATTTGATGATTAAAGAGTGTTTGTCGAGCCAGGTGGAAAAGAAAGGACCCATCCAAGCTTTTCACACCTCTAACACAGTCAAGGTAGCCGAGTTATCTGCCTAGATTCATTGCAATCATCTTAAACTATTACCAACCTCAAGAAACATGTAAGTTAACCATTCCTTCAGGCACAGTAAACGGTATGCAAGGGACAACACAGCACCCACTGATTTCACCTATAACATACTGCATAGAGGGGTTGATTACAAAGACTCCTCGGCAATGGTCAAGGTTTTGGATCCACAGTACAGGACTTGGAACAGGTGGATATTGAGTCTTCTTGTACAACCAGTCACCAGGACTTTGCGAGGTGGGCCGTGGGCACAACTGAGAAGGTAAATTGCTGCACCTCTACCTCTCTCTGGACACTGAATAGGGAAGTACTAGTAGGAGGTTGTAGGTTCATGAATAGATGACCTTTAGAGGAACAGGAAGATTGTAGGCCAGACCCAAAACATGCAGCCACTGACACTGAGATATTGGATACCAAACACACAGGCACTGGTACTGACATACTGGATACTGGACACACAGGCACTGGTACTGAGATACTGGACACACAGGCACTGGTACTGAAATACTGGATACCGGACATTCAGCCACTTGTACTGAGATACTGGATACTGGACACACAAGCACTGGTACTGAAATACTGGATACCGGACACACAGGCACTGGCACTGAGATACTGGATACTGGACACACAGCTATTGACACTGAGATACTGGATACTGGACACACAGGCACCGGTACTGAAATAGTGGATAACAAACATACAGCCACTGGTACTGAGATACTGGATACTGGACACACAGGCACTGGTACTGAAATACTGGATACCAGACACACAAGCACTGGTACTGAGATGCTACATACTGGAAACACAGCCACTGGTACTGACATACTGGATACTGGACACCCAGCCAATGATACTGAGATACTGCATACTGGACTCACTGGCACTGGTACTGAGATACTGCATACTGGACACACAGGCACTGATACTGAGATACTGGGTACCAGACACACAGCCACTGGTACTGAGATACTGGATACCGGACACACAGCCACTAGTACTGAGATTCTGTATACTGGACACACAGCCACTGGTACTGAGATACTGGATACTGGAGACACATCCACTGATACTGAGATACTGCATACTGGACACACAGGCACTGATACTGAGATACTGGGTACCAGACACACAGCCACTGATACTGAGATGCTGGGTACCAGACACACAGCCATTGGTACTGAGATACGTGATACCCAACACACAGCCACTGGTAATTAGATACTGGATACCGGAGTCACAGTGAAAGCCAAGGTCAGGATAACAGAAGTCAGGAAAGTCAAAAGCAAACCAAGGTCTGGAACACTTGGACAGAAGCTCAGAGGTCAAACAATGAACACTGAATTCAGATAACAGAAAATGCTTGGGAGCTCACAACAGGTACTGGGAAACCTATCACAAGCAAAGGTAAGAAGTAACTAAGGGGTTTAAGTTCATTCACTCTTACCACTCTCGCATGAGAATAGGGTGCTGCACCACCATCTTGGTGACTACAGGACTCCGTAAACATGGGTTTGTGGGAGCTCAATGGGAGCAAGGAGCAGCTCAGCAGTAAGAAGGCAAGCTCAGGGGGGTTAGTTACATCCTCTTATATGTCATGTAGGAGTTGGAATAATTAAAATTATAATGGGGAACGTTTTGCTAACGAAGACATGTTGATGTTTTCATTTTTACTATGGGAGAGATGGACGTAAAGGTCTGAGTCTACCCAAGGGAGTATATTGATTGTGTGGTAGATGGGCCTATAAATTCCTTCCCTGCAGATAGGTAGAAAGTAGAGTTGAGCGGACACCTGGATGTTTGGGTTTGGCGTGCTCGAACTTGACCCCTAACCCGAACCCCATTGAAGCCAATGGGGACACACACTTTTGGCCACTAAAATGCCTCTAAAAAAGTCCTAGAAAGGGCTAGAGGGCTGCAAAATGAAGTAAAATGTGGGTAAGAGTAGGACAAGTGCCCTGCAAAAAAAATGTGGATAGGGAAATAACTTAAAATAACATAAAATAAATACAAATTACAAATACAGCTGAGACATAAAATAGCACTAGATGGAATCTTTGATTTTAGCTTTGGAAGAACATAAATCTAAATATAAAGCATGGCTGCCTGGAGGATCAACAGAATTATCCATTTGAGAGAGGGTTGGAGTGCAGGGTATTCTCTTTCAGTTTATACTAAGTGACCCATAGGTTGAGGAGGTGGAGGAGGAGGAGGTAGCCAACACTGTTTTTTATTTGTTTTTGTTTTTTTAAATTGGGGTAGCCCCCAAAATATTGGGACATATAACAACAGAAAACAAAGAATAAGTGTACTTGAGTATAACAACATAGAAGTCTGGTGGGATCCATGCCTGGTTCATCTTATATAAACGTGAGCTTGTCCGCGTTGGCTGTGGACAGGCGGCTGCGCTTGTCTGTGATAACGCCCCCTGCCGTGCTAAACACACGTTCAGACAATACACTGGCTGCAGGGGAGGCCAGCACCTCCAAGGCATAAAAGTTAAGCTCCGGCCATGTGCCCAATTTGGAGACCCAGAAGTTGAATGGGGCAGACCCATCAGTCAGTACGTGTAGGCCTGTGCACACGTACTGTTCCACCATGTTGCTGAAATGCTGCCTTCTGCTAAGACGTTGCATATCAGATGGTGGTGCTGCTTGTTGTGGCATGCTGACAAAGCTTTTCCACATTTCGGCCATGCTAACCCTGCCTTCTGAGGTGATGGCAGTGCCCCAGCTGCGTTGGCGACCTCTTCTTCTGCCTTCGCCTTGTGCTTCCATTGAGCCCCCGGTGTCATTTTGGAATGCCCTCAGCAGCGCGTCTACCAGCGTGTGCTTGTAGTCGCGCATCTTACGATCACGCTCCAGTGATGAAATTAAGGACGGCAAGTTGTCCTTGTATCGGGGATCCAGCAGGGTGGCCACCCAGTAATCAGCACAAGTTAGAATGTGGGCAACTCGGCAGTCGTTGCGCAGGCACTGCAGCATGTAGTCGCTCATGTGTGCTAAGCTGCCCAGAGGCAAGGACAAGCTGATCTCTGTGGGAGGTTCATCATCTGTGTCCTCCGTATCCCCCCAGCCACGCTCCAGTGATGCCCACGAGCTGCGTTGGGTGCCGCCCTGCTGTGAACATGGTCCCTCCTCCTCCTCCTCCTCATCATCCTCATCCTCCCCAAAACTGTGCCCTGGCTTGACAGTTGTGTACCTGGCCTATGCTGGTGCAGCAACCCACCCTCCAAGCCACTTATGAATGACTGGCCTGATAACCGTGGAAATGACCCCTCTTCTTCCTCCTCCTCTTCCTCCTGTGCCACATCCTCTTCATCATCGCCCTAAGCGTTTTTTCAAAGAGACATACAAGCGGGATAGTAAGGCTGAGAACGGCGTCATTGGCACTGGCCATGTTGGTGGAGAACTCGAAACAGTGCAAAATGGAACACAGGTCTCGCTTGGAGGCCCACTCATTGGTGGTGAAGTGGTGCTGTTCTTCAGAGCGACTGACACGTGCGTGCTGCAGCTGATACGCCACTATCGCCTGCTGCTGCTCGCACAATCTCTCCAGCATGTGCAAGGTGGAGTTCCACCTTGTGGGCACGTGGCATATGAGGCGGTGAGTGGGAAGGCCTAAGTTGCGCTGCAGCGCAGACAGGCGAGCAGCAGCAGGGTGAGAACACCTAAAGTGCGCACAGACGGCCCGCACTTTCTGCAGCAGCTCTGATATATCTGGGTAGTTTTTCAGGAATTTCTGCACCACCAAATTCAGCACATGCGCCAGGCAAGGGATGTGAGTCAAACCGGCTAGGCCCAGAGCTGCTACGAGATTTCGCCCATTATCGCTCACCACCAGGCCGGGCTTGAGGCTCAGTGGTAACAACCACTCATTGATCTGTTGTTCCATGCCTGTCCAAAGCTCCTGCGCGCTGTGGGGTTTCCCCCCAAAACATATGAGTTTTAAAAGAGCCTGCTGTCGTTTCCCCCTGGCAGTGCTGAAGTTTGTGGTGAAGGTGTTACGCTGACCGGATGAGGAGGTGGTAGAGGAGAAGGAAGAAGCTGAGTAGGAGGAGAAGGCAACAGGAGGCAAAAAGAAATGCCCTGCAGTCTTCGGTGGCAGAAGGACATGCGCCAAACTGCTATCTTCCTCAGGCCCAGCCAAAACTACATTTGCCTAGTGTGCAGTTAGGGAGATATAGCGTCCCTGCCCGTGCTTACTGGTCCACGTATCTGTGGTTATGTGGACCTTGCCACAGATGGCGTTGCGCAGTGCACACCTGATTTTGTCCGCCAATTGCTTGTGCAGAGAAGGGATGGCTCGCTGGGAAAAGTAGTGGCGGCTACTTCCTCTATTTGCTCGGTGGCAGGTGCCACTATGACTCCAGAGCTGGAGGAAGAGGCCTAGACAGCAGTAGAAGAGGAAGCAGGAGGAGCCTGAGACCTTTCTTGGGTTTTGAGCTTACTCCACTGCAGCTCGTGCTTTGCATGTAGATGCCTGGTCATGCAGGTTGTGCTCAGGTTTAGCACGTTAATGCCTTGCTTCAGGTTCTGATTGAACAGCATGCAAACCACTCGTGTCTTGTCGTCACCACATTTTATAAAGAACTGCCACACCAGGGAACTCCTTGGAGCTGGCATTGGTGTGCTCGGCCCCTGGGTGCGATGGGCAGTAGCAGGCGTACTGTCTAGGGGACGGCCGCTACGGTTTTGCACCCTGCTCCGCTTATGCTGCGCTGGTGCCTCTTTGCGACCACTGCCTCTTCCTCCAAACTGGACACGTCACTCGCATGACCTTGATTCCATGTGGGGTCTAGGACCTCATCATCCTCCACATCATCTTCCACCCACTCCTCAACCCTGCCCTCCTTGCCGGTCTGCACACTGCCGAAAGCCACAGCAGTTGGCACCTGTGTTTCGTCATCATCAGAGACGTGCTGCGGTGGTCCTCGCATGTCCTCATCCTGACACATAAGTGGTTGTGCATCAGTGCACTCAATCTCTTCCACTTATGGGACAAGGCTAGGTTTGATGACAGCAGAGTCATCAAAAAGCAAAAGAGACTGCTGCATGACTTGTGGCTCAGACTGCTTGGCTGATTTGCAAGGGGGTGAGGTGAAAGACAGATGGCCATTGGCTGCAGGTGTCAACTCTGAGCTTTCAGCAGGGGACCTGGTGGGAGACAATGTGAAGGAACTGGAGGCACTGTCAGCCACCCAATCTACCATCGCCTGTACTTGTTCTGGCCTCACCATTCTAAGAGCAGCATTCGGGCCTACCAAATAACGCTGAAGGTTCTGTCGTGTACTAGCACCTGAGGAAGGTGTTTCACTTGTGCGTGTAGCTGGCAAAGATCGACCACATTCCCTACTTGCAACAGGAGCTCCACCAACACCAGCAGCACCACGACCAGGGCCACGTCCCTTATTTGACGTTCTCTTCATTCTTTGCGGTCACCCACCAAAGTAACAGATGGTTTATACCAGGCGACAATGTAACCGCCAATAGTCAGTTTTTTTGTTTATTGGACTACAAGAAATGCACCGCAAGACGTAAATGTACTATTTAGCACCCAAAACAATTAGAATTTTTCAAAGTGCACTGTAACCACAGTATTTCACTGTTCTATTTGACTCTCAGATATGAAGTGCACCGCAAGACGCAAATGTACTATTTAGCACCCAAAACAATTAGAATTTTTCAAAGTGCGCTGTAAGCACAGTATTTGACGGTTCTATTTGACTCTCAGATATGAAGTGCACCGCAAGACGCAAATGTACTATTTACCACCCAAAACTATTAGAATTTTTCAAAGTGCGCTGTAAGCACAGTATTTGACGGTTCTATTTGACTCTCAGATATGAAGTGCAGGACGCAAATGTAATATTTAACACCAAAAAATTGCAGTATTTAAAAATGCCTAGATGTTGCCCACTGAGCTAACAGAACAGGATTAAAGTCATGTGCCTGGCACACATGCAGTTGCAAGTGCACTGCACTTTCTGTGGCACTGGGCTCAGGGCAGGGTACAAATATGTAGTATAGCACCCACTAAAATAATCACTGTAATTTGGATAATCGCTGTAGTTTGAATAATCGCTGTAGTTTGCAGATTCAACACCAGAATTTGGAGTCAAATATTGTACTTTGAGTAAATATAACAGTGCCACTATAGAACATGATATGGAGAAATGCAGGAAAGGTTTAGACATCCAGATAACGAATGGGGTACTATTGGACTTGGAGGCTGGTTGGTTCGGAGCAAAAGTAATAACTGGATTTGTGTTTGTGTATGTGATTGTGGCACAGGTACCAGCATCCATGCCATTCCTACTTGGAATCCTTCCCACTCTCTGTAGATCCCTACATGCAGATGCATGCCATTAACACTCTGGATGATGAGATCTTTCAGGAGCCTCAAGGATATAGTGAACCGGACCCATGGAAATGTTCTAAGTGATCTCATTCTCTATCACCAGACTATGATTAAAGATTGATTCTTTTTATCCTAGTTTTGCAAATAAGGTAAAAAGAATAAAAAGGGAGAATTGTGGAGGATTCATTTAGAACACTACATAATTCCTACCATTTTGTCTGTTATGCCTTGCCCCAGCAACAGCCATTTTGTATGTGTCTTCTTTGTTGTATGCAAATGCTAACAGGTTAATTGTGAATGATTGTTCTGCTTTTGCTCTAAGAGCAAACCAAGCTACCAAGAACCAAGCTCCTCATGAGTGCAAAAGAGAACAGACTTTACAGACGGGAACTGCTGTTAGTGTGCACTTGATTTATGGCCTGCCCTAATGTACTGAAAACAACTTATCAGCCCTGCGCCTTCTGCTTCCAAAAGGTGCACTGACCAAGTTCCCATAAGGGAGGGAGGCGCCTTTCAAGTCATGAGTTATTGTATATGTTATTATCGAACTTAAACTAATATTATTTGTACTTGTGCTATTTTCTGTAAGGGCCTTTAAGACTATAAAATACGCCTGCATTTTCAAAAGGATAGAGCAGTCTGTGAGCTGGAAACCTTCCTTGTGCGCACTCCTAAGCAATAAACGTCTCTCACTATTCAAGTTTATGAATCCAGGTTTGTCCTGATTTTTCATGACATCCACAGGTTAATATTAAAATATTTTTGCTTTATACACTTATTGGGTTTATATTAAATGCTTACGCATGATTTAATTTAGCTTCTTACATAATAAAAAAGAGTGCACACAGCACCTATTACATTATATTTTTATATTTATGTGTAGCAATTCCATTCAGTCCTCTGCTTTGATGAGTTGTGATGTTCGTACTGTCGTTTCCTTTGTCCACACGTCCATCGGTTGCAGGGAATTACGATTTTGCCACAGGTCTCTCGGCATGGGGCTCCTCTTTCGTACATCCTCTAGGCAAGAGGGCATCTCCTACAGTGCCAATTAAGGTCAACCCATCAGACAAATGTCATGGAGACTGCCCCTTCATTGGCAATATAAGGCCCATGCAAACCACAGTACAATTATCAGAGTTTCTAAGCTACTAGTACTGTGTACAACGCCTCCAAACATCTCAAGTGTTTAGTATTTGATCCCCTGGTACCTTAACCTTGCCTCCATACCATCTATCCTTGAATTCTATAACTCCTTGGTCTTTGGCTTGATACTTAGATGCTGATGATCTCTGGACTCCCACATTACTACATACCCTTAAACAATTCTGATTTCTGGCTCCCTTCTTGACTAATCCGTTCTCCGGTAACCTGATATTTTGGCTTCAATATTCGATGAAGAGTTACGCTACAAAATGATAGTACCATCATTACATGAGTATTTATTCATATTTATTATACATTTTTTGTTCAGGGATTTATTTTTATTTTACAAGCTATATACACTTGATTGTGTAATTAATGTAGGATTTCCTTGTTCTAGGGTAGGTGGGATTTAATTCATATGTGCTTTGCGTAATAACATCAGTTGATCGCCTATTATCTAATTTAAGATTAGATAAGATTGTGGTCACATTTTTTTTTAATTATTATTTTTGTCCAAAAATGTTCATCTCATGTATTGCAGCTAGGGTTAGTCCTGTTGAGGCTATATTCCCCATGAATCTTAACCAGTATGTTATGCCTCATGATGCCCCTTAGGAGGTGGAAGGTTGGAAGATACTATTCAGTCTAGGAATTGTCTGTTATCAGGAAACTGGTCCTGTGGGGGTTTTTATGGTCGGTGGGTATGAGCTGGCCTGTGGCTTACTACCCGGGTGGTATAGAAGCATCTCGGTATGACTCTATAAAAGGTTAACTCAGGATTTGCACTTTTATGTTTTACAATATGTTATGTTTATGTATGGGGGTCATTGCCTTAGTATTGTATAAATGTTATGTGTTGGCAATGACCTTTCTATGTTATTTATAATTTTTTTGAAAATATATATTAAACAGCTATGGCCTTATTTTTCCACTTACATATGTGTCCGAGTTGTCATTAAGTAAAGGTTGGGAAGCTTATATTGTAGGGGTCCCGAGAATCCGACGATGCCTATGTCATGGGAAAGTGAGTAACCAAAAAATGGAGTGCAAACATTTTTAGAAAATGCTTTTTTGCAGCACTCCCCTGCCTGCCAAGTTTCTTTTCAATTTTCCTATTCCTAAACCTGTATGTCCTTTTTTTTCTACCCTTCAACTCGAAACATAGAAACATAGAATGTGTCGGCAGATAAGAACCATTCGGTCCATCTAGTCTGCCCAATTTTTTTTGAGTACTTTTATTAGTCCCCCATTCCCGGTCTTATAGCTAGGATAGCCTTGTGTCTATCCCACGCATGCTTAAAATCCTTGACTGTGTTTACCTCTACCACTTCTGCTGGAAGGCTATTCCATACATCCACTACCCTCTCAGTAAAGTAATACTTCCTGATATTACTTTTAAATCGTTGCCCCTCTAATTTAAGACTATGTCCTCTAGTTGTGGTAGTTTTTCTTCTTTTAAATATACTATCTTCCTTTACTGTGTTGATTCCTCTTATGTATTTAAATGTTTCTATCATATCCCCCTGTTACGTCTTTCCTCCAAGCTATACATGTTAAGATGCTTTAACCTTTCCTGGTAAGTTTTATCCTTCAACCCATGAACCAGTTTAGTAGCCCTTCTCTGAACTCTCTCCAAAGTATCAATATCCTTCTGGAGATACGGTCTGGAGTACCCTCTTGTTGTAAGTCCTCAAAATGTTTACTGTGTACAATATTGCTGGTTGGTTATTATAGGTAGAGTAGCGAACTGTTGGTGGGGAAAAAGGGAGGGTAAGTTACAATAAACACTCTACTGTCTTTATTCATGAAAGAGAAAACTGCGTGGAACTGAGATAGGAATTTCAAACTTAAGGTCAATGTAGCTGAGTTATCGGAATGGGAGAATTTTTCAAACCTGGCTACTTTGACCTTAAGTTTTGAAATTCCCATATGAATTTCCTGCAAATCCCTCTTTCATGGATAAATCCCTAACTTCTGTTTACTGCATCAACAATAATATTCAGCCAGCCAAATTGCTACCTGAACTTGGTGGGAATCGCAGTTATAGACTGAGGTTATGGTGGCCTACACTACACACTAGTTGTTGATTGCAGCTCCCATGCTATTGGAAACTAAAGTTCTCATGTTTTGCAGGAACATGCTGGTCTAATAGCAACTACTATCACAGTTATTTAATTGTTCCTATTAATGGATAGCTAACATTTGCTTCCCAGGAAGAATCTCCTCTCCTGAGTCAACAAAGGTTGGCAGTAGGGTGGAGGTGAGAAAATACTGGGATGGAAGAAGGGAAGTGTGGGGTGGATTTTTTCAACCCGTGGAATAATTCTGCTGACTTCATACTTTATAAGCTTATGTATTGCTGTTATATAACCCCATAATTTGTGGTTATGTCCCAAAGTGCAATCCTTCTGGAAGCTAATAAAGAATTTCTTTTTGTCCCTATTTAATGTACTGTTGGATTTCTCCTCCCCAGATTGTATTTGTGGCAACTATAGCATTCCAGGAAATTTGCCTAATAAATTGGTCAGATTACTGGATTTTGCAGTTGTTCTGGCACTGAAGTGTCTTTTGATTCTGTGGTGAGACCTAAAGACCCCTAAAGAAACCAAGTTGCAGACTCAAAGTGCCAATTCTTCACAACTAACATTAGTATAGGCAACCGTGGAAGTCACACATTATAAATACTATATGAATAAAGAAGATCTGCACTCATGACTTGCTCCATTACCAACTTTGCACTCAGAACGTATACCAGCAATGGTATTTGAACTCTCAGGACTAACCCCAGTTTCCAGCACCCAGATTTATACCCAGGACTCACCCCAGCAACCACTTTCAACTCAGAACTTATTCACCTTGAACTTAGGACTTACCCCAGCACCCACTTTGCACTCAGGATTTATCCTGGCACCAACTTTTAACTCAGGACCTATTCCCCAAAGCCACTTTGCACTCAGGACTTATCCCAGCTCCCACTTTGTACTCAGGACTTACTACAGAGGGGAGATATGCTCTGAGGAATTACTCCAGTGGCCATATTTGCACTGATGACAGATCAATTCCCCATAATACTGTATTTGCACAAATATAAGACAAGGTTTTTTTTTTAGAGCAAATGTGGAAGTGCCGTGCAGCAGCAGAGGATGTCTGCGAGTATTGTGCAGACATCCTCCCGCTGCCCCCACTACCAGGGGGGCACATGACCTTCTGGCTGTCCGTCAAAATAAACAGAGGTGTCAGGAAGCATAGAGGATGTCTGCACATATCCACTAGCCACCAGGGAGAGGGGAGATAGACTGACAATGATGGGGGGAGGGAGAGGTTAAAGAGGCTGACAACTATGGGGGGAGGGAGGGGAGAGAGACTGACAATGATGGGGGGGAGGGAGGGAGAGGGGAGATAGACTGACAATGATCAGGTAATGGGGGAGAGAGGAAGCATTGGGCAAGTCTGGGGGGTAGGGGCAGCATTGGCACATAAAAGGAAATAAAAAATAAAAATGCATTTTTTTATATCATAACTCTTATTAAATATAAAAAAGCAATTTACATGTGAATATATACGAGGAAATCTTTTTTTCCTATAGGGTAGTCTTATATTCAGGCTTTTAGTTTTTTTCCTAAAGGAATATCCAAAGTTTGGGGGGGTCGTCTTATAATCAGGGTCGTCTTATATTCGAGCAAACATTATATTATAAAATGATTTAAATATACAGAGTGGGTAGATATTCAAATTTTATACAACCTTAATTTAATGGATATTTATTTATTAGATGATCAGGATTACATATTACAATAATCGTGAGAGTAGAGCTGGCACTCGGGGAATGTTCAACTGTACACACTTCAATACACACAAATGAGACAAGGTAAAGTATACAAGGTTATGTTGGTTTTATTATTGTTTGTTTGACAGTGATAGAGGATTCTTTTGCTTTCAGCAAGATCTGGGCTTTCATCAAGTAGATTTCCAAATGTAAGTCAAACTAATTTCATTATATGATTGTAGTCTCGATTCTGCTTGTATTTCATGGATCAAGCTAAGGTGTGGTGTCACCTGAAAAAATACCCATTATTTCACTATTCTATATAATATATATGTTATGCTTGTGTTGTATAGTTTTTGGAAAGAATCACAGAATGTTTGAAGAAACTTTAGAACACGTAAGAAAAAATGCAGAAGATTAGAAAAGCACATAAAGAGAGAATCAATTCTAGTTGTACCAGACATAACATTTCTTAAAAAAGAAAATAGTTTTGTTTAGGTGTGCTAGTAATGATCAGACAGATGAGTAAGAAACTCTATGGAGCGAATCCAACTTGATGGTTTCCGGGAATGACTATACTTGTCCTGTGCTCCTCGGCATATGCAGTAGGAGGGTATATGCGAGACAAGAAGAAACACAGAACACTCTAATGATGTTTTATGTTTGTATGACAATATAGAAGTAACAATATGTCAAAAGCTCTCACAAATACCGTATTTGCTCGATTATAAGAATACCCTGATTATAAGACGACCCCCCAAACTTTGGATATTCCATTAGGAAAAAAACTAAAAGCCTGAATATAAGACTACCCTATAGGAAAAAAGTTCAACTTGTATATATTCATATGTAAATTGCTTTTTTAATAAAAAATTATAATATCAAAAAATGTATTTCTAGTTTTTATTTATTTTTATGTGCCAATGCTGCCTTTCTCTTTCCCTTGCCCCCATTTTTCTCTCTCTCCCCCCTCCCCTTGTCTGTCTCTTAACCCCCTCACTCCCCTTGTCTCTGTCTCTTAACCCCTTCCCTCCCCTTGTCTCTGTCTCTTAACCCCCTCACTCCCCTTGTCTCTGTCTCTTAACCCCTTCCCTCCCCTTGTCTCTGTCTCTTAACCCCCTCCCTCCCCTTGTCTCTGTCTCTTAACCCCTTCCCTCCCCTTGTCTCTGTCTCTTAACCCCCTCACTCCCCTTGTCTCTGTCTCTTAACCCCTTCCCTCCCCTTGTCTCTGTCTCTTAACCCCCTCCCTCCCCTTGACTCTGTCTCTGCCCCCCTCCCTCCCCCCTGTCTCTCTGTCCCCCCTGTCTCTCTGTCCCCCTCCCTCCCTCCCCCTGTCTCTCTGCCCCCCTCCCTCCCTCCCCCTGTCTCTCTGTTGTCCCCCTCCCTCCCCCTGTCTCTCTGTCCCCCCCCCTTCCCTGTACTTCAATCACTGGTGGCTAGTGGGGGCAGCCGGGGGATGTCTGCACGATATTTGCAGACATTCTCCATGCTGCCCGACACGGCAGTCTATTATGACGGACAGCTGTCCGTCATAATAGTCTGCCGTGTCGGGCAGCATGGAGGATATCTGCACGTATAGTGCAGACATCCCCCAGCTGCCCGATTGTCCCTGGTGCCTAGTGGGGCAGCAGAGGAAGTCTGCGCGATGAGCGCAGACCTCCCCTGCTGCCGCCCGGCACGCTCGTCGGGACTTCTGTGACGAAAGCGGAAGTTCCCGGCTTCTTCACAGAAGCCCCGGTGGTCGTGCCGGGCGGAAGCAGGGGAGTCTGCGCTCGTTGCACAGACATCCCCTGCTGCTAGAGAGGGGGATCCAGGTCCCCTGCAGCTCTGCTGGGGACCTGGATCCATGTCTTATAATCTGACCTCAATTTGAGGTCAGATTATAAGAAGACCTCGATTATAAGACGAGGGGTAGTTTTCAGATTTTTTTTTCTGAAAAAAACCTCGTCTTATAATCGAGCAAATACGGTATAAATTATAAAAATGCATGAGGTTGTACAAGGATACATAGGTGGTGGGTAGAAAGTCTCTCAAATTTTATGTAAGTGCCTCAGGGTTCTCAAATGTAGTCAGACTGCCTCCAAAGTAGAAACGCAGTAGTATATGAAAAGACAATTTAATAAATACCTATGTTACAGTAAGCAGTTTCTGGCATACCTGCAGGCATACATCAGATATGAATGTGACAAAGTGAAAGTACACCTAAAAAAATAAAACATGCAAACTTTCTAGTACAATACATTGTCATATTGTGCGTGGGAGGCATCAGATTATATTGCCAGAAGACAAGAAATACAGGAAACAAAAAAATAAAACAATAAAAAAAGGTGATCGAATGATATGACCATTAACCCCTTATGATCTTTTTGCCTTGGGGTATTTTGACATTTTTTTTGTAGCCATTTAACCAAAAACCATTGCCAACGTTTGCTAAAATAAATTGAGGGAAAGGTAAGTGCTGATGGGAGTCAGAGTGTGTGTGATGGGAGACAGTGTGTGTGACTGAGTGTGATTGGAGTCAGTGTGTGTGATGGGAGACAGTGTGTGTGTGACTGAGTGTGATGGGAGTCAGAGTGTGTGTGAAGGGAGACAGTGTGTGTGACTGAGTGTGATGGGAGTCAGAGTGTGTGTGATGGGAGACAGTGTGTGTGATGGGAGTCAGTGTATGTGACTGAGTGTGATGGGAGTAGGAGTGTGTGACTGAGTGTGATGGGAGTAGGAGTGTGTGTGTGATGGGAGTATGAGCTTGATGTGAGTCTGAATGTTATGTGTGATGTGGGGTCATGAAATGGAGTTGATGGGGCATGTCTTAGGTGTGTAACGTGGGTGTGCAGCTTGGGTAGGGGGGTGCCCGGATTTTGTCTGCCTAGGGCAGCACAAAATCAAGATACACCACTGAGGCTATCCTAGCTATAAGACCGGAAACGGGGACTAACAAAGGTATTTAGAAAATGTGGAAGGCTAGATGGGCCAAATGGTTCCGATCTGGACATCCAGCAGGAATGATAAGGGGTAACACAGTGATATAAGATTTGTGTACAGCACCAGCACTAGGTTTGCTGACTTTTAACCTTCTTTGTCATGAAAACCAAGGACATGTGGCAGGCGTTATTGAGTAAGAGATGTCAAGGTCATATCACATGAACAACCATGATTGTTTCCAGATATATGCTGACCTCCTCACCCTCTGCCATTAATCAGTCTCATGTGCAAGTCGTTCTACGTGTTTTATGGCTCCTGGTTACCTGGCCGTTATCACCGTGCTTCCTGATCTGATTGCTAAAGAAGTTGAAACCAGACCAGACGCATTCCATTTTTTTATGGGCACTGCACTCATCAGATTTACATTCTCAGGTTCCCATTGAATTATCCAAAGTTCAGTGAGAAACTAGCGGTGGGAGTTAAACAAAGACACATATGTCTATGTTACTAACAGAAAAAGTTTGAGTCTTTGTAAGACACAGATCAAAGCTGTACAGCCAACACAAGACAGTCTCACAGTGCATTGAGTGTCAACTGAAATTTGATGATTAAAGAGTGTTTGTCGAGCCAGGGGGAAAAGAAAGGACCCATCCAAGCTTTTCACACCTCTAACACAGTCAAGGTAGCCGAGTTATCTGCCTAGATTCATTGCAATCATCTTAAACTATTACCAACCTCAAGAAACAAGTAAGTTAACCATTCCTTCAGGCACAAGGATCAAAAGATGTAATGATAGGTAGAAGGGTTGAACTTGATGGACTTGTGTCTTTTTTCAACCTAAATTACTATGTTACTATGTTACAATAATCCCAGCTAGTTAACCAATAGAAGCCAAGATTGGCAAGGGTGCTCCTGAACTTGCAATCATGTGACCACCTCTGAAAGCCCAGACAAGAGACAAGCTTGTGTTTTGTGTTAATCATTTCTTTATCTGTTGCAGGATTGTTTGCTTTGCTTGAATAGGTATATCAATAAGGTATTTTTATTTGAATGGAAATCTCACTCACACCAATAACACTGTACATATATTTAACCGCATTCCTTTACGATCTAAGAGAGAGTAACACTTTTCACCTTTGTAAAATGAACCTGGAATCTATTCCAATGAGCTTGATCAGATCCCTCTAGCAAATTATTTTTTAGCAGGTGCTATATATGTTTCATACTAGACCAGTACCAAAAGAAAGGTAAACTGTATGCAAGACTGATTTCACTTGTAACATACTACATGGAGGGCTTGGTTACAAAGGCTCCTCTGAAATGGACAGTTAAGATTCATAGATACCAGACACACAGCCACTGATACTGAGATACTGGATACTGGACACACAGCCACTGATACTGAGATACTGGATACTAGACACACAGCCTCTGATACTAAGATACTGGATACCGAACACACAGCCACTGATACTGAGATACTGGATACTAGACACACAGCCACTGATACTGAGATACTGGATACTGGACACACAGCCACTGATACTGAGATACTGGATACTAGACACACAGCCACTGATACTGAGATACTGGATACTAGACACACAGCCTCTGATACTAAGATACTGGATACCGAACACACAGCCACTGATACTGAGATACTGGATACTAGACACACAGCCACTGATACTGAGATACTGGATACTGGACACACAGCCACTGATACTGAGATACTGGATACTGGACACACAGCCACTGATACTGAGATACTGGATACTAGACACACAGCCACTGATACTGAGATACTGGATACTGGACACACAGCCACTGATACTGAGATACTGGATACTAGACACACAGCCACTGATACTGAGATACTGGATACTAGACACACAGCCTCTGATACTAAGATACTGGATACCGAACACACAGCCACTGATACTGAGATACTGGATACTGGACACACAGCCACTGATACTGAGATACTGGATACTAGACACACAGCCACTGATACTGAGATACTGGATACTAGACACACAGCCACTGATACTGAGATACTGGATACTGGACACACAGCCACTGATACTGAGATACTGGATACTAGACACACAGCCACTGATACTGAGATACTGGATACTGGACACACAGCCACTGATACTGAGATACTGGATACTGGACACACAGCCATTGATACTGAGATACTGGATACTGGACACACAGCCACTAATACTGAGATACTGGATACTGGACACACAGCCACTGATACTGAGATACTGGATACCAGACACACAGCCACTGATACTGAGATACTGGATACCGGACACACAGCCACTGATACTAAGATACTGGATACCGGACACACAGCCACTGATACTGAGATACTGAATACCAGACACCCAGCCACTGATACTAAGATACTGGATACCGAACACACAGCCACTGATACTGAGATACTGGATACTGGACACACAGCCACTGATACTGAGATACTGGATACTAGACACACAGCCACTGATACTGAGATACTGGATACTAGACACACAGCCACTGATACTGAGATACTGGATACTGGACACACAGCCACTGATACTGAGATACTGGATACTAGACACACAGCCACTGATACTGAGATACTGGATACTGGACACACAGCCACTGATACTGAGATACTGGATACTGGACACACAGCCATTGATACTGAGATACTGGATACTGGACACACAGCCACTAATACTGAGATACTGGATACTGGACACACAGCCACTGATACTGAGATACTGGATACCAGACACACAGCCACTGATACTGAGATACTGGATACCGGACACACAGCCACTGATACTAAGATACTGGATACCGGACACAAGCCACTGATACTGAGATACTGAATACCAGACACCCAGCCACTGATACTAAGATACTGGATACCGGACACACAGCAACTGATACTGAGATATTGGATACCAGACACACAGCCACTGATACTAAGATACTGGATACTGGACACACAGCCACTGATACTAAGATACTGGATACTGGACACGCAGCTACTGATACTGAGATACTGGATACTGGACACACAGCCACTGATACTGAGATACTGGATACTGGACACACAGCCACTGATACTAAGATACTGGATACAGGACACACAGCCACTGATACTGAGATACTGGATACTGGACACACAGCCACTGATACTGAGATACTGGATACTGGACACACAGCCACTTGTACTGAGATACTGGATACTGGACACACAGCCACTGGTACTGAGATACTGGATACTGGACACACAGCCACTGACACTGAGATACTGGATACTGGACACACAGCCATTGGTACTGCGATACTGGATACTGGACACACAGCCACTGATACTGAGATACTGGATACTGGACACACAGCCATTGGTACTGCGATACTGGATACTGGACACACAGCCACTGGTACTAAGATACTGGACCAGTGCCGGACTGGGGATAAAAACCAGCCCTGGAAATAATTGGATACCAGCCCATTAAATTGAGTCATTATACCAGCCTCATAGCATCACATTGTTTTCTTTTTCATAAAAAGGAAAACCATGCATTTTAAGGCACATTTGAAGAGTGTATTATGTATAGAGACTGATATATAACCCTGCACAGGGCGATTTATAGCCCCAGTATGCACACAAGGTAATAGCTCACACACTGCTTTGATATATGCCCCATAGACAGAGCAATGCAAAGGCCCCAGTTTGTACACAAGGTTATATGAATATACCACTGTGAAGGGGTATATATCAGGGCAGGGTGTGAGACATAACCTTTGTACATACTGGGGGCAGTGATACGTACAGACACACTTAGAGACACACAGTCAAACTTACAGACACAAAGACACACCTGCAGACACACAGACACACTTACAGACAGTCACACCTAAAGACACAAGCACACTGCCATACACTGACATATACACACAGACTTTTTTTTTTCATTTACACACAAAAAAAAGTTATGAATTCAGTCCCCCTCTCTGCTCATGTAGCTTTGGGTGATTTTGTTAATCATCAAATATTTTAAATGAATTCATATTTTGTATTTATATGGAAATACAAATCTGTGAAAAAAATGACATTTTTCATTAAAGATCATGATGTTTATTTATTTAAGGACTTCGGCTGCAGGTTGTTGGGGTATTTAACAGGAGATGTTAGATAAGTAACTTACCTCATTTTCAGGGAGGAGGACGGTCCAGGCGCCATTCAAATTCTTATGAGCACTGGATGTCATCTCGCATCCGGCGCTCCGTCAGTTTCGGGGGCGGAGCATCCCTTCAGCTGCAGTAAGTTAAGCGACCACAGTGGCCAAAATCTTAAAGCGGCCGCGGTGGCTGAAATCTTTAATGCGGCATCCAGCGGCCCCAGGGAAGGCGGCCTGCCGGAATATTTCCCTGTATCCCGGTAGGCCAGTCCGGCCCTGGCTGGATCTGATAGCGTGCAGGGAGAGAGTATGAGAGATCATGTGATCACTGAGCCGCTACCTCCTTGAAACATCCACAACTAGCAGCATTTAAGGGGCCAGCGACCTGCTTAACACATCTATCAGGTGTGTTAGGCAACCGAAAGGCCCCTCAAGTGCAAGGCCTTAGGCGGCTTCCTAAGTTGCCTGATTAGAGAGCTGACTCTGACAGTTAGCAATGCTTAGAGAAACTCGTATCATACTATAAGATGTCTTATCATACTATACAGAAATGATTATATTAAATGACAACTGTAGTGAAAAATTAAGTTTTGTTTAATTGATCGCTTGCAGTGTAGGCATTTCAAATAGATATGCTTTAAAGAAAGAATCCAAATAAAGAAACTTATTGAGCCTTCTTTGCTCCAAGTAGCTCTACCAGGAGGCAGACATGTTGTTTAGAATCTTGGGTCAGATCATCCATCATCTGAACCAAGGTGAGTGAATATCTGACCCAAGATTCTAAACAACATGTCCGCCACCTGAGAGAACTATTTTGAGCAAAGAGGGCTTAATAAAAATCTTTAATTGTAATCTTTTTTTTTTTTATTTTTTTTTATTGAGACATTGTATAAGACAAGACAAACGGTACACAAATTACAATACATCAAGAAAGAGCATGATCTGCTGACTACGGAAATTAATTATGCGTTAAGTGAGGAAATACTCCTTGTTTAGTCAAACAATATTACCTACAAATATTGGGGGGGGGGGGGGGGGGTTGGCGCCCACAACCCGAATAAAATGACTCTTTATTCTATATCAATAGTATCTAGTATCTTGGTTTTTTTAGTCCAGGGTTCCCATCTTATTATACATTTTTGATGCTCCATGAGGCCCGAGTTTTTTGCAATTCCCATCTCCATGTTATATTGGAAATTAATTTGACCCCGAACTTGTTCCCAAACGGGACAAGTAGATTGGTTCCAGTGCCGTGCAATTACTAATTTTGCAGCCATAAGGAAGTGAATCAGCAGGTATTTTCTATCAAAGGTTCGCAGCGGAAGGTGTAGATGTAAAAGAGCGTTTTCTAACTTTATGTTTAGGGTATCATCAAATACATGGGAATTTTCTTTCTGAACTCCATTCCAAAATGTTTTTATAGTGGGGCATCCCCACCTGGTATGAGCCTGAGTGCCTTTTTCCAAGTTACACCTCCAACATAAAGGTGATTTCGTCTGATCCATTTTGTTTAGAATATCTGGTGTTAAATGCCACCTATAAATGACTTTGTAGTGAAGTTCAATTATGTTCAGGTATCTTACGCATTTCCTGACTTCGATTAGGGATTTACACCACAAATTATTGTGAATCTCTCTTCCTAATTCTTTCTCCCACGATAGCCAGGCTCTAGGTTTTTTTTCTTTGTCTTCTGCACACAGCCATTCATAATATATAGGAAGCATTTTGGGTTTATCTATTTTAGGGAAGATTGCTTCTATTTCACCAATTGAGCTTTTGATCCCTTACTCTGAGTTGATTCCAGGCAGTTCTTTAACCTCAAATAGTTAAACACTTCCTTTGAAGGTAAATTGAATTCTTTCTGAAGCTGTGGAAACCCTCTAATAGATTCACCCTCTAATAAATTTGCGACTGTTAATTCCTGATTTTTTTCCCCAGTTCTTCAAAGAAAGGTTTTCTATAATGAACTCCATTATTTTTATGGAGGTGTGAGATGTGATCCGATCTTGTATGCCCATTCTCTTTTTTATTTTAATCCAAATATTTACCAGATCTGTAATATAGTTTGTTTGTTGTTTTCCCAAAAGTTCTTTATATGCCCTGTCATTCAACCAGGGAATCAGTGACAAGTAAGATAGCCCTATCACTTCTTTTTTTTAGAATATACCATGCTTGCTCTGATTCGGAGGTAAGATGCCATTTATTGATGTGGAAGACCCTGCTAGCCTCATATAGCCTGATCATATTCGGGAGGCCGAAGCCCCCTTTATTTATTTTCCTCATTAGAGCGGTCTTATCAATTCTAGGTTTTTTACCACCCCAAATATAACTAAACATGAGTTTCTGGACCTCTAGCAACTTACTAGTAGGGATCGAGATTGGCAACATTCTAAAAGATATAGCCATTTTGGAAGTAAGTAACTCTTAACCACATTTAGTCTGCCAATCCATGATATTTCTGATTTTAACGAACTTTGAGTTAATTTTTCATGCGAGTCTCTATACAAAGTATTAAAGTTTTCTGTCATAGTGTTGCTTGAGTCTGATGTAAGGTAAATTCCCAAATAAGTAAAACCCCGATTAGTCCAGTCAAAAGGGAATGTGTTTTCCATTCTGAGCCTGGATGCCTCATTGATATTAATTAACAAAGCTTGTGACTTGGAAAGGTTCAGTTTGTAGTTTGACAAATTCGAAGCGGTCTATCTCCTTCATAAAGTGTATCAGAGAGGTCTCCGGTTCCGTCACTGTCAAGACAACATCATCGGCATACATACACATTTTCAAATCCTGATCCTTTATCTGTATACCTTTGATCTCTGTATTTTGTCTTATTTTTGCCGCGAGTGGTTCCAGTGTTAGAAAATACAGCATTGGTGCCAGGGGACAGCCCTGCCGGGTACCATTGCCCACCTGGAACCACTCTGCCGCTATACATGGGCCCACTGTCTTGGCAGTTGGGACAGAGTACATTGCCATAATAGCAGTCTGCATTGATCCGGTTATGCCCATTCGGTTCATCACCTGGGTTAGGAAATCCCAGCTGACCCTGTCAAATGCTTTTTCGGCGTCCAAGGACAGGGTCAGCTGGGGGATCCCTCTCCTATTTACATAATCAAAAATACCCAACAGTCTTCTAATGTTACCTTCGGAGCGACGTCCCCGTACAAAACTGGTCCGGGTGGATTAGATATGGGATCACCGCTTCCAAGCATCGTGCTATAACTGATGAGAATATTTTTAAATCAGAGTTATTCAGGGATATTGGTCTGTAATTAACAGTGTATGCCGGATCTTTATTTGGCTTGGGAATTGGCATAATGACCGCTTGTAGGAGTTCCTTCGGGAGTGCGGCTCCTTCTTTGATTTCGTTGAATAAAATTGTGAGATAACTGGCCACCTCGTCTCCGAATACTTTATAAAAATTGCTGCTGAAGCCATCAGGGCCTGGGGCTTTATCTTTTCTTAATCCTCGTATGACTTCTTTTATTTCTAGTTCCTTAATAGGTGAATTCAAAGTTTTTAACTGATCCTCTGAGATCAAAGGGAGGATTATGTCGTTTAGATATGATTTTATTTGATCCTGTGACACGTCTGTTGATGGTAGGTTATATAAACTATGATAATAGTCATTGAATGCCTCACCTATCTCTCTAGGAGACATTTTGACCCTATCCTGTGCTATGATCTTTTTTACTCTTGTTCTTAATTTGTTATTTTTTATCTTATTTGTCAGTATATTTTCTGCTCTATTTCCTTTAGAGTACCAGCTCTGTTTAAGTTTTGATAGGGCGTAGTTGGTTTTAGTCATTAATTGATCTTTTATTTTTAGCGAAAGCTCTTCCAGGAGATTAGTTGTAGCTATGTTAGGTGAGACTTTATTAACCCGCTGGTTCTTATTGTATTCTATGTATAATTGGGCGAGGGAAAGACCTTGTTTCTTTTTTAGTTCTGAGCCCATTTTAATGAGCTGCCCCCTTATGACACATTTATACGCAAGCCAAATTGTTGTGGCTGGGAGGCCATCGTTAGTGTTTGCCACAAAGAAAGCCCCTGATTCTTTTTTTATAGTATCTATGTTCTTTTTGATCTTGAGAAGATTGTTGTTTAATCTCCAGGAACCTCTATTTTTTGTTGCCATTAGGTCATCGATTTCCATTATCACTGCTGAATGGTCAGACCAGATCACATCCTCCATCCATATTTTACTACAACGCGGGACTCCCATAGGTCCCATCAAAAAATAGTCTAGACGAGAGTATGATAAGTTTGGTTTTGAGTAGAACATATATTCTATTTCCTCAGGGTTTAATGTTCGCCATACATCGTACAGATTGTTTTTGGACTAAAACTTTTGAAATTTTTTAGCATTGCGACCAATATTTTTGTCAATTTTTTGGCCTTGAGATGTCTTTTTATCCATCTGTGAGTCTGCTACGCAATTAAAGTCGCCTCCAATTACAATCCAGCCCTGGGCCACACGCTCCATTCTCTCGAATGTCCTATTAATAAACCTATTTGGATCTTTGTTAGGGGCATATATATTCAACAAAGTATAAATCTGCACATTCAGTTTGCAGATCAGAATTATAAATCGACTATTTTTATCTATTTCCGTATAAATTTCCTCATATACCACATTCCTAGAAATCATGATCACCACCCCTCTTTTCTTTGTTTTATAAGATGAATAGACCACATTAGGGAACCTTTTATTTTCCCTAAGTGGTTTCTCCTCCTTCCAATGCGATTCCTGAATAAGAGCGACATCAATACTATGGGTCAGGAGGTAGTTAATTCGAATCTGCCTCTTTTGGGGAATATTCAAACCCTGGACGTCCAGAGATAAGAGTTTAATCATTTGTTAAGTCTCGATTCGGGTTGTGGCGCATCCCCTCACAATTACAGGAAAAAACGCTCATTACACATAACACAATAGTCCTTCGCGGACTTACCCAAGGCAGTACCTGTCCCATAGGGGCTGCCTACACCCTTCGTCCAAGACAACCTTCGGTAGCTTAAACTCTTAGCTTAGCTCCTAATTAAGAGCTTGCGAGCATCGTGAGCGGGGGGAGAAGAAGTTTTTATCTCCTTCTGTTTGAGTTACCCTGGCAGGGGTGCTTATTTACATAAGATTAGGGCTTCCTCTCCCTCCTGAGGGGAGGCATTAACCTCTGAGCTTGAAGACACGACCCGGAGAAGGAAAAGGAAAAGGAGAGAGGGGGGACGGGATGTCAGGCCCATCAGGGGGAAGACAGAGAAGAGGGGCGGGCAGAGGGAGAAGGGGGAAAGAAAGAGGGAAGAGAAGAGAGCGCACAAGATAGAGGGGAGAACAAAAAAATAAATAAAAAAAAAGGGAGAAAGAAGAAAATTACGTCTAACTTCCCAGTTAGTGCATGATTATCATACACTATATTAGACCACTAATGATTCATTATTTAAACAGCCAATTAAATCATCATTTGGTCTCTCTCCCTCATACAGAACTTGTTGTAGCCCTGTATTCTTTTATTAAAACATTTATATTTAAATATGTAACATGTAAGTTGTTTTATGATATTTGTATTAGGAGCAAGATAGAAAACACTGTAGATTTTCCATTAAATTTGTTTTAAACACAAAAGATATGGCATTGAATTATAAAGGAAACAAATAATTACTGCCTGATTTAAGTAAGCGTTGGTTCAAACATGTACCTAAAGTAAAATTAATTTAATGTAATTACTAATATTATTGTGACGTTAATGTATTTAAATCGTTTTTAAATAGTTTTTGCAACATAAAGCTGTGAATGTAAATATTTAATGTTAACCATGCCCTGCCACACCCTGCAATGCTCATTTCCTTATATGGGCGTAGTTGGTCAATATGGGTCATAATGGCTACTGCATCATAATGGCTACAGTGTATTTATATAAGAAGCTTGTGCTACAGAGTCTTAATGTGGCTGTGAAGCCATTAGTTTGCAAGGCTCATGTATAAAAGGTTTCTGAACCTTGGAAACTGATGGTTTCATTATTTTCCCCAAATGTCCCAGGACTTCAAGGACTCATCAACAGGATAATCTCGTGGCTGAGCAACAAGACGGAAGGAAAATCTTGTGGCTGAGGAACAAGATGAAAGGATAATCTCACGGCTGAGGAACAAGACGGAAGTATCATCTCTTGACTGAGGAACAAGACGTAAGGATAATCTCATGGTTCAGGAAAAAGACGGAAAGATCATCTCATGGCTGAGGAACAAGATGGAAGGATAATATCGTGGCTGAGGAACAAGATGGAAGGATAATCTCATGGCTGACGAACAAGATGGAAGGATAATTTCATTGCTGAGGAACAAAATGGAAGGATAATCTCTTGGCTGAGGAACCAGATGGAAGGATAATCTCGTGGCTGAGGAACCAGATGGAAGTCTAATCTCGTGGCTGAGGAACAAGATGGAAGGATGTTACAATCACTGCAGGATCCGAGCTATTGTATAGTATAGTAAGTTATATTTTTATATCACATTCTATACAATTGCATGAGCCTGTCATGGACTGCATGTCCCAGAATCCTTTTTAAAGTCAAAAGCCCTGATCCAGGGTTGTACAGCCGATCACTGTTTTTTCAGGGTCAGGAAGGTTTTTTTTACTTGTTATACAAGTTTTTTTTTGCCTTCCTCTGATCATTTGGCTTGGACTTTAAAAATGAAATTAAAGAAAACTTTAAAACTTTTTATTGTGTGGTGTGTTTATTTACACTTGCATTATCACACATAGTCATTAGCCCCGATCCAGGGTTGTACACCGATCGCTGTTTTTCAGGGTCAGGAAGGAATTTTTTACTTGTCACTCAAGTTTTTCGCCTTCCTCTGGATCATTTGGCTTAGGTACACAATAAAAATACAATAAAAATAATTTAAAAATTTCCAGTTGTTGTTGTTGTCTCTTCTCTTGCGTGGTGTATTCATTTTACTCTTGCATCATTGGGACTAGAGATGTGCAAAACTAAAAATTTCGTTTCGTTTTCGTCCATTCGGACGAAAATTTTATTTCTTTCGTCTAAAACGAATTTCGTTCAATACTGCATTCGTTTCAGACAAAATTCGTTCATTATTTTCGTTTCATTTTATTCGTTCATACGAATCAATTTACTTACACATTCCATAAACCGAAAGTCTATAAACCAAACTTCGTTCAGTTTATAGACTTTCGGCTTATGGAATACATGTAATGCTACTGGCTTTCTATAAACCGAACTAGAGTCCCCATTCATAATAAATTCTTATGAATGGGGACTCTAGTTCGGTTTATAGGAAGCCAATAGTATTACATGTATTCTATAAGCCAAAAGTCTATAAACCGAAGGTCGTTCGGTCTATAGACTTTCGGTTAATAGAATACATGTAATTCTATGCTATTCTATAAGCCGAAAGTCGTTCATTATGTCGGTTTATGGAATGTATGTAATGCTATTGGTATTCTAAAAACCGACTCTATTTCGGTTCATAGAATGCCAATAGCACCAATGAACGAATGATTCTCGTTTATTAAGCATTCGTTCATTCGTCTTTCGTTAGTTTAGCATTTTCGTTATTCGTTTTTTGGACGAATGGACGAAAATGCTATTTTCGGACGAAAATGCATTCGTCCGAAAACGAATGCACATGTCTAATTGGGACCATGGCTGATAGCTGAAATGCCCGGTTATATTACCAAATGCTGTTTTTTCTTGGTCAGGAAGGATTTTATTTTAATTATCACTTATTTGGCTTAAGAGAAAAAATATAAAACTCTCTCTTCCTTTCTTCAAACCAAAGATGAGGAAAGACATGCCCGAAGATTCAGATCAACAAGTCCGCCTCCTAAGGGAGGAAAGAGGGCTCAATAAAGTACTTTATCTGTTTCCTTTCATTAAAGCATTCCTTTTTAAAACATATACATTTGACACAATTCTTCATTTAAACATAGGTTTATATTTCCCTAACAGCTGTCCTTAAAGGGTCCATGCCATCGTGGAATGCCCTGCGTTTAAAGCATAAGGGGCTCTGGGTAAGTTTTCTTGGTGTTTATCATGTAATAGATGAGGGATGAAAACAAGGTCAAAAAGGAGACATATTGCATAGGAAGGGTGTTTGGAAAAATACAAGACTGTTAAAGAATGTGGTAAATAATATCCAAGAAATAGGAGGAGATCAGAAGGGAACACACATATGCCCCCTCATACTTGCCATTCTGATCCCTAGGCCTGCCATTCTAATCCATAGACCTGTCATTCTGATTCCCAGATCTGCCATTCTAATCCCCAGACCTGCCATTCTGATCCCCAGACCTTCCAATCTGATGCCCAGATTTGCCAATATGCCCCTCAGACTTGCCATTTTCCCCAGCTTACCTGAGCTGACTGTTTCTCCACTGGTACTGAGATACTGGATCCTGGACACACAGCCACTGATACTGAGATATTGTATACTGGACACACAGCCACTGGTACTGAGATACTGCATACTGGACACACACCCACTGGTACTGAGATACTGTATACCAGAGGCACAGCCAATGATACTGAGATACTGGATACTGGACACACAGCCACTGATACTGAGATATTGTATACTGGACACACAGCCATTGGTAATGAGATACAGCATACTGGACACACAGCCACTGGTACTGAGATACTGTATACCAGAGGCACAGCCAATGATACTGAGATACTGGATACTGGACACACAGCCACTGATACTGAGATACTGGATACTGGACACGCAGCTACTGATACCGAGATACTAGATACCGAAGTCAGAGTAAAAGCCAAGGTCAGAATAATGGAGGTCAGAAGAGTCAAAAGCAAGGCAAAGTCTGGAACACGACCTTGGCTTGCTTTTGACAGAAGATCACGAGCGGTCCAACAAGTTGGATCAAGAACACTGGATCCAGATAACAAAAAATTATTCGGAGCTCACAACATGAACTAGAAAACCTATCAGAAGAAAAGGTAAATAGCAACTGAGGTATTAAATACAAATCTGCTGCCAATCGCCAGCCAGGGAGGTGTAACAATTTAAGGAGCAAAGCTCCTTTAAATTCATTCACTTATGCCGCTTGCGCATGCACACAGGGGCTGCACAGCCATGTTGTTGACTACAGGACTCCGGAGACATGGCGTTGTGGCAACTTGGAGATAAGTAGGTACATTCGGGGGTTAGTGTTATCCTCTTATAAGTAGGTTTTGGAATAATTTAAGTTATAATGGGGAACTTATTGCTAAAGAAGACTTGTTGATGTTTGTATTTTTCTAGGGAGAGAGTGATGTAAAGGTCTTAGTCTACCCAAGGGAGTATATTGGTTATGTGGTAGATGGGCCTATAATACTGGCATCAGGACTTGCCCAGGACACAGATTTGCACTTACAGGGCTTAACTGAGCAACCTTTTTCCATTAACAGGGCTTATATCTGCACCCACTTTGCGCTCTCATGACTTGCCCCAGTAGCATCTTTGCACTAAGCCCTTACCCCAGCAATGGTATTTGAACTCACAGGACTTACCCCAGTTTCCAGCACCCAGATTTGAACCCAGGACTCACCCCAGCAACCACTTTCAGCTCAGAACTTATCCCAGCATCCACCTTGCACTTAGGACTTACCCCATAATCCCACTTTGTACTCAAGATTTACCCTGGCACCCACTTTTACCTCTGAACCTTTTCCCCAAAGCCACTTTGCATTCAGGTCTTACCCCAGCACCAACTTTGGACTTAGTTCTTATCCCAGCTCCCACAAGGTAAAGTTTCTAATGTTATGTTGGTGTTATTATTCATTGTTTGACAGTGATAGAGATCAACAAGATCTTGACTTTTAAGTGGATTTCCCAGCTCCCACTTTGTACTCAGGACTTAGTCCAGAGGGGAGATATGCTCTCAGGACTTACTCCAGTGGCCATATTTGCACTGAGGACTTAGCCCAGCTCTGCACTCAGTACCAATTTCATCACCCACTTTCCACTCAGAACTTACCCCAACACCCACTTTGCATTCATGAGGTACAACAGTGTCAGATTTGCACTCAGGACTTACCCTAGGGGTTAGTTTGCACTAAGGACTACCTCCAGCACCCTGCAGACGTCTTAACTGAGTGCCTGGATGTCATGTGACACACAGCAAAGTGAAGTGCATCCCACCTGCCTGTAAAATCAACTCTCCACACCACCCAGCTATGATGTCGGCAACCTGACCGCATGCCACAACAGAAGAATTGGTGGGTCTCTTGTGTCACGTGTTCCATAGGTTTGCCATCACTGTAAAAGACAAACACCCTAAATATAGGAAACAGGATGGAAAAAGATTTTATGAAAATTGGGAACCTTTCATTAAATCCCTTGACAGATCAATTCCGCATAATAATATAAAAAGATTTAAATACACAGACTGGGTAGATATTCAAATTGTATGCAATTATCTATTTAATAGATAATTTAATAGATGTTTATTAATTAGATGATTAGGATTACATATGACATAAATTGTGAGAGTAAAGTTGACACCCGGACACTGTTCAGTTGGATACACTTCAATATACACTCCACAAAGGAGACAAGGTAAAGTTTATAATGTTATGTTGGTTTTATTATTGATTGTTTGACAGTGATAGAGATCAACAAGATCTTGACTTTTAAGTGGATTTCCAAATGAAGAAAGTTCAACTAATATCGTTATGGGATTGTAGTCTCCATTCTGCTTGTATTTGATGGATCTGATCTAGCTCAATGTACACAATTATTTACTCTATGACACATAAATAAGGTATTGTCTTGCATGAAATAATACCCCATATTTCACTATACTATATAATACATATCGTATGCTTGTGTTGTATAGTTTTTGGAAGGAATCACAGAATGTTTGAAGAAACTTTATTACCTATAATAAAAAACATAGAAAAGCACATAAAGAGAGGGAGACATGTACATTTAGTTATACCAGACACAACATGTGTTTATACAAGAAAATGGTTTTGTTTAGGTGTGCTAGTAATGATCAAACATATGAGTAAGAAACTCTATGGAGCGAATCCAACTTGATGGTTTCCGGGAATGACTATACTTGTCCTGTGCTCCTCGGCATATGCAGTAGGGATGGTATATGCGAGACAAGAAGAAACCCAGAACACTCTAATGGTGTTTTATGTTTGTATGACAATATGGTAGTAACAATATGTCAAAAGCTCTCACAAATATAGATTATAAAAATGCATGAGGTAGGGCAAGGATACATAGGTGGTGGGTAGAAAATCTCTCAAATTCCAAGTGCCTCAGGGTTCTCAAATGTAGGCAGACTGCCTCCAAAGTAGAAACACAGTAGTACCGTATTTGCTCGTATATAAGACGAGGTTTTTTTCAGAGCAAATGCTCTGAAAAATCCCCCTCGTCTTACAATCGAGGTCGTTTTATAATCTGACCTCAAATTGAGGTCAGACTATAAGACTGGGATCCCGGTCCCCAGCAGAGCTGCAGGGGACCTGGATCCCCCTCTCTAGCAGCAGGGGATGTCTGCGCAACGAGCGCAGACTCCCCTGCTTCTGCCCGGCACGACCGCCGGGGCTTCTGTGAAGAAGCCGGGTACTTCCGCTTTCGTCACAGAAGTCCCGGCGAGCGTGCCGGGCGGCAGCAGGGGAGGTCTGTGCTCGTCGCGCAGACTTCCTCTGCTGCCCCACTAGACACCAGGGAAAAGCGGGCAGCTGGGGGATGTCTGCACTATACGTGCAGATATCCTCCATGCTGCCCGACACCTCCGTCTATTATGACGGACCAGCTGTCCGTCATAATAGATGGAGGTGTCGGGCAGCATGGAGGATATCTGCACGTATAGTGCAGACATCCCCCAGCTGCCCCCACTAGCCACCAGGGAAAGGGGGGAGATAGGGAGAGAGAGAGGGGGGGGATAGAGAGAGAGGGGGGGTAGAGAGAGAGGGGGGGATAGAAAGAGGGGGGATAGAGAGAGAGGGGGGATAGAGAGAGAGAGAGGGGGGGGTATAGAGAGAGAGAAGGGGGAGAGAGAGAGAGAGAGAGAGGGGGGTATAGAGAGAGAGAGAGGGGGGTATAGAGAGAGAGAGAGGGGCAGATAGAGAGAGGGGGTAGAGAGAGAGAGGGGGGGGATAGAGAGAGACGGGGGGGGAAAGAGAGAGAGGGGGGGATGGGGAGAGAGAGGGGGGGATAGAGAGAGAGAGAGGGGGGGATAGAGAGAGAGAGGGGATAAAGAGAGAGAGAGAGAGAGAGAGAGAGAGGGGATAGAGAGAGAGAGAGGGGGGAGAGAGAGAGAGAGACTACACTGGAGGGGGGAGGGAGAGAGGCCGCAAGGAAATAAAAACAAGAAATACATTTGTATAATATCAATTTTTTATTACATATTAAAAAGCAATTTACATATATACAAGTTAAACTTTTTTTTTCCTATAGGGTAGTCTTATATTCAGGCTTTTAATTTTTTTCCTAAAGGAATATACAAAGTTTGGGGGGTCGTCTTATAATCAGGGTCGTCTTATAATCGAACAAATACGGTATATGAAAAGACAGTTTAATAAATACAGCTCTTATGTTACAGTAAGCAGTTTCTGGCATACCTGCAGGCATACATCAGATATGAATGTGACAAAGTGAGAGTACACCTAAAAAAAATAAAACATGCAAAACATACAATGCAATGGCATCTTGTGTGTGGAAGGCTTCAGATTATATTGCCAGAAGACAAGAAATACAGGAACCCAAAAAAAAAAAAGAATAACAAAAAAAAGGTGATCTAATGATATGACCATTAACCCCTTAGTGACATGATCTTTTTGCCTTGGAGTATTTTTTTTTTTTTTATTCCTGAGACACTCAGTTCAGTAGTTGTAGGGGATTGTGAGTCCCAAGATAACTGGTTTCGGTTTGGATCATCCTTGTGTCTCGTTTTCTGTTTAGATTCTCCCTTTATCTCTTTGTGGCATATTAGTCATATTTGACCCTCTCCTCCTCTCCTCTGCTCAGATCTATCATCTCCCCTGGTTCTTTACAAAAAAATAAATAAACGTGTGATATTCGTGAGGGGGCAAATTTGAAAGCTAAATACCTGTTGTAAGTATAGTTCCGCTAGAAAACAAAACAAAAATAAAAATAAAAATAGATACTTTTGTTGACTGTAATTCTCCATCTCTCTCGCTCCCCCCCTCCCCACTCACGTAGGTAAGGGGAGACTAAGAACGGGCGAAAAAAAAAAGAAAAGAAAGCGAAGGGAGGGAGGAAGAGGGAGAGTATAAACAGGACAGGGAGAATTATTTACATACATTACATACAATACAGAAAATATAAAACATTTATACTGCATTCTTATCACATTCATACTTCATGGTTGTTTGCTAGCTCACAAATAATTTAGAGACATGGAACAGGTGTTTTTATTACCCTGGGTGCCCATGTTCCATTCCTCTCCTCATTCTTTAGGCTTGTCTATGAGTAAGAATTTCCCAAGGAGCCCAGATTTTTTCAAATTCAGCAATCTGGTCTTGTCTCACATATATTCCCTTCTCCATGATATATTGAAAGTTAATCTGATTGGTTATTTCTTCCCAAATTATTGGGCCATTTTTATTTCCAGTTTCTAGCAATGGAGATTTTTGCTGCAGTAAAAATGTGTATAAGTAGGTTTCTTTTTTGTTCTCCCAAAGTGGAAAGGCTCATGTGGAAAAGGAACATCTGTGGGGTAATTAAAATTATTCCCAAGGAGAGGATACTTACTATATTATTTAAAATTTGTTCATATTGTCCAACATTGAACATTCCCACCAAATATGTTTTATTGTACCAATGGCCGCTAAACAACGCCAACATATATCAGAGTTTTTAATATTTATTTTATGAAGTCTATTTGGAGTATTTTAACACTTTTCTTGTAGCCATTTTACCACCAACCATTGCCAACGTTTGCTGAAATAATTTGAGGATTTTTTTTCACACCAATGCAATCCAGATATTAACGTACTGAAAGTGTAAAGGGGTACTGCCAAACAACACCTCAATATGTGTTCAGCACTGAGAGTAGAGGGATACCACCCATGCATTGGTTTGTTGGAATGTTTGGGGTTAAAAAGCCACATTCGGGAGGTGCATGTTTCAAATTTCCATTTGCTTTGTCAAAGTTATAGGTAGTCATTTGTTTTTTCTCTTATACTGTACTTCAGGCATGAATATTCAGATCCTGTTATGTGTCACTGCCAAACAACACCTCAATATGTGTTCAGTAATATCTCCTGAGTACAGGGATACCACTCATTTATAGGTTTGTTGGTTTGTTTGGGGGTTAAAAAGCCACTTTTGGGAGATGCACATTTTGGATAAATAGATACAGGCACATATTGGGTATCAATTAAAAAGGGCCTTAAGGGTTCAGCAGTCATATCTTTGTAGATAAAAAAAGAATAGCATTGCGCTCTATAGCAAATTAAAAGTACTAGTCAAATGTAACCATTTTTCCATAATATTGGATTTTACTGACGGATATTACTGAGGAATATTACTGAGGGATCAGATTCTTTATTAAGACATTTTAAGAAAATTAAACAGTATATAAAAAAGTCATCATCATTGTGGATTTCCAATGTCTAGAGATGATTGCCTTTGCTGCATTTAACATTATAAACAAACACCTTTTCTCACATTTAAAAACAAGTGGTAAATCAAGATATAGAAGCAGTGTGGATTGGCACTCATTATTCTTAACATAAAAAAGTTTGTTAATAATATTAATAATGAAGGACAAATAAGGTAACAAATATCATGAGTACCAGATGGGGGCTGTGGCGGAACCAACCTCGCCACTATGTTCTGGAGAAGCCTGGTTGCTCGCCTGCTGCCTCTGGACTATGGCCCCATGGCAAAATCTTGTATTTTCCCCTGCAGAAAGGCTTGTTCGTGCCTTTCTGCCTTGGTGTTTGGTAGATTGAATCTACCGAGCCAACTCACGAATGAACGGATCACCTGGGTAAGGAATATGCCATAACACTATGCATTAATATTGTTAGTTAGTTATATTCTGTTAGTATATTGGTTATGTGTAATGTTTAATTCTGTGAGTAGACCACTCTGAAGGTTTATAATGTGACAGTGACTCCAATAGTTTACTTCAACATCCATTGTTCTGTATTAACTGGATTAACTGGTAAACTGATTATGTTGTGTACATTACTGTGTGTATTGTAATTAGGTCTACTCACTCTATGGTAATTCCTATTTGGTTTGCAGTGTAAACTAATGTCTGTGATGTCATGTGTATGTCTTTTTATAAGTCGGTGTGGTTACACAAATAAAGTAGTTGTTCTTCTTGCTGTACCTAACTGCTAGATGTCCTGTCTATTTGGGTACAAAGAGCAAGGGTCCAGGAAAGACTTGCTGGGTGGATGCTGAGCTTTAATTGGGGGCTAAGGAGGTGATTTCACACAACGGACAGAGGGTCTACTACGTCCAGTAGACGGTCCATTACAGTAGGTTAATGTGCCTTCTGCTGATCCACATTTGTAGCAAGATTAGAAGTGGTGGCATACATTTCTGTCAGTCTAGAAGGGGCATAGTGCCATCTTGTTTAAATGTTACAATCCACTTCTAATGACTGAGCGGACATGGAAGACTTTCTAATAATTTTCCAAACCTTTTCCCATTTATGATCATCTAGTGTGAGATTGAGCTCAGATTGCCAAGCCTGAATGTAATCATGTACTTTAACTTCAACATCATCTTTTGGTATGTCTAGTAGAGGTTAGAACATATTCAATATCAGTGGGTTCATGCATGTTATACAGATGGATTGAACTCAATTCTCTAGACATAACCACACAATTCCATGTATAATATAAAACGTCCCAAAATTGTCGCTTCTGAAGATTTGTGGGCCTATTACTGGGAGTTAGTAAACGTTGACAGGGTTGTCTTCCAAAAACAAAATCTTTTTCCAAAATAATCCAACTTCTAGGAGTTTGATTCTTGCTCCAATCAGGTAGGGCAGTTAAGATAGCTGCCTGGTAATATCTTTCAAATTATGGCATTCCCAATCCATTGATGTGTAGTCATAGTAGAATTATGTATTCTGGACTTATCTTTGTTGATTTGAGTAAAAATTACTTTATGTATCTTCAGGTGAAGCATTTGGAACAAGAATAGCCATCGGGGGAAAACATTCATACGCATAGTATGTATTTTGCCTTGCCAGGATAAATATAACCATTTCCATCTACTAATGTCTTCTCTTTTTTTTTATACAACTTTTATTGGGCATATACAATCATATACAAGTCGTGCAATATATATATCTTTTGTTACAATTCAACATATCCATGCATACAAAGGCAACTTGGCTTCTTAGGTCTTACACAATATAAAAACTTACATCTTATATTCCTTATGTCATTGCATAAGAGTACTAATATAACAACATCATGCAACTTATGTTTGTACTAGGAGTATTTCCAGTCACTTACATGTCATAAAATAACCATCAATTATGTTACCATAGGACCTTATCTAGAGTATAAAATTACATTACATTAGCATTTATTTGTACAGCGCCACCAATTCTCGAAGCGCTTGGTACAGAGCAAAGAAAGGAACTACATACTAATTTAGACAAACTAGTACAGACTGGTACATGAGGTAGAGAACCCTGCTCGTAAGCTTACAATCTAGAGGGAATGGGGTCCATGATACAATTAAGGGATTGAAGAGGTCAGAGGGATTGAAGTTGTAGTAACAATAGAGTGGATGGGTGGCGTTAGGTGGGATAGGTCAAAGAGGGAGTGTGTGTTCCAGCTAGGTTGGGTAGTAAGCCTCTCTAAAGAGATGAGTTTTGAGGACTTTTTAAAGTTTGAAAACGAGGGGGAGAGCTGGATGCTCCGGGGAAGGGAGTTCCAGAGAGAGGGGGCAGCTCGGGCGAAATCTTGGAGACGCGAGTGAGAAGTGGTGATGAGATTAGAAGAGAGTGTTAACCCCTGTGAGGAGCGCAAAGGTCGTGTAGGGAAGTAGCGGTTAACAAGGGAGGAAATGTACGTAGGAGCAGAATCAGCTTGACTTCTTGTATCTTATAGAAATAAGGCAATATATAACTTATATTCCTTATGTTACTGAGCTTGCTTCATCCTCATCTGCCATGTCTACAGAAAGAACAACAGTGCTTGTATAATTCTACCATTTGACCATTATTTGTTCCAGAGGTATTGGGTTTGCACCAAGCCGCACAGGATTACATTTAGTGTAACTTAGAGCCTGGTGGGCACAATTCATCCATTCTTGGACAGTTGGTGGTTCTTGGGACTTCCAAAATTTAGGTATTACTACCTTAGCTGCGTTACTAGATGCATATAGCATCCGTCTCAACCCTCAACACAATGTTATGGTAAAAATGTATCTCTATTTCAGTCCAGGTCTTTTCAGTCTTAGCCTTATGCCAATCTGGAAGGGAGGACAGGACAGTGGCGATATAATACTTGTGGAAATTGGGCATACCCATCCGTCCTTTGGCGCATGGGGCCGACATAGTATTGGCATTAACTCTTGGTCTCCCTCTTGGTCTCCCTGAACTCCACATGAATTTATTTAGCATGTTCGTAGGTTGGCGAAAGAAACCTGGGGGGGGTTTCTAAGGGAAGCATCTGAATAAATAGAGGATGCATGGCAACACATTCATCTTAATGACATGGATTTTCCTAATCGAAGAGAGGAAGAGGGTTTTCCATCTCAGTAGTTAAAATCAACTAATTTCTCAATATGTGGTAGTAGCTGAATGCCCAGGTATTTCAGCCCTGAATGATAAGGCCTCAAATCAATCAAATTCGGCAATGAGCGTGTACATTGCCAGTTTATGCTCCTGGTTCCCAATGTGTGCCCCTTGGATCTTATTGTTTGTATGAATATGGGACAGAGGGCACCCTTGCCTTGTGCCGTTACCAATTAAAAAGATGTCTGAGAAGTCTCCATTTATTCTAATCTTTGTGTTTGGAGTTTGGTATAAAGTCAATACCTTATAAACTCAGATTCTAAACCCATCCAACACAGAGAGCATTCCATAAAGGACCAATTAATCCTGTGTAATGCTTTCTCTTTGTCGGTGGAGAGGAGTATTGTTTCAGAGTTAGAAATGTGGGCCCAATCAATATGATTCAGCATTTTCCTCAAGTTGTCTTTCCCCTCTTTCTAAACCCTACTTTGTATTTATGCATGTGTTTACATAGCACTGATTTTAACCTATTGGCCAATATACAGGTGATACTCGAAAAATTAGAATATCGTACAAAAGTTCATTTATTTCAGTAATGCAACGTAAAAGGGGAAACTGATATATGAGATAGACGCATTACATGCAAAGCAAGATAGTTCAAGCTGTGATTTGTCATAAGTACGACGATTATGGCTTACAGCTCATGAAAACCCCAAATCCACATTCTCAGTCAATTAGAATATTAAATGCAGTCAATAAAACAAGGAGTGTACATAGAATAATATCAGACCTATGAAAAGTTTAAGCATGCATATAGACTCAGTACTTAGTTTAGGCCCCTTTTGCAGCAATTACTGCCTCAATCCTGTGTGGCATGGAAGCTATCAGCCTGTGGCACTGCTGAGGTGTTATAGAAGACCATGATGCTTCAATAGCGGCCTTCAGCTCTTCTGCATTGTTTGGTCTCATGTCTTTCTCTTGGCAATGCCCCATAGATAGAGTTTAGTGGCCAATCAAGCACAGTAATCCCACGGTCACTGAACCAGGCTTTGGTTCTTTTGACAGTGTGGGAAGGTGCCAAGTCCTGCTGGAAAATGAAGTCAGCATCCCCATAAAGCTCGTCTGTGGAAGGAAGCATGAAGTGCTCCAAAATCTCCTGGGAGACGGCTGCATTGACCCTGGACTTAATGAAGCCCAGAGGACCAGCACCAGCAGATGACATGGCTCCCCAAATCAACACAGACTGTGTAAACTTCACACTGGACTTCAAGCATCTTGCAGTGTGTGCCTCTTCATTCTTCCTCCAGACTCTAGGTCCTTGGTTTCCAAATGAGATGCAAAAGTTGCTCTCATCAGAAAAGAGGACTTTGGACCACTGAGCAACAGACCAGGTCTGTTTTTCTTTAGCCCAGGTAAGACGCTTCTGACGTTGTTTGAGTTCAGGAGCGGCTTGACAAGAGGAATACGACATCTGAACCTCATGTCCAGGATCCGTCTGTGTGTGGTGGCTCTTGATGCACTGACTCCAGCCTCAGCCCACTCCTTGTGAAAGTGCCCAACACATTTGAATGGCCTTTTCCTGATAATCCTCTCCAGGCTGCGGTCATCCCTGCTGCTTGCGCAACTTTTTTTTCCACACTTTTCCCTTCCACATAACTTACTATTAATGTGCTTTGATACAGCACTTTGGGAACATCCCACTTCCTTCGCAATTACCTTTTGAGGCTTTCTCTCATTATGGAGGGTGTCAGTGATGGCTTTCTGCACAACTGTCAGGTCAGCAATCTTCCCCATGATTGTATTTCCTACTGAACCGGACTGAGAGACCATTTAAAGGCTCAGAAACCCTTTGCAGGTGTTTTGGCTTACTTAGCTGATTAGAGTGGGACACTGTGAGCCTAGAATATTGCACCTTTTCACAATATTCTTATTTACTGAGATTGTGGATTTGGGATTTTCATGAGCTGTAAGCCATAATCCTCGCACTTATGACAACTCACGGCTTGAAATATCTTGCTTTGCATGTAATGCGTCTATCTCATATATTAGTTTCGCCTTTTATGTTGCATTACTGAAATAAATGAACTTTTGCACGATATTCAAGTTTTTCGAGTATCACCTGTCTAGTTGTGAAAAGCCATCAGGCCCTGGGCTCTTGCTTTTAGCATTTTAATTCTGCAAATTACCTCCTCCTGTGCCATAGGTGGTTCTAGAAGTAGTCTTTCTTCCTCAGAGATTTGAGGTATGGGGACGTCTTTTAGATAATTTTTTATTTCAAGTTTTGAGGGGCTATACATATATGGTGAGTCTTTTAGGTTATAGTCACAGAGTAAAAAGTATTTTGGCGATATCTTTAGTGACATGAACTAATTTGCTGGCGGTATCTCTGATCGATGGGATGAATTGGGATTGTCTCTGCATCCGAAGTGCTCACGCCAGATATTTCCCAGTACTATTACCTTGTTCAAAGTGAGTTCTATTGAAGTTTAAGGATTTGTTTAAAATATGTTGTGTCAGTAAGTCTTTGATCTGACCTTGCACAGCTGCTCAAGAAGAGGAAGGTCAGTATAATTTGTGTGCCTATGTTCCAGCACGTGGACCTCACCCAGAAGGTCATTTAGCTGTCTTTTAAGTCTTTTCTGATATTATGCCTCTAGTTGTATCTTTTTCCCCATCAGCATTTGTGCATTTCCCAGAGCGTCGAGGCTGATATCTCATCAGACCTGTTTTCTTTAATAAACTAGTAATAACATTTTTAAGGGCCATACTCTTATCTTTGGGTAAGAGCAGGTAATCTTCAAGTTTCCATAGCGGTCTGGGACTTTGGGTCCTGTGGTGGGACAATATCAGAGTAATTGGGTCATGGTCAGACACAGAAATGGGAAGGATGTCAGCCGTTAATATCTATCAAGGTTGTTGTGTTTAATAAAAAAGTAAAGTTTATGGGCACTGTAACAGAAAGAGTAATCTCTCTCAGCTGGGTGGGAGAGCCTCCAAACATCCACCAGATGACCTGACGGAGAATCAGTCCAGGCTCGAATCCATAGACACATTAAAATCTCCCCTCAAACACTAGACAACCATCAGTGAAGTCCTCCAGTATTTCAAGGAAACTCATCAAAAATTTGCCTTGTCCTTAATTTGGGCAGTAGACCTTTAACTATCAGCAAGCGATCCTCGTCATCTGTTTTTAAATGTTGGAGGGAGAAGGGCACATCCTTGTGGATACCAACTCCGTTTTTCTTATTTGTAGAGGAACTGAAATATTGGGAGGCAAATAATTTAGTAGGTATATTGTTCAGCCGACTTATGTCGAAATGTGTTTCTTGAAAAAAGATTTGGTCACCTAATCTAAGACATTCTGAGCCGAGTAATTGATTTTTGCAAATGGTGTTTAGACCATTAACATGGTAAGATAAAAACTTAAGGGTGGCGATGTGAGCCATAAGAAACCATCAGTGGAGAACGGAGTATACACATGGATGTGACCTTTGCCCGTAAGCATAAACAGTTTAAAAACATAAACATATAACAATTTAACCAAGTGTGAAGTCTGGAAGAGCGCCACTCAAATAAAGAAACAGAGCAGAGTTAGAGAAGAACCACATCCAAGTTCTCATGTGACAAATCTTATGTGGTACGTCTCTAAGTATAACTAGGAGGAAGGGGGTAGGGAAAAAAAACCCCTCCATTCTGGCTCTATCTGGCCCTGTGGGGAAAATTAAAATCTTGTGAAAGGGGATCGTGATATCAAAATTAGAAAAAAGAGGAGATGTGTGAGAGCGTGGTGGGGGAGTGGCGTTCTCTGTGTCGGTCTGGTCATCTGTTGGGAAATCAGTTGTTTTCGCTTCAAACCCCAGAGATTTCATGAGAAAGGCGCCATCTTGTATATGTGATATCGTGTGCAGTATGCCAGCGTGGTGCACCATGAGAGATCTAGGCAATCCCCATCTGTAGCATAGATTGTGCTTAAGCAGGATCACAGTGAGTGGTTTCATCCTGCGTCTCCACCGCAGTGTAGTCAGAGAGATATCTTGAAAAAGCAGCAGTTACATGTTTTCAAAGATGAGGTCATGTTGCATACGTGCTAGTTTCTCCGGGATCTGGAATTTTTCCTTCTCCTAACTGAACCATTTTTGAAGCTGGGCAATGTATTTTACCCCGATCAAACCATATATTTTTGAAAAACATATAATTTTGAAATATATGGTATTTTAACACTTTCCATGTTCTAAGGCCTTAGAAGGAGTCTCCCTCCGAACACGTAGCCCGTGCCACCATCCCCAGACCTCTGCTGTTATTTGTATACATACCTGCATCTACTTTTGGAGCAACATATGGACTCCTGCATGCCCTGCACAAGCACTATCACTGAAGAATTTATCCCTGCATTTGGGTGAGACAGTTGCCAGTCCTCAAACTGCTCTGTTTTTTTATCTTTTTCAGTTGTGTTTTTTTTTTTTTTTAAAGTTCTATTTTTGTTATTCCAACATTTGGGCTATCTACTACATATTCTACTCTCTCCACATATGACTTTTCTTTTAATCATTCTCTCTATCTTTGATGCACGCTTATTGATTGATTGATTTACTTTTGCAAGAGGCATTATTTGTGGGCTTTGTTTCCCACATTTACCCAATTTTTTCATTTGTATTTCATGAGTGTTTGCCCATTTTTTTTCTCAATTTTTGCTTTTTGCAGTTGTTGGCCATTATTTTCCTCATTTGGACTTATCTGTTAACCCTTAAGCCATCTATAGCCACTCCATTTTTGTTGTAATTTTTCTTATTTTTTCAAGTATCTATTGTGCTTTGTTTTATTATTTTGCTCTCATTTTTTATTCAATATCCTATCTCTACTTATTTGCTTTTTTCCACTTTTTTTTAGCTTCCTGCTGTTTTTCTCCATTTTTTTAATTTTTGTCTAATTTTCCTATATATATATTCATTGTCCTACTTTGTTTTATAGTATTTATCCTACCTGTATCTATTTTTGACCGTCGTTACATGACTATATTCTGAATAAACATATATTTACTCATTTACTATCAGTGTGCATGTCTTTTTTAGATATTTTGTCTTTCCATATATATGCCTCTTAGGAGAGAGCGCATAAGCAGTCCATTGGTTTTGCACCTGTAACCTTAGTACTTTCTTGGCCGGCAGTTCTCAATCCCCTATTTTTGCTTAAAGACTTTTTTTTCGGCTTCAGACAACAGTTTATTACTTCCGTCATAATAATAATAATAATAAAAAAAAACAAAAACATTTTCAGTGTTTAATATGCCAATCATAAGGGATAAGCCCTTGTTTTTTGGGATGTTTGATTTTTTTTTTTTTGCATTGAAAATTTTTGAGTAAATTCTTTAAAAAAAATTTTTTAGAACAATTCTTCTATTATTTTTTTAACAATTAGGTTCACATATATAAAAGACAAGAAGACTTACAAAAAAAATTCACAAAACCATTATCATACATTATATTACAACATACCAAAAGAGGCGAAAGAAAAAACAGAAACAAAAAAACAAATAAAGTTCTCTCCACCCTTCTCCTCACCCTCCCCTCCCCACTCCATATTTGGCTGTGTTTTTCCATTGTGTTTGATATTGAATAGTGCATTTGCTCATAATACTTGTTAATAGTTATTTTAGATTTTATTTCCTCCTTTTCTGGCAAACATTGTTTTTTCCAACTTCTTGCTATTGTTTGTTTTGCTATAAGGTAGATGTGCCCTTCTAATTTTCTTGTATTTTCTGGTATTTGTTCTGGGAAAATATTTAATAAGACCATTTCTGGCGTTCTCTCTATTTATATCTTTAGTTCTTGCACTATAATTTCAAATATTTTATTGCAGTAGTCAATTGCTATTGGGCACTCCCACCAGATGTGTATAACAGATCCCATCGCTCCACATCAAAATAATAAATAAAAACAAGAAATGCTTTTTTTGATATAATTTTTTATAGCAATTTACATGTGAATATATACAAGTTGAACTTTTTTCCTATAGGGTAGTCTTATATTCAGGCTTTTAGTTTTTTTCCTAAAGGAAAATCCAAAGTTTGGGGGGTCGTCTTATAATCAAGCAAATACGGTATTCTTTGGCTAGTAGATATTAATCGCCACAAGCCTTTACCTATTGTTGCGAACTTGCTTAACTCTACCTCCACTGGGGCGTGATCCGACCAATTTATCATACCAATCTTACATGATTTACATGATTTTATTTCTTGTAGTGTATTTTTGTCTAAAAGTATATAGTCCAATCTACTGTATGTGTTATGTACTTGCGAGAAGAAGGAATAATCTCTGCTATCCATATTTTCTATTCTCCATGCATCAAATAATCCGTATTTTCTTAATAGATTTTGGAATTTCAGGCTTTGTTGCTTCTCTTTTCCCCTATGCTTGCTGCTTGCTGAGTTTGTTGAATCTAGATCTGCATTTGTCAGTAAATTCATGTCTCCACACACTATCCACTTCCCTGCTTCCTGCTTTTTAGATTTACTTAGTATTATTTCAATAAAACGTATTGAGTTTTTGTTTGGTGCATACATATTGACAATATTGTACATAGTCCCATTGATTTTGCAATTAAGAATCACATATCTACCATTTGTGTCCACTCTCCTACTTTGTTCTTCATATAAAACTGATCTATGTATGAGTATTGAAACTCCTGCTCTTTTTGTAGGTGCTGTAGAGTTTTATTTTTATTTTTTAAATTGGGGTAGCCCCCAAAATATTGGGACATATAACAACAGAAAACAAAGAATAAGTGCACTTGAGTATAACACTGACTGGGTGAGGCCGGTATAAATGTCTATTCTGCACAAGGTACAGAGAAGTCTGGTGGGATCCATGCCTGGTTCATCTTAATAAGCGTGAGCTTGTCCACGTTGGCTGTGGACAGGCGGCTGCGCTTGTCTGTGAGAATGCCCCCTGCCGTGCTAAACACACGTTCAGACAATACACTGGCTGCAGGGGAGGCCTGCACCTCCAAGGCATGAAGGGCAAGCTCCGGCCATGTGCCCAATTTGGAGACCCAGAAGTTGAATGGGGCAGACCCATCAGTCAGTATGTGTAGGCCTGGGCATACCTACTGTTCCACCATGTTGCTGAAATGCTGCCTCCTGCTAAGATGTTGCATATCAGATGGTGGTGCTGCTTGTTGTGGCGTGCTGACAAAGCTTTTACGCATTTCGGCCATGCTAACCCTGCCTTCTGAGGTGCTGGCGGTGCCCCAGCTGCGTTGGCGACCTCTTCCTCTGCCTTCGCCTTGTGCTTCCATTGAGCCCCTGGTGTCATTTTGAAATGCCCTCAGCAGCGCGTCTACCAGCGTGCGCTTGTAGTCACGCATCTTACGATCACGCTCCAGTGATGGAATTAAGGACGGCACGTTGTCCTTGTAACGGGGATCCAGCAGGTGGCCACCAAGAAATCAGCACAAGTTAGAATGTGGGCAACTGTGTCTTTCGTATCCCCCCAGCCACGCTCCAGTGATGCCCACGAGCTGCGTTGGGTGCCACCCTGCTCTGAACACAGTTCCTCCTCATCATCATCATCCTCATCCACCTCCAAAACTGTGCCTTGGCTTGACAGCTGTGTACCTGGCCTGATAACAGTGGAAAGGACCCCTCTTCTTCCTCCTCCACTTCCTCCTGTGCCACATCCTCTTATATCATCGCCCTAAGTGTTTTTTCAAGGAGACATACAAGCGGGATAGTAAGGCTGAGAATGGCGTCATTGGCACTGACCATGTTGGTGGAGTACTAGAAACATCGCAAAATGGCACACAGGTCTCACATGGAGGCCCACTCATTGGTGGTGAAGTGGTGCTGTTCTGCAGAGCGACTGACCTCTGACCTGTGCATGCTGCAGCTGATACTCCACTATCGCCTGCTGCTGCTCGCACAATCTCTCCAGCATGTGCAAGGTGGAGGTCCACCTTGTGGGCACGTCGCATATGAGGCGGTGAGCGGGAAGGCCTAAGTTACACTGCAGCGCAGACAGGCGAGCAGCAGCAGGGTGAGAACGCATAAAGTGCGCACAGACGGCCCGCACTTTCTGCAGCAGCTCTGTGTCACGTTCAGGAGCGAGGTTGGAACCGCTATGCAGAGAACTAGAGGTTAGTGCAACGAATCCCGGTAATAGAACAGAATTCTTCCGCCTGAAGGAAGTCCACCTTATGGTTGAGCCTCAGGTTTCGTTCCCCCAGGTCTTTTGCACTCTGCACTACTACCAGAGACTTGAAGCTGAAACCAAGGTACTGGACTGGAAGCTGTAACAGGACCGAAGTGGAGGTACAGGATAGGAAGCTGAAACAGGACCGAGGCGGAGGTAACAGGACTGGAAGCTGCAACAGGACCGAGGCGAAGGTAACAGGGACACAGGCAAAAGAGTAGTCAGGCAGGCGATAAGTCGAGGCTGGCAGAGATCAGGCGAAGTCAAAACAGGCAACAGGTCAGGACAGGCGGCAAACAGGCAAGGTCATGTAGCAAAGTTCGGCAACAGTAATATAGAATAGGAAGTACAAAAACGCTAGTAAAGGCTCAAGGCACTATCACAGGCAAAGGTTGAATGCAGACTGAGCCTTTAAATATCCCTCCAAGGCAAGTCTTCGCCTCTGGGATGAAAATGAGGCTTGGAAAGCAAACTAGGTAGTAGCATATAAAACCAAGAAATCTCCGCCTCTGGGATGAAAATGAGGCTTGGAAAGCAAACTAGGAAGTAGCATATAAAACCAAGATGGCGCCGCCGTGTGAAAGGGACTTCTTATAGCAATAGCTAATTCTTAGGCAGCGTATAGTGTGGAGGAGTATGCGCTGCACTGCGTAAGCGCATGCGTACATTTTCTGGAATCATAGCAGCGGATCCGGGACAGGACCTTGTGGTAAGTATTACACGCGCAGAAGAAGCGCGTGTCAAGCGGCGGCTAAGGTAAGCAGGACGTGTCTGCAGCGCGACGGCGCTGATGTGACACTCTGATATATCCGGGTAGTTTTTCAGGAATTTTTGCACCACCAAATTCAGCACATGCACCAGGCAAGGGATGTGCGTCAAACCGGCTAGGCCCAGAGCTGCTACGAGATTTCACCCATTATCACACACCACCAGGCGGGGCTTGAGGCTCAGTGGCAACAACCACTCTGATCTGTTGTTCCATGCCCGTCCACAGCTCCTGCGTGCTGTGGGGTTTTTCTCCCAAACATATGAGTTTTAAAAGAGCCTGCTGTTGTTTCCCCCTGGCTGTGCTGAAGTTGGTGGTGAAGGTGTTACGCTGACCGGATGAGGAGGTGATTGAGGAGGTGGTAGAGGATAAGGAAGAAGCTGAGTAGGAGGAGGCAACAGGAGGCAAAGAGAAATGCCGTGCAATCCTCTGTGGCGGAAGGACATGCACCAAACTGGTATCTGCCTCAGGCCCAGCCGACACTACATTTGCCCAGTGTGCAGTTAGGGAGATATAGCGTCCCTGCCCGTGCTTACTGGTCCACGTATCTGTGGTTATGTGGACCTTGCCACAGATGGCGTTGCGCAGTGCACACCTGATTTTGTTCGCCAATTGCTTGTGCAGGGAAGGGATGGATCACCGGGAAAAGTAGTGGCGGCGGGTAACCACGTACTGTGGGACAGCCACCGCCATCAGGTTTTCAAAACTGTCCGTCTCCAACAGACTGAGTGACAGCATTTCAAAGGCCAGGCATTTGGAAATGCTGGCATTCAGGGACAGTGTTCGCGGGTGGGTAGGGCCATACTTCCTCTTTCTCTGCTGTGTTTGGGAGATGGACAGCTGAACGCTTCCATGGGACAGTATGGAGATGCTTGGGGAAGGTGGCGGACGTTGTGGCATTGCTGCCACTTCCTCTATTTGCTCGGTGACAGGTGCCACTGTGACTCCAAAGCTGGAGGAAGAGGCCAAGACAGCAGCAGAAGAGGAAGCAGGAGGAGCCTGAGACCTTTCTTGGGTTTTGAGATGCTTACTCCACTGCAGCTCGTGCTTTGCATGTAGATGTCTGGTCATGCAGGTTGTGCTCAGGTTTAGCACATTTTTTCCTCGCTTCAGGTTCTGATTGCACAGGTTGCAAACCACTCGCGTCTTGTCGTCAGCATATTGTCTAAAGAACTGCCACGCCAGGGAACTCCTCGTAGCTGGCTTTGGTGTGCTCGGCCCCTGGGTGCGGTGGGCAGTAGCAGGCATACTGTCTAGGGGACGGCAGCTACGGTTTTGCACCCTGCTCCCTCTTATGCTGCGCTGGTGCTTCTTTGCGACCACCGCCTCTTCCTCCAAACTGGACAAGTCACTCGTTGTGCATCAGTGCACTCAATCTCTTCCACTTCTGGGGCAAGGCTAGGTTTTATGACCCCGCCAGCAGAGTCATTAAAAAGCAAAAGAGACTGCTGCATGACTTATGACTCAGACTGCTTGGCTGATTTGCAAGGGGGTGAGGTGAAAGACAGATGGCCATGGGCTGCAGGTGTCGACATGGGAGACAATGTGATGGAACTGGAGGCACTGTCAGCCACCCAATCTACTATCGCCTGTACTTGTTCTGGCCTCACCATTCTAAGAGCAGCATTCGGGCCTACCAAATAACGCTGAAGGTTCTGTCGCGTACTAGCACCTGAGGAAGGTGTTTCACTTGTGCGTGTAGCTGGCACAGATCGACCACATACCCTACTTGCAACAGGAGCTCCACCAACACCAGCAGCACCACGACCAGGGCCACGTCCCTTATTTGACGCTCTCCTCATTCTTTGTGGTCACCCACCAAAGTAACAATGTAACTGGCAATAGTCAAGAATTTTTTTGTTTATTGGACTGCAAGAAATCCACCTCAAGACGCAAATGTACTATTTAGCACCCAAAACAATTCAAATTTTTCATAGTGCGCTGTAAGCACAATATTGGACTGTTCTATTTGACTCTCAGATATGAAGTGCAGGAAGCAAGTGTACTATTTAGCACCAAAAACAATTAGAATTTTTCAAAGTGCGCTGTAAGCACAGTATTGGACTGTTCTATTTGACTCTCAGATACGGAGTACACTGCAAGACGCAAATGTACTATTTACCACCCAAAACAATTAGAATTTTTCAAAGTGCGCTGTAAGCACAGTATTTGATGGTTCTATTTGACTCTCAGATATGAAGTGCAGGACGCAAATGTAATATTTAACACCAACAAATTGCAGTATTTAAAAATGCCTAGATGTTGCCCACTGAGCTAACAGACCTGGATTAAAGTCATGTGCCTGGCACACATGCAGTTGGAAGTGCACTGCACTCTCTGTGGCACTGGGCTCAGAGCAGGGTACAAATATGTAGCATAGCACCCACTAAAATAATCACTGTAAATTGAATAATCGCTTTAGTTTGAATAATCGCTGTAGTTTGAAGTTTCAACACCAGAATTTTTTTTAATCTGTCCCTCACAGCTGCAGCATCCTCTCCCTACACTAAGAAGAGCTCATGTTATGTGTGTGTATATGACTCCAACTTATATAAAGAGGCTGGGTCACATGCTGCACTGGCCAATCACAGCCATGCCATTAGTAGGCTGTGATGGCTTCTAAGGGCAAACGAGTCAAATGCTTGTTGATTGGCTGCCCTGCAGCCTTTCAACATGCGGCATTAAATTGTCGAACCTCGAACTCCAACACGGACATACAGTGAAATGTCCAGGTTCGGGTTCGTGGCACGGACACCGTAATGTCCGGTACGGACCCGAACAGTGCGGTTCGAGTTCGCTCAACACTAATTATGACTAAGTGCATTAGAACTGTAAAAAAAGAAAGCAAAAGTAGTTATTATGTGGTTATTATTGTGTAAAGTGTCTGTGTTTAACCTGAGAAATATATTAATTGTTATTTTATGTGATATGTTTTATATGTATTATAGTCCTTTAATTGGTAAAAATGTCTGTACAAAGTATGAAGAGAAAACGAAAAGAAAACTTAATGTGCATTTATATTGGATTTTTGATACAGGAAATTAAATAAAGAATATATAGTAAAAAAATAAAATTTGTCTCCCTCTATTCCTTTAACCTGTGAGGATCTAATGAGGGCAGCCAAGGATTCCATGCTAAGAGCATAGAGTAAGGGTGCTAGAGGGTAGCCTTGTCTAGTGCCATTTTTAATTTGAAAAAAAAATCAGAATTCAAAAATGGACCTGTAATCTTGGCTCTTGGTGTTGAGTATAGGGCCAAAGCATAGGTTTAAACAGACCACTGGTGCCAAAAGCATCAGTCAAGCATCCACTTGACGTGTTTAATGCTATGGGTATGAATTAAATGTATTTATCTTCCAGCAGACCACAACCATTTTTGGTTTTATGTATATTTGGTTTTATTTTCACATGTAAAGAGCAATTTTTCACTATTACATTTATTAGATGAAATGCTCTCCTCACAAAGACAGAACCAGTCAGGCTGCTCAAAGCGTTTCACACAATCATACTTAACCATAAACTGCCTGTGTGCACACTGAATAACCCCTGTAAATACTATACTACAAGGAACACCTACATTAATTACACCAGCAAGTAAATTACACCAGCAAATGTAAATGTGTAATACATATGAATAAATACTCATAATACAGGAGACGATGCAAACTGCTACACATGCATATAAGTATAATGTAAAAACTATATTTTAAATGTGTAAGAATATAATATTAACCCAATAAGGGTATAAATAAAAAATAATTTAATATTAACCTATGGATGTCGAGGAAAAATCAAGACAAACCCGATTCATAAGTCTCCAAATTACACTTTCCTACCCAAATTCAATCTCTTGATATAATTTCAACTAAAAGTCCAAATATTGTAGAAAAGTACTACTTCTGATATACACTACTGCGGAGTGATTGTCAAGTAGTGATTTAAAACAAATTCTTCCCATCAGGTGGTCTTTACACAATACTCACTTAACATTTGCCAATCATTCCCTAAAAGTAGCAGTGTCTACATTTTACACTTAGATAGCGCCATTTTGTCAAATAAAACAATCTGACCTAACATAACATTAGGAAATATAATGATATCTCTACAGTTTCGGACACAAAAAATTCAAGTTTATCACATTTAAAACATAAACAACACGATGTTTCACATACGCCATTATTATGCAGACATTCAGCTTTCTCTATGTTTTCTAGCATTAACATGTAACTTATAACAAAATAAATTACAACTCTTCTTCCCTGTTCATGTATTTAAGCGCAATTTCTCATAACAACTTACTTAAAACTTCTATCACAAAATGATCTCCTCTCCAAAACGGCGATATTTTTATCATCTCTTCCCCATGTAGCACATTAAGTGCTTTCAAAAAATTCTAACAACACATATGACACAACAAACATAAGAGGCATAAGCACAACTTTTTTTTTTTTTTACTGCTTATTTTACATTTTAAATAGTACTTATTGGTTCTTTTAGGGTAAACCCATCTAGGGAAAATATTGTCAGACACAGAGGTTCTCTTTAAAATAAAAAGGACAAATACTTTGGTGCATGCACTTAAGATTTATACTTAAAATATGTGACTGTACTTAGTTTAAAACAAACTCCTGCTGTAGTAACAATTTTAGCGGTTTAAGACTTAATGAATTCTTTGCTCAGTCTGTTTTCTTAAGTTACATTTATTTGATCCCTCACTGGTTCTCGAGATATTTATCAAAAACATTATCACTGTTCTTTGACCTCTATTTCACTTATAATTTAGTTATAGGTCTCAATTGTTCATGTATCTTTACCATGTAACCTCTGGCCATTAATGTGCATTTTCACTGGTCCATTCACTAGACTATTTATTCTAAAGGCATTCAATTAACACAGAATATCCCCCCCCTAAAAAGCTCTCACATCAGTGGCGCTCACCCCAGAATATTTTCCACAGTAATGCTCTCATACCAGTGGCTCTCACTGTAAGGTATAATAGCGTATGCTGGGGTTAAATTGCTTATCCTGGGTGATCTTACCACAGAGTCTCTGTCTATGGATGTAATACTGCACCGACTCTCCCCGGGCTAGGCACTTATTACCACAACCCCTGGCTGTGTACGTAAAAGAATAACAAAATATAAACACAATGTTACTATACAGTTCTCATCTATTCAACTTCCCGCTGACCCACCTACGTTTTTACGCTACAGTCGTTTGAACAGGTGCCTTACCTTTTATATGTGGCCACAGGTTAGGTGGGTCATGCACCAGCCACTTCATTGGGATAGATTCTGAGATGTTAGAAATCCCAGACCACGAAGTGGATATCAGGAAAAATCAAGACAAACACGGATTCATAGAGTTGAATAGTTAGAGCCATTTTTTGGCTTACGGATGCGCACAAGGAGAGTTTCCAGTTCACAGACTGCTCTATCCTTTTAAAAATACATGTGTCTTTAATAATCTTACAGGCACGTACAGAAACTAGCGGAAGAACAAAAAAATATTAAAGTTCAATAATAGCATACACAGTAACTCATGACATGACAGTAGGCCCCCCTACCTTATGGAATCTTGTCCAATCTGAGCACTCTCGGTCAGCTCAAGCCTCTTGAATGCGTAATCCGAGGTAAAATGCTCCCTTCAGGCACTGAAGCGTCGAGACCAGTTCAAAGGCTCAAAAACATGTGCAAGTAGAAAAAAAATGCCAGCAGTATCTTCTGAGGAAAGAAGCACAAAGTTGTCCGATAATGAACACATTTTTTGAAGTGCTTAGACAATAAAATGACAGAAAAACAGACGCTGAAGATAATGTGCAGGAATAGACACACTCTTAACGCATTTCGCACACAAAGTGCTCTATCAAAAGTTAATGGTGTCTTGATCAGGGCACTTTTTTTGTAGCAGAAGTCCTATGGCTGATAATCTATTTTCTTTACATTACTTCAGGACACAAATCAGACAACCACAGGCTAACTGCAGTTTGTTTAAGTTCCAGCCTGTTCTGAGAATGTAAAAGTATTGAGCAATGGTACAATATGTCTAAGGTGTAGATAATAGTACATGATGGCGGTACAGGCAGCATGGGAAGGTTAAATAATGGCTATAAAATGAGGATGGAAAATACACATGGTAGCTGGGGAAGACCCTCCTGGATAATGAAAGAGTATGGGACTATTCACTAAACTTCGAAAATATCATGGGGGAGGTCTAATAATAAGAGGAAAGAAAAAAAAATTCCACCTCCCAGTTTGACCCTGTCATGTTATTCACTTAAAAATATTCAAACTAACACACCCCGTCCTCAACAAAGTCCAATTTAGACTCCCATCTGGAACTACCCTAAGAGAAAAGCAAAAAATACTGCTATGTACAAAATAACAAAAAGAGTTTGAATTGGGATTCAAGTTTGACTTTGAAGTCCAAACTGCCTCCCGCAACTTGCCACCTCTAAAGGTGAAAGAGGCCATTCAATAAATAAATCATCAACCTCTCTCTAAAATCATCCCGCCACCAAAAAAATCTAAACAAAATGCAGCACCATGCTATCACTAAGCATACATACTGAGTGAAAGATTCATGCAGACTGAAATCCCTTGGGATCGGTTTGTTACAGCTCTATTTGCCCACCATATGTTGTGGGTGCAATACATTCCTGTAAGTGTCATTCTGTATCCTGAGCACTGTGTTACGCAATGGACGACTATATCTTTTTCCTGTACTATTAATGAAGATTTTCTTACTGAGATGGATGAGCTCGTTCGGATCATATATCTAGCTAGTGCAATATTTTCATGCAGCACAGTTGTGGTTTATATATAACATTACATTACATTGCCATTTATTTATATAGCGCGAGCACATTTACGCAGCGCTTAGTACAGAGCATAAGAAGGGAGTTACAAACAAAATTAGACAACACATTTTCAAACTAAAACATGAGGTGTAACTATTTCTTCCCCTATACGGTTTTGCACTCCCATCAAATTGTGCTTATTTTGTTCATAATTCACAATTTGATGTGTCTTGTGATGTTCACTAAAATGTATGGTCAAATGATGCCACCTAGTGGTTACTCACAGATATAATTTCTCTGCATATGTATTTTTTACTCCCTGGTTAGTCCATTCATTTACTCTAGCTGGACTATGTGTAACAATTTGGAAACATGCTGATCTAATGTCTATTATGTTCACTATTGGTAAGTGAATGTCGGTACATGTTTGTGATTCCAGCGTATCGAGCTCCATGGACACCAGCAGAGATTGTATCTCTTCTGCTGTATGAACCCTTCTGTTACTATGGAGTGCATTAATCCTGTTAATTTTGGCAGCAACCATCAGGCGGTGGCGAATGATACTCCCGGCACGGGTCCCATGGGTCTAGGGGACCCGCTCAGGCCCCGGCCCTTTAAAACACAAAAGAAAAAATTGTAAAAAAAAAAAAAAGCATGGGCAAACGAGGTCCTTGAGGCACAAAGCATCTGCCCCGTGGGCCCCTGCTGCCAGCTGGGAATCAGACAGTCACGATTGGAAGGCAGCCGGCATGCGGACCCGTATTTTTGTCACAGGCACCAGAAATTACAGCGCATGCAGGATACACTGAGCAGAAGATGGCTGGGGATAAGTAGCATCCAAGTAAGTACTGGGAAAGGGGGTGTTTATTGGGCAAATTATCAGCTGCATATTAATGGACAAATAATCAGTGGCTATTAATGAGCAATTAATCAGTGGCTATTAATGGTCAAATTATCTGTGGCTATTAATGGTCAAACTATTAGTTTTGGAAAGGGGGTGTTTATTGGGCAAATTATCAGCTGCATATTAATGGACAAATAATCAGTGGCTATTAATGAGCAATTAATCAGTGGCTATTAATGGTCAAATTATCTGTGGCTATTAATGGTCAAACTATTAGTTTGGGAAAGGGGGTGTTTATTGGGCAAATTATCAGCTGCATATTAATGGACAAATAATCAGTGGCTATTAATGAGCAATTAATCAGTGGCTATTAATGGTCAAATTATCTGTGGCTATTAATGGTCAAACTATTAGTTTGGGAAAGGGGGTGTTTATTGGGCCAATTATCAGCTGCATATTAATGGACAAATAATCAGTGGCTATTATTGAGCAATTAATCAGTGGCTATTAATGGTCAAATTATCTGTGGCTATTAATGGTCAAACTATTAGTTTGGGAAAGGGGGTGTTTATTGGGCAAATTATCAGCTGCATATTAATGGACAAATAATCAGTGGCTATTAATGGTCAATTATCAGTGGCAAATTAACTGACATATTATCAGTGACACATTAATGGACAAATTATCGTTGCTACTAATGAGCAAATTAACAGTGGCTATTAATGGTCACATTATCTGTGGCAATTAATGGTAAAATTATCAGTGGCATATTAATGAAAAGAGTTGAGCGAACCCGAACTGCAAAGTTCGGGTTCGTACCGAACAATACGATTTTTGGACCCCGAACATGGATATTCCACTGTATGTCCGTGTTGGAGTTCGGGGTTCGGTGATTCATATCGCCTTAAAAACCTGGACTGTCCCTTTTCTCGAATTATCTTATACTCAAACTGGCGTCTCTACTGTGCATGGCATAATACTGTTCATTATGTCCCAGAATGCAAGACAGAGGAAGAGCTTGACTGAACAGTGGGCCCAATTGGGAGGCATGAAATCTACTTTTATTATGAACGTAACTATCTGTAATCTACTTTTACTATGCACATTGCTATCAGTAATCAACTGTTACTATGCACATTACTATCTGTAATCTATTTTTACTATACACATTAATATCTGTAATCTACTGTTAATATGCACATTACTATCAATAATCTACTTTTACTATGCACATTACTATCTGTAATCTACTTTTACTGTGCACATTGCTATCAGTAATCAACTGTTACTATGCACATTACTATCTGTAATTTATTTTTACTATGCACATTACTATCTGTAATCTACTGTTACTATGCAAATTACTATCAATAATCTACTTTTACTATGCACATTACTATCTGTAATCTACTTTTACTATGCACATTACTATCAATAATCTACTTTTACTATGCACATTACTATCTGTAATCTACCTTTACTGTGCACATTACTATCTGTAATCTACCTTTACTGTGCACATTACTATCTGTAATCTACTTTTACTATGCACATTACTATCTGTAATCTACTTTTACTATGCACATTACTATCTGTAATCTACCTTTACTGTGCACATTACTATCTGTAATCTCCTTTTTACTTAGCACATTACTATCTGTAATCTCCTTTTTACTTAGCACATTACTACCTGTAAATCAACTTTTACTATGCACATTACTATCTGTAATCCACTTTTAGTATGCACATTACTATCAGTAATATACTTTTACTTTGCACAAAACTATCTGTAATCTACTTTACTATGCATATTACCATCGACAATTTCCACCTATTTAGGGCCAATCTGTAATCTACTTTTATCAGTAATCTACTTTTTCTATGCACAGTACTATCAGTAATCTACTTTTACTATGCACATTACTATCTGTAATCCACTTTTACTATGCACATTACTATCTGTAATCTACTTTTACTATGCACATTAATATCTATAATATACTTTTACTTTGCACATTACTATCTGTAATCTACTTTTCCTATGCACATTACTATCTGTAATCTACTTTTCCTATGCACATTACTATCTGTAATCTACTTTTACTATGCACATTACTTTCAGTAATCTATTTTTCCTAAGCACATTAGCATCGACAACTTCCACCAATTTAGGGCTAATCTTCGGCCATATGTGTATGTAGAACAAATGTGATCACTGATGTGGTCCACACCTCGGTGCTTCGATATTCATTTATGAAATCTGAACTTCCTGAGTATACCTTGAGTACACCCTTAAATAGTTAATTTTTGCCTTGTTTTTCAAATCTGACTGCTCAGAATTCTGGGATCCATACCTTGTGACTTGGTATAGAAGCACCAGTTAACCCCTGAGATGCTGGAATCATAACAGCAATTCTTCAATCCACATTCTGATGAACTAATCCCTGGATACCCACAGTCTCTCCTCAGGTAGGGCGCTGCATTGCACTCCTCTGGGGCCACACCTTTCACAATTAAAAAAAAACAACAAAAAATAATCATCAAGAGGCATTACACCATAATATTCCTTTATTGTTACAGATATTGAAGTCCTATGGCCAGATTCACATCTGGCTCTAGAACCATATTAATTGGAGCAGAGCATATTTCAGTCACAAATGGACATTGTTTATTTGACCTCCTGCTATCCTAAATTTTAGCGAATAGCCCCATACTCTTTCAGCAGACAGGCTGTTCTTCGCCAGCTATCATGTATACTTTCCATCCTCATTCTCTGGCTAACGTTTAATCTTGCCATTCTCTTTGTACAGTCATCATGTACCGTATATACTCGAGTATAAGCTGAGTTTTTCAGCACATTTTCTGTGCTGAAAAATGCCCCCCTCGGCTTATACTCGAGTCAGCGTCTGAAAAAAAAAAAAAATCTAAAACTTACCTCGTTCCTGCTCCATCTCCCGGTGCTCTGAAGGTGCGTGGCTGTGAGGGAAGCGTTGTGAGCTCCCCTCCAGCCGCGCAGTCAACAAAGTGTGTTGAAACTTTTTTTTTTAACAAACTTTATTGATCCGCGCGGCTGGAGGGGAGCTCACAATGCTTCCCTCACAGCCACGGACCTTCAGAGCACCGGGAGACGGAGCAGCAAAGAGGTAATTACTGGGGTCTGGGGGAGGAGGGTGGCATAACGAGCATACTAAGGGGGAATATCCTGGAATATTAAATGGCATATTGGGGGCAATATCCTAGAATATTAAATGGCATATTGGGGGCAATATCCTGCAATATTAAATGGCATATTGGGGGCAATATCCTGCAATATTAAAAGGCATATTGGGGGCAATATCCTGCAATATTAAATGGCATATTGTGGGCAATATCCTGCAATATTAAAAGGCATATTGGGGGCAATATCCTGCAATATTAAAAGGCATATTGGGGGCAATATCCTGCAATATTAAAAGGCATATTGGGGGCAAAATCCTGCAATATTAAATGGCATATTGGGGGCAATATCCTGCAATATTAAAAGGCATATTGGGGGCAATATCCTGCAATATTAAAAGGCATATTGGGGGCAATATCCTGCAATATTAAAAGGCATATTGGGGGCAATATCCTGCAATATTAAATGGCATATTGGGGGCAATATCCTGCAATATTAAAAGGCATATTGGGGGCAATATCCTGCAATATTAAAAGGCATATTGGGGGCAATATCCTGCAATATTAAAAGGCATATTTGGGGCAATATCCTGCAATATTAAAAGGCATATTGGGGGAAATATCCTGCAATATTAAATGACATATTGGGGCAATATCCTGTAATATTAAAAGGCATATTGGGGGCATTATCCTAGAATATTAAATGGCATATTGGGGGCAATATTTACCAGTAGCGGCCTCATTTCCCACCCTAGGCTTATACTCGAGTCAATATTTTTTCCCAGTTCTTTGTGGTAAAATTAGGTGCCTCGGCTTATATTCGGGTCGGCTTATACTCGAGTATATACGGTACCTTTATCTGCACCTTAGACATATTGTACCATTGCTCAATACTTCCCCCCCCCCCCCCCCCCCGATCTCACAAATTCTTCAACAGGATTTAAACGTCGCCAAGCGTGTGAATAATGTTTTCCACGTCACACCGAGTGCTGGTGTCTGCACTGATTATTTCTCTGATTGGAGATTTGGGAGGCGTATTGGAGTTCCGGCACCGGGATTACTTTTGACTGCGGATCTGGAACTATTTATTGTTCATACTTTCTGAATATGACTTAGTCTCAAAATTAAAGTTGACCTCCAAAGTCGACCTCCCTGAGCAATTTTAGAATTTTAGTTAATAGACCCAAGAAGGTGCCTTTAACAAATTGAAAAGAGAGATATTTGGAGCGCTAATACAATAAAAAAGGAAAATAAATGTTTTAAGTGAAATATCACACGAAAACTTAACTATCTGTAATTCAGGTAGTCTTGATGGTGTAGGTCACATGTATGAAATAATTTTACTGAAAAAAATAGTAAGCTCTGTATCGACAATTGGGCTTAGTAAATAATGAAGGTAAACTTATAATAATTATGCTTAATATGTGCACTTATGTAGTAATTTTATAAAGAGCTATACATCTACACAGAATCACTATTTAATAGCCATAAAAACATGGATGCAGCAATTTACACAAGGAGGCTTACAATAAAAGAATTAACGGGCTACTGTGAAATATAGTAGCTTCTATCTAAACCTAATATAAAATAAGAAAAATAAATAAACACATATTTATTTTCAGATTTATTTTTATATTTATTGGACATGTTTTTATATTGTATAAGGTTGAGATAGAAGCTATTATATTTCTCTGTAGCCGTTAAATAATTTCGGGGCACTTTTTATTAATGTTTTCTAAACATAAACTTTTTATATATAAAAAATGTGCACTTTTTTATTTTATTTCCCCTCTTGTTACAAGCAATAATAACTCCAATCCCCAAGACTGGGAAGGATCTAAGTAGTGTGACAAATTTTAAACCTATCTCCTTAATAAATTTAGATGTAAAAATATTCTCAAAAATTTGGTCAGCATTTGGTCTGTCGGGCACATTCCTTGTTCACACTACTATCTTAAATAAGAACTTACAAGTTCAGATATATGGACCAGATCTGGATTCTGATCTCTTTTGTATTAATAATGGCACTAGACAAAGGTGCCCTTTGTCCCCCCTGTTATATGCGTTAGCTTTAGAACCACTCGCTGCCTCAATTCGTCATAAAAATAAAATAGAAGGAATAACTACAGGCCTCCGAACACATAAGATCATGTTATATGCGGATGACATCCTGTTAACTTTAAGTTAACTTTTAAGTTTGAGTTGTCTGTCATGGAAATATTAACCCAGATCAAAAAATATGAAACATACTCAAATTAAAAATTAAATCTGAGTAAAACCAAAGTGATCCATTTCAACTTAAACCAACAGCAACTAACTGTTCTTAAAGGGAGGGGTAATTTTAATTGGGAACACAAATATATTGAATACTTGGGAATTAAAACCTATGATAACTTTAAAGGAAATGATAACCGAGAACTACCATTATTTACTTGACAAAATAAAGTCTCAATTAACAGCTTGGAAGGGATACACGATTTCTTGGCTAGAAAGGATAAATATTATTAAGGAGTATGTCCTACCTAAGTTAATGTACTTGTTTAGAACTATTCCACTTTCTGTACCTAAGAAAATGTTAAAACAGGTTGAAGCAATATTCTCCTCCTATATTTGGAAGGAGAAAGCTCCAAGAATTGCACATGCTGTTTTGAGAAGAAAGCTGTCACAGGATGGAGTTAACTATCCTAATATTGTTGAAATCTATGAAGCATGCATGGTCTACCACTAAACAGTTATTATTTGGGCTGGTAAAACTATGAAAAATGGAAGTGTAACAATTTTTAACCATTCTGTTTCACTTGATTGAATGCTAAACAGTTTGGAATTCTAAAACGTTTCAAACCCTATTATTGAAAATGTAGTAAAACAAATGTTTACGTTTAAAAATAAATTTGCTCAAAATGACTCACTGACTATTGCAGCTCCTTTGTCAATAGACACTGGTATACTAGCTGCATATTAAAAATGGCAGATATTTTTTCTTTATCTACTATGTAGACATTTGAAGAATTACAAAATAAATATAACATACCAGACACTGAAACATTCACATTTATGCATATATACTAGTTTTTTTGATCATATATCAAAAACGAATTTACTTATCTAGACAAGAGAATGTCTCTGGGAAAGCTAGAGCTATTAGTAAGTGGGAAGAGGAATTGGGGATCAACTATTCAGACATGGTTCCTGTCATGGGCTAAAGCAAGGAAGGTGGTTCATTGCATAGATCTACATGAACAATTCTTTAAACTATTGCATCATTGGTATTATGTCCCAACTGTTTTGCATAAGATGTTCTAGTCCTCTTCATACAAATTCTGTAGATGCCGGACTATGACCGGAACCATGTCTAATATATGGTGGAAATGGGGAAAGTTCACATTTTAAAGACATAATTGGAAAAGCTGCTTAAAACTGTAACCATGCACCCTTGTGCAGGCTCATCCAGGTTGTATCCATTCATTTCTGTATCCTTCTTACTTTGCTTTCTTGTTTATTATTCATTCTTTGTCCTGTCCTTGCCCTGTAGTCCTGTCCTTGCCCTGTAGTCCTGTCCTTGCCCTGTAGTCCTGTCCTTGACCTGTAGTCCTGTCCTTGCCCTGTAGTCCTGTCCTTGCCCTGTAGTCCTGTTATGCTTTTCTTTTCTGCCTGTCTTTGTGTCATTCCAGGTTTTCTCTCATTCCCTCTGCCTTGTCAGTTTACATCTATTTAAACCACACCCGTTTCTGTTCAGTCCTTAATAGTGTAGTCTACAGGTATTTCCTCTGTGTCTAAGTGTCTATTCCATGTATGTCTTTTAGATTTTTTTATTTGTTTTTTGCTAATATTATTTCTTAGTTAGGGACTTGCCTAATGTGGGGTACCTTGACGTGGTTGGCAAGCTAACATCTAATTGGCCAATTGATGAACCAAACCCCCACCTTTACCATCTTTAGTGTTACTCTAGTTCCTGTATTTATGTCCATTCCATGTATGTTCTTCTTGTGTTCCTTATTCCTGTTCCCTGCAGTATTTTTATGTTATTATCTGCAATATGTTTGTTCATTTGCATGTTTCTCTTTTGTCCCTTTACCCTGTGCCTTGTATTATTTATCCTTAGTTTGGTTTCTGCTTTATCTTATGTCTTGCCTCTGTCCTGTAGCCCTGCACTCTGTATTTCAGTTCTGCTATCCCTCAGTTACTTTTCTGTTTTAGCTCTGCTTGGCTGTCATTTAGTTCATTTCATCTCCAGCCCTGGGACCTTGATACAGAAGCTGCTTCACAGGGCCTGGGACGTGGCTGCAAAAACTTGGGGTCCCAAACCTCCAAGGGATTGCAGTTACCAAGCACCAGGTCCTGTGTCTCTATCCTGCAATGTAGCTCCTGATTTCGGGCGCTTAGGGTCCCTTTACCATCCTGGACCCCATGCGTTACACATACAGCTATAATGGTTTTATATCAATCCCCCAGTGTGCAAGTAGTTGGTCCAGGGATGTGTTCAGACTGGTTTGACCTTCATAATGAAACTTGCCAGGGGTGCTCCCTATCTCCAATTCTCTATGTATTGTTCTTGAAGCCATTTGCATCACGAATTAGACAAAATGTGGTCTGTCAATAAATAGTGAAGAATATAAATTGTCACTAGACGTGGACAATTGGGTGTTCTCTCTGACAGAACCACTAAGCTCTATAGACATTTTATGAGGGAGTTTGAGGCATTTAGCAGGGCGGTTGATTACAGGCTGAATCTGAATAATACAATCACCATTTTTATATTAATTGACAAACTGGTAAGAAGAGAAATTAAATCAGCTTGAGGCCAATAAGGGAGAGTTTGCATTTTTGGCATAAAAATCCCTAATATAGTGGAAGATTTTATCGAGATGAACTTCCATTATTTATTACAAACCACTAATATGTTATTATGAGAATGGAAACAAATTGATCTTTCTTGGTGGGGGTAGAATAAATGAAATTTGTGCATACCTAATGCCAAAATGGTCATACCTCTTCCGTACGGTCCTGTTAAGCATACCTCAGTGCTTGTTGGATATGGTACATGAAAGATTTAGGAGCATTGTATGGAGAGGCAAAACCCAAGGGATTAACACCAAAACCCTAGGAATAGGGTAGGATGCCATATATCATTAAGACTCAAATGATCGCCTCCAGACTTGAAATCTGGAATAAAATTGAGACAGAAGCATTGGTAGTGAAAGACCTGTCCTCTGTAGTCTGGGCACTATAAATCAGTTAAAACTGATAAAATCACAAAACTTTGTTATCAGTGCAATTCTCCCAATTTGGTTTTCTTTAGAAGAAAGCATGTGATATAAAACCCAACTAATACAGATATTGGAGAACCTGATTGATGACTTGCCATGGAGGTCTGGATAAGCACTGAAATAGCAGATCTATTTATTGGGGAATGGTTTGCAGCATTAAAAGACTTTATACAAAAATATAATTTGGTTAGTTATAGAATATTAAAATACCTGAGAAAAGAGGCAGGGCATTAGTTTTTGATCAAATTTTCTAAATTATTAAAACTAGCATCCAGTCGGGAATTATATTCTAAATGTTTGCAATGTATAAGAGCAGTAGAAAGAGGGATAGCTAAATTCCCAATTATGAAGAAGGGGGAAAGAGATAACGCAACAAACATTAAACCAGACTATTGGAATATCTTAATTAGTAGGGTAATGAAAGTGGCACATGTCTTATCTCAGCTAGAAACCCAATAAAAAACCAGAGTAGCATTAATATACTCCCAAGCCACACGATTATGTTTGAGATGCAATCGGGAGGAAGGTATATTTCTACACACCTGGTGGAGCTGCTTGGGAACATTAAGGTTCTGGGATAAAGTCCTCTCTTTTTTGAAATGTTTGGACAATCTCATAATTCCCAGTAACGCGGTCTCGTAATTTACTGAATATTGGATGGCCTCCCATAATAATATATAGAATAAGATACAAGAGGCCTTAACTTGTTTCTTAACAATACACAGCCTTTTAGCAGCAAAACAAAAAAAAAAAAAACTGCATAGCAAGAGAGTGGAAGAAGAGTAGGGATTTAGAACTGATTCAATTTGACGACCAATAGGGTTTCCAGCTGAGAATGGAGAAAGGAGTAGCCAGATTCTCTTACTCCCCCCTTGATAAAATTCAGAAATGGGATGAGTGTATAAATAAATACGAGAAGGGGAAGACGTGAATATAAATGGGCTGGGGTTTTGGTAAGCTGGATTGAGAGGGAAGGCGCCTTCCGATACTGTGGTCCCCATAGATAGTAGGTATCCTTGTTCCATCAGTGCACATTTTATGTTATATGTTATTGGAATATATAATGATCAATAAAGAGTGAAATGGGAATCCAGATCTGTAAAGAAAGGAAGACATGAATACCGAATGAAGAACTTATTATTTATATCTGATATGTAATGTATATTTGTGATTTGTTATACAATTTTCATATATAAAATAAAGAAATTGATACAAAAAAATAAAAAATATTGACAAAACTGTTTGAAGTTCCTAATAGCTCATAGAAATCCAAGGTTCCAATCAGTCAATAGAACACACCACTCTAACATAGTGACTCACTAGTTACTTGTACTAAATGTGTATATAAGTGTAACCGATCTGGTGATGTAACAAAACCACCATTGTGATGAGAATAGCCCAATCTGTAATGGTTCTGTAACTTAGCTATGTGATCCAGCCTTGCTGCAAAACACTGGCGTTATACATTGCTGGCATAGAACAGACCTGTTGGGGGACAAAACACACAAGGACACTCCTCCTAGTGTAATCATTACCTCAAGATTTATTGCCGACACGCTATCACATGCACTTATAAGATTGCATTCATAGGACTTACCCCAGCTGTTAGATTGCACGCACAGAACCCACAGCCATTAGATTGTTCTCACAGAACCCCCAGCCATTAGATTCTTCTCACATGACCCCCCAGCTGTTAGATTGGTCTCACATGACCCCCAGCTGTTAGATTGCACTCACAGGACCCCCAGCTGTTAGATTACACTCACAGGAACCCCAGCCATTAGATTGTTCTCACAGGACCCCCAGATTTTAGATTACACTCACAGAACCCCCAGCCATTAGATTGTTCTCACAGGACCCCAGCTGTTAGATTGCACTCACAGGACCCACAGACATTTTATTGCACTCACTGGACTCACTGCCACCATCAGAAATTTAAGTGCCTCTTACATAAAAAGTCTGCCCTCTTCATTTCTTTATCCCCCTCTTATTCCTAATGATCCCAAAGTCATTCTCTCAAGGTCTTTGTATATCATGCCATTAACTTAAATGTACCCCAGGACATGCCCCATAACCAACATTGCACATCCAGGACTTGACACTTCCCCCATGACATGCCCAATTACCTGCATTGCACATCCAAGACTTACCCCATAAATATGCCACTGCCAGTGTTCCCATTATTATGCCATAGTTCCATTTATTTACCACAGCCAGTTTGCCCATTAGTATGCCACGGTTTGCCAATGAATATGCACTGTTAGTTTTCCCATGAACATTCCATAGCCAGTTGACCCATGAATATACCACAGGCAGTATGCCCATTAATATGCCAATATTTGCCCATTAACATGCCACAGCCAGTATCCCCATTAACATGCCAAGGCAAGTATGCCCATTAATATGCCACTATTTGCCCATTAATATTCCACAGTCCCATTATTCTAAGAAGTCGTACAAAATTTCCTCCTGTGAAAGGAAAGCGTTTTGCGATTTATCAAAAAATTGGGAGAGTATCTGTAAACCAGAGGACAAAGGGGAATTTTTTGTTTTGATGAATATTTGTGACTATAAGTCTGAAATCCATTTATAAGTGACAGATGTGAATACCTATACTAATTTGGATAGAGATCCAGGTTTTGAAATTAAAAAACAGGTTGATGAAATACTTAAAGGAACCTTTAAAGCCCAACGTATATATAAAGGACTGTTAAACTTCTTGACCTATAACCACCCGATCACTCCTGTCTTGTACACCTTACCAAAAAGTCATGAATCTCGTTTGAATCCCCAAGACAGGCCAATCGTGGCAGGTGTGGATTCGATCTTAAGTACATTGTCAATCTTTATGGATAGGGTGTTTTGTAGAGGCCTGGTGGTGGGTAAATCTTCTTTGATAGATACAAAAGATCTACTAAATAAACAAGAGAATATAACTGTTGAAGATCACACTATTCTTGCTATGCTAGATTTGGTCAGCCTGTACACCTTGATTCCACATGGATGGTGTATGGGCAATGATAAAAATGGCAGTATCAGTTGGATATGGGGTACAGGCATTGGATTTTGTGATGAAACTGTTGGAAATGGTGCCGTACAAAATCTAATTTAGATGTGGTGTAGATTATTATCTTCAAATGCGGGGTATGGACATCAGCTCCAATGTAGCTCTTACATACGCAGGCATCTTCATGGCAAACTTTGAAGACCAAATTGTTTATGTAAATGAGCTTTTTGAACAATTCGCCATAAGGGGGTACAGATATATTGATGATGTCTTTGTGGTGTAGGTGGGAGACCTATTGGAGTCCTTGGAGAGATTTTTGTGGCAAACTTAATGACTACATTGGGGAAATCAAATTTAAAATGCAGTGGAGTTGGGAAGAGATAATTTTTTTGGATACAAAAATGTATAAGTAAAGAAAGAAATTAGTGACAGGCTTGTACGTTAAAGCAACAAATAATTTAAGATTCTGCCCACTCAGATGGGTTACTCAAATCCCTCCCAAAAAGCCAATTACTTAGAGACTTGTTGCTGATAAAGTCATACAAGTTACAGAACCTTAATGAAATGGTCAAAAAATGTTATGATAAAGGCTATCCTTAGGGCCTGGTGGGGGATACCTTACAAATGGTGGCAACGGTAGATAGTACTGCCACCCTGAAAAGAATTACAAAAAAGAAAAGAAGTAATGGAATGATATTTGTTATTGATAGGTGGTACTTTTGCTGGCCCAGTCTCAGATATCCTAAAGAAATGTTGGTATACTTTACAGGATTCTTATCCAACCATTAATGAGTTCCAAATATCACCAATGATGGCATTTCTCCGAGGGGTAAATCTGAAAAATAAATTAGTTAACGCGGAATATTCCTCTGGAGTTTGCAAACCCCTGACAACTTTACTTGGTACATGTAGGAAGGGCAATTTTCCATGTATGAATTGTGTGGTTTGTGTCCATATCATCAACGGAGATTTAAACATCCATGTAGAGAACATTGGTATAATATCAAATCACAGTTTACCTGTGACTCAAGTTATGTAATTTACTTACTGAAATGCCCATGTGATCTTATATACAGGGAGTGCAGAATTATTAGGCAAATGAGTATTTTGACCACATCATCCTCTTTATGCATGTTGTCTTACTCCAAGCTGTATAGGCTCGAAAGCCTACTACCAATTAAGCATATTAGGTGATGTGCATCTCTGTAATGAGAAGGGGTGTGGTCTAATGACAGCAACACCCTATATCAGGTGTGCATAATTATTAGGCAACTTCCTTTCCTTTGGCAAAATGGGTCAAAAGAAGGACTTGACAGGCTCAGAAAAGTCAAAAATAGTGAGATATCTTGCAGAGGGATGCAGCACTCTTAAAATTGCAAAGCTTCTGAAGTATGATCATCGAACAATCAAGCGTTTCATTCAAAATAGTCAACAGGGTCGCAAGAAGCGTGTGGAAAAACCAAGGCGCAAAATAACTGCCCATGAACTGAGAAAAGTCAAGCGTGCAGCTGCCACGATGCCACTTGCCACCAGTTGGGCCATATTTCAGAGCTGCAACATCAGCAATTTTGGAGTGCCCAAAAGCACAAGGTGTGCAATACTCAGAGACATGGCCAAGGTAAGAAAGGCTGAAAGACGACCACCACTGAACAAGACACACAAGCTGAAACGTCAAGACTGGGCCAAGAAATATCTCAAGACTGATTTTTCTAAGGTTTTATGGACTGATGAAATGAGAGTGAGTCTTGATGGGCCAGATGGATGGGCCCGTGGCTGGATTGGTAAAGGGCAGAGAGCTCCAGTCCGACTCAGACGCCAGCAAGGTGGAGGTGGAGTACTGGTTTGGGCTGGTATCATCAAAGATGAGCTTGTGGGGCCTTTTCGGGTTGAGGATGGAGTCAAGCTCAACTCCCAGTCCTACTGCCAGTTCCTGGAAGACACCTTCTTCAAGCAGTGGTACAGGAAGTAGTCTGCATCCTTCAAGAAAAACATGATTTTCATGCAGGACAATGCTCCATCACACGCGTCCAAGTACTCCACAGCGTGGCTGGCAAGAAAGGGTATAAAAGAAGAAAATCTAATGACATGGCCTCCTTGTTCACCTGATCTGAACCCCATTGAGAACCTGTGGTCCATCATCAAATGTGAGATTTACAAGGAGGGAAAACAGTACACCTCTCTGAACAGTGTCTGGGAGGCTGTGGTTGCTGCTGCACGCAATGTTGATGGTGAACAGATCAAAACACTGACAGAATCCATGGATGGCAGGCTTTTGAGTGTCCTTGCAAAGAATGGTGGCTATATTGGTCACTGATTTGTTTTTGTTTTGTTTTTGAATGTCAGAAATGTATATTTGTGAATGTTGAGATGTTATATTGGTTTCACTGGTAAAAATAAATAATTGAAATGGGTATATATTTGTTTTTTGTTAAGTTGCCTAATAATTATGCACAGTAATAGTCACCTGCACACACAGATATCCCCCTAAAATAGCTCAAACTAAAAACAAACTAAAAACTACTTCCAAAAATATTCAGCTTTGATATTAATGAGTTTTTTGGGTTCATTGAGAACATGGTTGTTGTTCAATAATAAAATTAATCCTCAAAAATACAACTTGCCTAATAATTCTGCACTCCTTGTATAGTAAGATTGTTTTTGCTATGCAAAATTCACGGGGTATAAGCTAGACAAAATGCAGGTTAATCCATTTACAAATATGTAACGTGAGGATTTGAAGGGGGATGAGCCGTTAGTGTTCGAAATGCCATGATCTAATAAATCACAAGCAAAAGTTACAATTTTATCCATATAAACTTACCTGTTTTTTTGGGGGGTTTTTTGCAAGCAATGGTGGTGAGTTTTAATGATCGATTTATCCGTAAGTTTCCATTTAAGGATATTCCACTTTGTATTGATAGTAAAGGTATTAAACCTTTGCAATTTTATTTCACGTTCATAAATGTAACTTTAGCTGCGGTTCATGATGGCGATCACTGATGTTTCATTGTATCGATTATGAGGCACACCGTCATTAGCAGGCACATACTCCAAGACCTGAGGAATGGTTATTAATTGATTGATTGATTCTTCAGGTTTTGACACAGAGTAAAGATATTTTTTAAGAAAGTATGTAGCCGTCTTAACATCTTTAAAAGTAATGTTTACAAAGATTATATTAGCCGGTCTAATAGTTTTTATCCATACCGATTCACCTTTTGTTACTCTGCTCTGATATGCCTTCGAGCACATTCTTGGTGGATTTGTCTGTTAGTGTTCCTTGAGCGTCTATTATATTTATTTTTGGGTTTTATCTAATAGTTTTGGATAAGTACTTATATTCCCTTTTAAAACTTAGTGAACAACAGACCGTGTTTTAGCTTTAGTGCAAACCTTTTGTGATGCTTCTTTGATATAAAATTATAGTGTTTTTGTTCCATAAGAGCTCACACTCTGTTTGACTAAAAACCCGGTGCAAATTGGCTTGGCTCCAAAATAATTGCTACCAATTTTAGTTGAACCCTTTTAATAGTTGTATTGTATTTTTTAACGCGGCATGGTAATAATACCTTGCTTCCAGACACTTTCTGGTATAAATGTCAATTTGTTGAGGTATTCTGGGAAAAACAACAAGAGGTATTTATACAATGTATTATATATAAACAAATCACACACAACTCACTAAAAAGGCAACTTTAAGGATCATAGTGACTTTATTTTTTTCCATTAATTTCAGGTGCTCAAATTTGAATGAGTCTGAAATAAATGTTACTTAACTCCCTACCAGTTATAACTCTATACAAAAAGTCAGTTAAGATAATTACAGTATATCAATTTTGTGCTAACACCTAAGTTGTCAGATCCTGCGTGACATCTTATAGTTAATATTAGATATTTTTGGAGACTTTTCCTGTTTGATTTTTGTTTCATGTTTAGTAGTCAAGTGGTTTAACACTTTGGCTATTTACCAGAAAATCCTAAGCAAATAATATGGGTTCATATTCTTACTAGTATAATTTTAATTGTTAAGTAATTATATGAATTTTGTTATTCATTTATTTTGTAATTTCATATTTCTACATTTATATATACTTTTATTGTGTAGGATTTTTGAAGTCTCATCTGCTTTAGTAGTATTTACTCTTGCTACGTTTAACATGTTTTTTCTGTACTTTTTAGCACAATATTATAGGAGGCTTTCTACTAAGTTCTCTTCTCTCGCCCCTTCTAATCATTTAAAGCTGGCTACGATGTGAGTCCACAGTTTTAGGCTCACATATCACCCTGTCACAATAATTCTGATTATACTTTCTCTAGATCTCTCTGTAATGCTCTAATGCCATCGCAGTAATTTGTTTTTCAAATTAGTTCTGGAACAGTTCTAAGTTGCATTTTGGTATTTGTATTCATTTAAACTGTTTTTTCTTACAATTTATTAGTAGGTAAGGAGTATATATACAAACGGAGTTGTCCGCCATACTATATCTCTCGTTGCAAGACACATTATTCCATCCCTATATACCCATTTATTTATAATGGGTGGGTGTGTCATCACTTATAAAACTTTTTTTATTTTTTATAACATAAGCTTTACTTGCCACTTACTTTCTCACCTTGTTTTTAACTGGCAACTATGTAAGCCCTGTTGTTAAATTTCATTTTATACCGCCCCCTTCCTTTTTTTTTTAATTGTAGCAGAGCCCTTTACCCTTCCTAACCTTCCCTCCCCTTCTTTCCATTCATGGCCCAAAATATTATAGTCCTTATTAAGTACTTACCACTGTTCTTATAAATTAAGATGTCGTCCCCTGTATCATTATTATCGCTTAATGTACATGGCCTTAACTCTCCGCAAAAGATTAGAACCCTTCTAAGACACCTTAAAAAACGTAATACCGATATTGCTTTTATTCAGGAGACACACTTTGCCTCCACTAAACCCCCTAGTTTAATAGACAGAACTTATACTCTTTGCTATACAGATAATTTTTAAACAAAAAAATTGGGAGTAGCTATTTTACTACGGAAAAATTGTCCATACACTGTTACTTTCTCTCATGCAGACCCTAAGGGTCGATGCCTTTTTTTATCTGGGAATTTAGGTTCGCTCACAATAGCCCTTCTCAACGTATATGCACCTTCTATCCCTAGCGTTATCTTTTGGCGCGAACTCTCTGATTTCTTAGACAAACATCCTTATGATAAATTAATATTTGGGGGAGACATGAACGCTACTCCGTCCCCAGAATTGGACAGGTCTTATATCAGTCCTACAGGGTCAACTCATCCTGCTGATAAACATCTTCTGGATTTCATAAACAATCACAATCTCTTAGACATCTGGAGGCAACAGCATCCCTCACGTAAGGACTATACCTTCTTCTCACATCCTCATCATAGCTATTCAAGAATAGATCTATTTTGTGTGTCTCATGCCTGTCTCCCACTCATTGAATCCACAGAAATACACTCAATTACTTGGTCTGACCATGCTGATATTTCATTAATTTTTACAAATAAGGAATTCTCCAAACACTGGGCATGGAAATTTTAATGATACTCTTACATAATAAAGAGGTCTTATTATCGTGTAAACAGCAACTAAAAGATTATTTTAATTTGAATGAGGGAACTGTTGATAATCCTGTTACGCTTTGGGCAGCTCACAAGACGGTAATACGGGGTCACTTAATTAAGAAAGATTCAGCAAAACTTCATCAACAACTACAAACTGATCTTTACAAATTAGAAACTTTGCACAAAGCCAATCCAACAGCGCCCATTCTTTCTCAGCTTAATAATGTTAGGAGCCAAATTAAACAACTCACGCTCAAAGATACAGCTAAATCAATTAAATTTACCAAACGATACTACTATGAAAATGCAAAAAAAGCAGATAAGTCACAATTGCCGTCTAGGTTAATTTCTACAATTACCACTGGTTTAGGGACCGTGGTAACCAACCCACAAGACATTGCTAAAGAGTTTCATGATTATTTTACGAGTCTTTACAATCATTCCCCTGAAGAAAGTTTTTTTATCAAAAAACATATTGATGAAGTCTCTAAATACCTAGATCAAATTCAGCCACCTTCTCTTACACAAGAGGATATTGGTCTTCTGGGTTGCCCAAGAATTGGAAATTGAATCGGCTGTCGGAACCCTGAAGACCAATAAGGCCCCTGGACCAAATGGCTTTACAGCTCCTTATTACAAAACCCTGAAAGAAATTCTAATTCCACAACTACTTCCAGTGTACAACAGTCTCTTGATGGGGAACTACCTAACTGATGACATGCAAGAAGCTAACATTACTCTCATTCACAAACCAGGTAAACCAAAGGAATATACAACCAACTACAGACCAATAGCCCTTTTAAATATAGACTACAAACTTTTTACAAAAATTCTTGCCAACCGGCTTAATACTATATTACCTAAGCTAATTCACCTGGATCAGGTGGGCTTCATCCCTGGTAGGCAGGCATTGGATAACACCAGGAGGCAGTGGTGTATCTTGATTTTGTGCTGCCCTAGGCAGACAAAATCCGGGCACCCCCCTACCCAAGCTGCACACCCACGTTACACACCTAAGACATGCCCCATCATTCAGACTCACATCAAGCTCACACTCCCATCACACTCATTCACACACTCCTACTCCCATCACACACACTCTGACTCCCATCACACTCAGTCACACACACTGTCTCCCATCACACACACTCTGACTCCCATCACACTCAGTCACACACACTGTCTCCTATCACACACACTCTGACTTCCATCACACTCAGTCACACACAGTCTCCCATCACACACACTCTGACTCCCATCACACTCAGTCACACACACACACACACACACACTGTCTCCCATCACACACACTCTGACTCCCATCACACTCAGTCACACACACACACACACACACACACAGTCTCCCATCAGCACTTACCTTTCCCTGGCAGGCAGGCAGCATGGTCTGTTCCATGCTGCCTGTTCGGCTTCCCGGCGATTGTGCCGACAGCTCACGTGACCGGGCGCGCGTATGACGTCAGCGCGCCGGTCACGTGACTGTAGGCACTTCCGTGTCGGCACTCTGCACAGGGAGCCGAACAGGCAGCACGGAGGTTTCTCTGTGCTGCCTGTTCGGCTCCCCGTGCAGCCTGGCAGGCAGAGCGATGGTGAGGGGGGATCTTCCGATCCCCTCTCACCTCCGTCTCTGCCTGCAAGCGCGGTGGTTTTTTTTTTTGTTTTTTTTAAAGGGCCGGATTTTTTAATTTTTTTTTTTTCAATTTTTTTTTTTTTCCAGTGCTGGGGGGCGCTGCCGCCCCCCAAAATCTGCCGCCATAGGCATCCGCCAGGAGGTGCATACATCTTCTGTGGATGGCAGACGAGTCTCGAACGCCTTCTCTGTTTCTTTCTTTGGATGCAGAGAAGGCATTTGACCGAGTGAATTGGGCTTTCTTAAGACTGGTCATAGAAAAAATGAATTTTCCACAACAATTCTTAAATTGTCTGGCGGCTATTTACCATAAACCTTATTCTAAAATATGTATACCTGGGGCTACACCCTTAAGACTGTATAATTTTAATGGAACTAGACAGGGCTGCCCTCTTTCACCCCTCTTATTTGCTATTTCTTTGGAACCCCTTCTGCATTCTATACGACAGAACACAAACATTAATGGCTTCACAGTAGCCAATAATCGATACATAGTAGCTGCCTATGCAGATGATATTATACTCTCTATTACTGACCCACTTCAATCCCTTCCACACATTTTTAAAGAATTACAAATTTATTCTAAAGTCTCTGGTTTTCAAGTTAACCCAGAAAAGTCCAGGGGACTTCCGATTCATTTAGCTGCTCAAACTCGTCAGACTATACAGTCCACCTTCTCAATACCATTATCTGACCAACCATTGACTTACCTGGGTTTACAACTCTCATCTGACCACACTAAATTGTATCAACTCAACTACACTCCCCTCCTGCACAAACTTAAATCGGATCTGGATAAATGGAATCCCCTTTTAATATCTTGGATTGGACGATTAACTACAATTAAAATGAACCTCCTACCTCGGTTGCTTTACCTTTTCCAGGCATTGCCAGTGCCACTAGTCACCAAGGATTTCTCGGTACTGCAAAAATCAGTTAATCGTTTTATCTGGCAAGGTAAGAAATCTAGAATTAACATCTCTACGTTGTACAAATCCAAATCTGCTGGGGGATTAGGCCTTCCTGATTTCTCAAAATACTATCTAGCTGCCCAGATTGCACAAGTTTCAGCCTGGCATTCCCCTGTTGCTACAATTCGATGGGCTGACTTGGAGAATGATTTATTTAGTCCAGATGTCTTAAACCATTATATTTGGTTGCCTAAAAATCACAGACCTCTTTTACGGACGCGATGTCCGATGATACTTAATTCCCTTAGAGTTTGGGACAAATATGCCATTAAAATTAATTTAACAACAGCGCAATCATCTCTTCAGCCTATTTGTCGCAATAGAAATTTTCCGCCTGGTATGGATTAAGTTCAGTTCAGAAATTTTGATCAAGGGGGTATCTCAAGAATCTGTAATTTATTTCATAATAATTCTGTTATATTATTTGATGATCTTAAAAATACTTTACCTTTACGCTCGCCTGATTATTTCCGATATTTACAACTTAGAGACCTTGCTCTTCAATTAATTCGGCCAAAATGAAACAGACATGGTTTGAAAAGCTTTGTTTGAATGATCCTAGACAAAAGGGTCTGATCTCTCAATTATACCAAGATTTTCTTGACTTAAATTCAAAATTTTCTCCGCCCTATATAAAGGCTTGGGAGCGTGATTTGGGTCATCCAGTGGACTCAGACGATTGGTCTGACATATGGGAAGCCACCTCTAAAATTTCCATCTGTACTACTCATAAAGAGCAGGCTTATAAAACTCTGATGAGATGGTACCGGCCCCCCACTACTTTGGCAAAAATGTACACTTCAGCCTCTATTCTTTGTTGGAAAGATTGTGGCAATTAGGTACCTACTTTCACTGTTGGTGGTCCTGTCAATATCTGCAAGCCTTTTGGAAACTCCTCATCCATGTTATAGCTAAGCCAATACCATTTGAACCTGAGCTGTTCCTACTGTCCAAACCTGCTGACATAGAAACATAGAATGTGTCGGCAGATAAGAACCATTCGGTCCATCTAGTCTGCCCAATAAACACCAAACATGAAAATGTCCTGATTACTAAAATTACTTTGGCAGCTCGTAGAGCTATAGCACAATTGTGGAATCAACCCAACATGCCTACGTTAACGGAAGTTAAAAACATGATTATTGAGGTAAAAAACATGTACTCTTAACTGCATATGTACATGATACTCCAGCCAGATTCCAAAAAAATTGGTCATTATGGATCTTGGCCCTCCCTTAAATCTTTATAGTTTACTAAATTACATAACATAATATTAACTTTCTAGACTTATAATCATTCCTCCACCCTTGGGTCCCCCTATTATATTATTATATCAATACCCCCTTATCCTTACCCATTCCCGTCAATACTTTTCCGATTCACCTTCCTTTTTATCTTCCTTTCCCAGGGTAATATATGTCTTTTTTTTTTTTTTTCTCTCCCTTTTTATTATTTTTATTTTACTAGTTTTTGTTTTTTACCCTAAGTATTGTATGTTCTCTCTGGTCTACGTTCCTATCATATTTACCAAAACCTTTTCTATCCTGGTTGATTTAATAAATTGATGAGCAGCAGACAATGAGCTTATGTTACTTTTATTTTTTCTTAATTAATTATAAAAATATTGATTGAAGAACTATTTCTACTGTCCTATTAATGTTTTTTATGCGTGTTTTTGTATTTATGTTATCATTTGTTGATGGTGTACTATTGTTGTCTTGAACTTATGTACTGTCCTTTTAATATTTTCTGTATGTGTTCTTGTATTGTCATGTTATGGTATCATTTGTATATTGTATACTATTGATATCTTGGACTTATGTATAAATGGTTTCTTCAAATAAAGAATGTTAAAAAAAAATATATATATATTCCTCCAATTTTTCCTAAATTACTATACAAGACTGCCTTTTTGTCTCACTTACAAAAATTCTAAATCACCTTAAGTTCATCCACTTGAAAAAATATTTAAGCAATTGAGATTTGTGTTATCGCATTTACAGACTCAAGAAAGTGACTTCCCACATTGGCTAGGTAAGTCCTTTTATTAGATATTACCTACAATGGGCCATATATTCTAAAAGGTAACTAAAACTTTAACAAATAATGGTTAAATGTTATTTGGACATTTCTTTTTTTGTAGTTTAAGGCAATAATGATGACTGGGAAGGTGAGTAGACAGCGCTTGGCAGTTAAACAGAGTAAGTGTCAATCAATATAAAAAAACCAAAGATAGTAAATTAATATAAAATATATAAATTTAATAATATATAAAAACCAATGCAATATATAAATACATATAGAAAAAATATACACAAATGTAAAAAAAATTGACAAATTGTTAAAAACAAGAAACAATGATATGTGCCTTTAAATACAAATCAACAGACACAGATACAAAGGTAACCACAGGCAGAGTGTCAAATTACTCACTTGCTGATTGGGTTAGCAAAATACCATGAATAGTACATGGATACAGAAACGTGCTGGTCAGTAAAGAAGGAAGAATTGAGAACCTGGCCAGGTAACTTCACTTTAACAAGAGGGACGCGTTTCGTTCGGGGAACTTCTTCAGCCTCTAAGCAAACAGACCAGCATGCTGTCTACTCACCTTCCCATTCTGTTTCCCTTTACAGTGGCTTGCTCCACTGTTTTCTTATAAAGACTAGCAGCTTATTTTCTCAATGCGACTCATCTGTCCAATCCACTGAGATATTTCATTGTCAATATCCTCAATCAGTGTATCGCTGGGTTTGTATACATTTATAATAATTATTTAAATTTAATTTTTTTTTTTTTTTTGGTAAAGGGTTCACTTTGATTTCACATAATAGGCGCTGTGTATATCACATTTCTAATAATGATGACTATAGTCATTATATTTTTATCGATTATAACCTGGAGGATAATTTGTCTTCTCGCTAGGGATTTAAGAAGAATAAATAATGTCATATTTACGTGTTTTCAATTGTATATTTGCACCAGAGAAATCTCTGGATTTAATGCAAAAGAATAGTAATTTTAATATTTAACATTTTACCAGGAAAATGTACCTTGAACAAATGCAGCAAATATTTACCGATTCAAATAATCCTTATATATCTTACTCATATGCTGGGTTGTTTATTCCTAAATGAAACACCAGAAAGAATATCTATGTTACTATTTAATCTATAATTATTATAAACAGGATAACAAATCTAAAGATTTTCTGAAGATTTTACCTGTTAACATCTCTAGCATAACAGCACCCGATGTCGATGCGTGTCTGCCAGCGAGAAGTAGAGGTGTTTATAAGATTCCGATATCCGGAAGAAGAGGTGTTCCCAAAATTCCACTTCGATTGCAATAATAATATAACATGTATTACAACAATTGTTGTTGTTTTTTTAAAGTAAAAATTATAATACAATACAGAAGCACTTTAACCAAAGGAAGAGTCAGAGTATTTTGAGTGAAGTTAAATAGGTTGATATTCCCACAATATATAGGACATAACTTTATTGATATATATTAAAATGTATAAAGAGTATAAAAAGAAGTACTTGTGTGCTCACTGTGAAGAAAATAAGAAAAAACATATCAAAACCGAAAAGTTTATTCAGCATAACAAGTACCGTATTTTTCGCCTCATAAGACGCACCTGACCATAAGACGCACCCAGTTTTTAGAGGAGGAAAACAAGAAAAAAAACCTCAATATGCCAGGATTTAGCCATTCAATATGCCAGGATTTTTCCCCTCACTATGCCAGGATTTAGCCATTCAATATGCCAGGATTATGCCCCCCACTATGCCAGGATTTTGCCCCTCACTGTGCCAGGATTTTGCCCCTCACTATGCCAGGCTTTAGCCACTCATTATGCCAGGTTTTTGCCCCTCACTGTGCCAGGATTTTGCCCCTCATTGTGCCAGAATTTTGCCCCTCACTATGCCAGGATTTTGCCCCTCACTGTGCCAGGATTTTGCCCCTCACTATGCCAGGCTTTAGCCACTCATCATGCCAGGCTTTTGCCCCTCACTATGCCAGGATTTTGCCCCTCACTGTGCCAGGATTTTTCCCCTCACTATGCAGGCTTTAGCCACTCATTATGCCAGGATTTTGCCCCTCACTATTCCAGGCTTTAGCCACTCATTATGCCAGGCTTTTGCCCCTCACTGTGCCAGGCTTTTGCCCCTCACTATGCCAGGCTTTTGCCCCTCACTATGCCAGGATTTTGCCCCTCACTGTGCAAGGATTTTGCCCCTCACTATGCCAGGATTTTGCCCCTCACTATGCCAGGATATTGCCCCTCACTGTGCCAGGATTTTGCCCCTCACTGTGCCAGGCTTTAGCCACTCATTATGCCAGGCTTTTGCCCCTCACTATGCCAGTCTTTTGCCCCTCACTATGCCAGGATTTTCCCCCTCACAATGCCAGGCTTTTGCCCCTCTATGAGAGGAGTTAGCCACTTATTATGACATTATTTGCTCATTTTCTGCCACCCTCCTCCCCCCTTCCCTAGCACTTACCTCCATGCTGCTCTTCGTTGTGTTCACTTCGTTGTTTCCTCCGTGCAGTCTAACCTCCTGCACGGAGGAAGGAAGCTCCGGTCACTTTTTTTTTTCTTCTTAACTTTATTTAATTTTTTCGCAACGTCAATAAAGTTAAGAAGGGGAAAAAAAGCGCCCGGTGCTTCCTTCCTCCATGCAGGAGGTTAGACTGCACGGAGGAAGCAACGGAGAGAACACAACGGAGAGCAGCATGGAGGTAAGTATGCACATACATTCGCTCCATAAGACGCACAGACAGAGTAAAGAAAGCGACCAGCGGTCGCTTTCTTTACTCTATCCGTGTTGCTACAATGCCTCTAGGTAAAAATGGCTGCGCCCGCTGCGCCCGCTGCGCCCGCTGCGCCCGCTGCACACATGTGCTTAGGAAGCGAACGATCGTTCGCTTCCGAAGCACCTCCGGTGTTGCTAAAGTGCCTCGCTAGCAAAGCCACTTAGCAGCACCTTCAGGCTCCCCAGAACCGATGGTGGTCGCTCTCCTGAGCGACCCCATCGGCTCAGTAGAAGGGAACGTTGCGTATACAGGCAGCGCTTCCCTTCTACTGGCAAGAGCATCGGAAGTGAATGTATTTCCCTTCCGATGCTCTAGGGGGAGCCAATCGATGCCTGCACAACAGATCTGATGAGCACTTATCATACAGTCAAAGGCAATATTAGTAAATATTGCCTTTGACAAGTATTGATCTGCCTCCCTCACCTTACTAGTTTTAGTAAGGGAGAGAGACAAATCAAATAATGTAAAAATTACAATTTTAAACACCAAGGGCTTTTATAAAAGCCATTTAACCCCTTCTCTGCCATTGATCGCTGTGTACGCAGTGATCATCCACAGCAGCACATTTTTTGCTGTCTGTGCATTTTTAGGTGCTAATTTGTTTTACTGTCATTCATTACAGTATAAAAAAGGCTCTTTTAAGAGCTATTAACCCCTTGCTTGCTGTAGATCACTGCCTAAGCAGCGATCTGACGCAAATGCAGCAATCTTGCTGCAGAAGCATTTTTACTTTTTTATTACACCCGTCAATTATATCCGCTAGGGGATTACGTTTAACGTAAAGAAAAAATATTTTATTAGCTGTATAGTGATCAGTAACAGCTGATCAGTGGCAATGGCGGTTTGGTGCTCAGATGAGCATCATCATTCGCCTGGTTAGATCAATATTTGTCAATATTTGATCTGACCGGTGTAGATCTGCCTCCCTCTCACTTGAGTTTTAGTGAGGGAGACAGACAGAGCTATATAATGTGAGTTTTTAATTATAATATATTCAATAAAATTGAGACCCAAAGGCTTTTATAAAAGCCGTTTCCAGTGTTTAACCCCTTCCCTGCAATTGATCGCTGTGTATGCAGTGATCTTACACAGCAGCAAATTTTTAGCTGTCTGTGCATTTTTTTAGGGGTTAATTTTTTTTTACTGTTTTTTTTTACAGTATATCAAAGGCTCTTTTAAGAGCTATTAACCCCTTCTTTGCCATATATCACTTCCTAAGCAGCGCTTATGGTCACTGCCTAAGCAGTGCATATGGTCACTGCCTAAGCAGCGCATATGGAGCGATCTGGTCGCAGAAGGTTTTTTTTTGCCATCAGCATTTTTTTTGTCACACTCGCTAGGGCTTAATTATACCCACTAGGGGATTACGTGTATTCCTTTTGAAGCTGTCTGAACGCATGTATAGCGATCAGTAACAGCCGATCAGTGGCAAAAGTGGTTTGGAGATTTCTCAGATGAGCATCACCATTCGTCTGGTTAGATCAATATTGGTAAATATTGTTCTGACCCATATGGATCTGCCTCCCTCTCCTCACTTAGTGAGGGAAAGAGACAGATCTGTATAATATAAGTTTTTAATTGTAATAAATTAAATTAAATGTTAAAAAATTGTGAGACCCAAGGGCTTTTATAAAAGCCATACCCTTTGTATAGTGTACCCTGTATAGTAACCCCTTCCCTGCCACTGATCACTGCACAGCAGAACATTTTTTTCTTGTCTGTGCCTTTTTAGGGGTTATTTTTTTTGTACAGTACTACAAAGGCTCTTATAAGAGCTATTAACCCCTTCCTTGCTCTACATGTCAAAATTCCAAGTTTGAAAATCAAAAAGCGCACCTCTCAAATGTAGCCTTTCAACCCCCAACAAAGCTGACAAACCTATGCATGGGTGGTATCCCTGTGCTCGGGAGATGTTGCTGAACACATATTGTGGTATTGTTTGTCAGTGACACATACCGAAATATGTGAATTTGTGTCTAAAGTACAATGTATGTGGCAAAAAATACACAATAAAATGACTACCACAAACTTTGACAAAGGCTGGTGGTAGAATTGGTGCATGGAAAGTGTTAAAATACCACCATTTAAAATAGCCTAGGGTGTCTACTTTTACAAAATATATACTTTTTTGGGTAAAATACACTGTCCGGCAAAAAAAAAAAGTCCCAAATGAAAGATGGGCTCAGGCTGACTACACGTCAAAATTCCAAGTTGGAAATGCGCACCTTCAAAATGTGGTCCTTTAGCCCCCCAAAAAAACCAACAAACCTATGCATGGGTGGTATCACTGTACTCAGGATATGTTGTTGAACTCATATTGGGTTATTGTTTGGCAGTGACACATACCAACATCTGTGAATTTATGTCTGAAATACAATATTTGTGGGGGAAAAAACACACAAAAATTACTACCACAAAATTGGACAAAGGCTGGTGGTAGAATTAGTGCATGGAAAGTGTTAAAATACCACCATTTGAAATAGCCTAGGGGGTCTACTTTTAAAAAATATATGGGTTGATGGGGTAAAATACACTGGCTGGTTTCAAATATGTCCCAAATGGGACATGCGTGCAGGGTGTATGCATGTCAAAATGTCAAGTTGGAAAACCAAAAACTGCACCTCCCAAATTTGGCCTTTTCCCCCCCAAACAACAAAACAAACCTATGCATGGGTGGTATCCCTGTACTCAAGAAATGTTGCTGAACACTTATTGGGGTGTTATTTGGCAGTGACACATACCAAAATCTGTGAATTCATGTCTGAAGTACAAGGTTTGTGAAAGAAAAAAAAAATTACTACCACAAACTTTGACAAAGGCTGGTGGTAGAATTAGTGCATGGAAAGTGTTAAAATACCACCATTTGAGATAGCCTAGGGTGTCTACTTTTAAAAAATATATGGGTTGATGGGGTAAAATACACTAGCTGGCTTCAAATATGTCCCAAATGGGATATGGGCGCAGGTTGTCTTTATGTCAAAATTTCAAGTTGGAAAACCAAAAAGCGCACCTCTTAAATGTGGCCCTTTAACCCCTAAACAAGCAGACAAACCTATGCATGGGTGGTATCCCTATACTCAGGAAATGTTGCTGAACACATATCGGGGTGTTATTTGGCAGTGACACATAACAAAATCTGTGAATTTATGTATGAAGTACAATGTTTGTGAAAAAAAAACACAAAAAAATATCTACTACAAATTTTGACAAAGGCTTATGGTAGAATTAGTGCATGGAAAGTGTTAAAACAGCATCATTTGAAATAGCCTTGGGTGTCTACTTTTAATATATGAGTTTATGGGGTAAAATACACTGGCTGGCTTCAAATATGTCCCAAATAGGACATGGGTGCAGGCTGTCTGCATGTAAAAATTTCAAGTTGGAAAACCAAAAACTGAACCTCCAAAATTTGGCATTTTAGCCCCCAAACAACCCAACAAACCTATGCATGGGTGGTATCCCTGTACTCAGGAGAAATAGTAGAATCTATTTAGCAGTTTTTTTCGTTTGCATTTGTCGAAGAGGAGAATATATTTCAAATAAAAGTCAGGAAATTTGTGTTTTGTTTTTTTTTACCATTTTTTTTTTTTTTTATATAATATTATAAGATATGATCAAAATGACGGCATCCAAAGAAATCCCTTCTTGTCCCGATAAAAACAATATATAATATGTGTGGGTACAGCAAATGACAAAGAAGAAAATTACAGCTAAACAAAAACAGCACAGAAATGTTAAAAAAAACCATTGTCCAAAATGGACAAAAATGTTTCAAAGGGTTTGTCCTTAAGGGGTTAAGTAAAAAAAAAAAAGAGGAAATGTGTGTAAGGGTATCTGAGTATGTGTGTGTGTGTGTGTGGAGGGGAGTGTGTGTGTGTGCGGAATGGAGTATGTGTGAGTGTGTGGAAGGGAGTCTGTGTGAGTGTGTGGAAGGGAGTCTGTGTGTGAGGAAGGGAGTCTGTGTGTGTGTGTAAGGGAGTCTGTCTGTGTGTGTGTGTGGAAGGGAGTCTGTCTGTGTGTGGAAGGGATTCTGTCTGTGTGTGCATGTGTGCAAGGGAGTTTGTCTGTGTGTACAAAGAAGTTTGTCTGTGTGTGCATGTGTGCAAGGGAGTTTGTCTGTGTGTGCGTATGTGCAAGGGAGTCTGTGTGTGTGGAAGGTAGTCTGTGTGTTTGGAAGGGAGCCTGTGTCTACAAGGGAGTTTGTGTGTGTGTTTGGATGTTTGTGCATGTGTGTAAGGATGTCTGTGTAAGTGTGTCAGGGTGTGCATCTGTGTTTAAGGGTGACTGTGTTTATATGTGTGACTGTGTTTGTATTTGTGGCAGTGAATGTATAAGTGTGACTGCGTGTGTGTAATTAATGTGAGATTTTTAGTCTTATTTTGTATTGTGATACAGTAATGTGCAGCGTGAGTTTTATTGCTGTGGAGACACTCACACAATGCACATTAATGTGAATTTTATTTATATATGAATATAAATGATGGATATGATAAATATTATATAATTTTCTCTCAATGAAAAATGAATGCGGCCCACGCACACATTAATTTCTGGTGATGTGAAGAAAAATGTCCCAAATGAGACATGGGCGCAGGTTTTCTGCATGTCAAGGTGGAAAACCAAAAAGCGCACCTCTCAAATATGGCCTTTTAACCCCCAAATAACCTAACCAACCTATACATGGGTGGTATCCCTGTACTCGGGAGATGTTGAGGTGTGGTTTGAAAATACCCCTTCACATTTTCAGGTAATGTTTACCTAAATTGCAATCTATTTGAAAAAAATGTTAAAAAATTATTTTTCTGTAAACTTTGGCAAAGGTGGTGGTAAAATGGCATACAAGAAATGTGTCAAAATACCCATAAGGGCATAATAAGTTAAATGTGGGGGGACATTCATGGATTTAGTACAAATGTTTAAAAAAAAAAAGGATTTTGAAATAGCTTTGCACTACTTATAGTTCTGGCCCTGTAACATGAATAAAAAAAGCACAAAAACATAAAAAATGGGCTATTTCTGAACTCAAGACAAATATTAGAAACTATTTAGCAGTGGGTTTTTTTTGTCTCTTGTAGATGAGTATAAGATTTTTCAAATAAAAGTATTTTTTTTTTCATTTTTTTGCCATATTTTATTTAATTTTTTTATATCAAACTATATGCTATTATCAAAATAATGGTATCAAAAGAAATCCCTTCTTATGACGATAAAAACGAGATATCGTTTGTGTGGGTACACTAAATGAGACAGAAATAAATTACAGCAAAACACAAACACCTCAGAAATGTTAAAACAGCCCATGTCACTCAGCATCGGATAAGCCCAAAAAGTCATGTCACTAAGGGGTTAAAAAATCCAACAATTCCATGGCACACTACCCCTTTTTGAAAAAATCTGGAACCACTGAAAGGCCAAATACTAAGTAACCGTAACTGCAGTGGTACAATCTTATTACAACATCTTTATTGAACCATCTTAATAGAAAAACACCCTGCTGATCAAATGTGCACCAATATTTGGCCCTGAGATGGTGCCTCTGAAGACCAGAATAATGCAGGGCAACTTGGGGTCACATGAAGAACCAAATTACTAGCTACCCATTGTGCCCCAATGTACCTCAGTATATGTAATTGATTTGAACGTTATAGCCAATTCCACACTGATACCTGACAAAACTGGAAAAGAGAAAAAACACCGAACTGATGTGGTAGCCTCTAGCCTCCCCATAGACACATATGGGGAAGATACAGACTCATGTCTGAAAATTGCTTAACTCCTTCCAAAATAAATGATAATAAAACAAAAATAACAATATTCTCCCCACCTGGACTGGATATATACATATACATTTGTCTTATTTTACATACTTTTGCTTTTTTTTTTTTCCACATACTTTTTTTTTTTTTCTCTTTCCCCTTGTTACACATCACTTTTCATATACATTTGTATTATTTCACATACTATTTTTTTTTTCACATACTCTTTTTTTTCTTTCCCCTTGTCACAAACCACTTTTCATATACATTTGTCTCATTTCACATACTTTTGCTTTTTTCACTGCTTGGTTTCACCTTCCTCTCACATCATTCACATGTGTCTTTTTTTCACTGTGGCACTCTCACAGTTAAAATGCACACTAGTGAGTGCACTTTGCACTAATTAATACTGATGCTACATTGGCTGACCATTTGTATATAGGATATCTGTGTTCACTTGTATTACACCTATGACCAAGCGTGGTGACACGCGAAACGCGTTAGGTGGCCTTCCCTTTTCACTTTATCATCCTTGGATTGTACCTTACCCTGTTTGTTTGGAGTTTTTGAAAGCATTAAAGCACTTTATTCATTCACTACTTGGCGAGTGGAGTGCACACTTTGTTCTACTTAATGCCACCTGGACTGGATGCTAGGCAAATGCTCCAAGTCTTCTGTATAACTTTTTCTGTAAAGCTGCTTTGTTTGTGATGTTTGTCAAATTCTTGACTTATCTTGCTCAAAGTATGGGGACAGTCACTCTCAAAGCATTATTATTGTCTGCAATGCAAACTAGACATGTGCATTCGTTTTCGGACGAATGCATTTTCGTCCGAAAATAGCATTTTCGTCCATTCGTCCGAAAAACGAATAACGAAAATGCTAAACTAACAAAAGACGAATGAACGAATGGTTAATAAACGAAAATCATTCGTCCATTCGTGCTATTGGCATTCTATAAACCGAAATAGAGTCGGTTTATAGAATACCAATAGCATTACATATACATTCCATAAACCGACATAATGAACGAATTTCGGTTTATGGAATGCATGTAATACTATTGGCTTTCTATAAACCGAACTAGAGTTCCCATTCATAAGAATTTCTTATGAATGGGGACTCTAGTTCGGTTTATAGAAAGCCAATAGTATTACATGTATTCTATAAGCCGAAAGTCTATAAACTAAAGGTCGTTCGGTTTATAGACTTTCGGTTTATAGAATACATGTAATTCTATGTATTCTATAAACCGAAAGTCTATAAACCGAACTACCTTCCGCTTATAGACTTTCGGCTTAAAGAAAACGTGTAGTACTATTGGCTTTCTATGAACCGAACGAGAGCCCCATTCATAAGAATTTCTTATGAATGGGGCTCTCGTTCGGTTTATAGAAAGCCAATAGTATTACATGTATTCTATAAAACGAAGGAATAAAACAAAACGAAACAAATGAACGAATTTCGTCTGAAACGAATGCAGTAATGAACGAAATTCGTTTTAGACGAAATAAATAACATTTTCGTCCGAATGGATGAAAACGAAACGAAAAATGTAGTTTTGCACATGTCTAATGCAAACTGTCATTATAGCCATGTGATTTCATTAGTGATCTGAAAGTACCAGCATCATTTGCAGAGACCTCTTTAATTTCATCAAATTTGCATCTTTTACCATAGATCACAAAAACCTGTATAGAGTTCTCATCAAAGTGTCTAATTAACTTGACTTCTTTCCCTACATCAGATCCCCAGATCTTCATGGTGGGCTACCCAGTGTTACTGAACTAATGTCCTGTTTCAGTCTTGCTGTGACTGTTATTTTTGCGCCGCTATTACAGTATTATCAGCTAGAAAATCTCAATTTTTTTTAGACATAAGGCATTCAATTGTTCATTTGGCACTCTTTAAAGAAACAAATCTAACCTAGATTGCACAGTTAGGAAACATATTGTGCAGAACATATGCTATGGGGATGTGGCATACAATTCTGCATGGCAGACTCATCTCTGTAAACTTGGCACGCTGCACAAAGCGATGTGCCGGTTTGTCTTTCAGTGCGATTACAACACTCCTCACTTTAAAATGTTAAAAGAGTTACAATGGCTGACGCTTGCCTCCAGGCACACTCTACACCTAGCTTGCTTAGTACATAACCACTATTTTGGAAAGCCCACCCCCCACACACACACACACCTGAGTACCATGCTCACTCTTACTCCCCTAATGTCCTACAATCTCAGATCCAGCAAAAGCCACTTACTAGCTGTCCCTAACTTCAACAAGGAAACTGTGAATCTCCAGGCTTACCACACCGCTCCCTCATGGGGCCCCTTTCCCTCGTCTCCTGCTCCTACTTCCCACGCTTGTCTGGTTGGCGGCATGACCTTGGTACAGGCTGCATCTCTGGTCTCAAGTTAGGCACTCCTCATGCCTTGCGAGTGCCATTGTCCGATGGATGGCAGGGGGTTGCATCCTGCGGCTCGGTCGCACGCTCTTATTTGAGCGCAAGAAGGGGATAGAAGTGTGAAGGCAGAACCCTCCTCCCACTGGCTAGACCAGGGGAGGGCTATTCCCTGAAGGGATAGGGGCAGAGTCAGTTCCCTGACATGCTATAAAATGAACAAGCACTGTTCGGTCAGTGCTTGCTCATTTTCAAGCTACGTTCATGTTTTCAGTGTTCCCTATTGTTCCATTGTACCTACCTCTAGTCCCTGCCCTCCTTCTAGATTTGGATCTCCCAGCTTCTGACCTTGGTGTTGCTGTCTCTAATCCAGACCTTGGCTTTCCCTCCTCCGTTCAAGAACCTGGTCTGCCTGTCCCCACCATTTCGACCGTCTCTGACTCCCTTGGTACCTTGTTATTGTGGCTCTGCGCCACTACTCCTCTTTCTTAACAGTGCCTGCCTGTACCTATCTATCATCCCCAGCTTTGCGCTACCCTTTTCCTGCACTATGCTCCCTGGTTTTAGTCCTGACAGAAGCAGGTCGAGGTGCGTTCTCTTTCAGAGCTACTTATATGTGGAATATACCGTACATGTTGTTGTTTTATCTTTTTGCTTTATGTATCAATATGGATATTGCATGTTCTCATCTCAATGTTCCTTTATAAAGACATACATATTTATATATATGTTTGTTTGTTTTTTACCCTGCTGTTAAATGTGAAACATTATGTTATACTAATCTGGACTTGGTCCCCAGGACAAAATGATAGAAATCACAATGTATTCCTTCTGGTAAAAAAGCTTTCTAAATAAATAAGTTGACCATTAAAGGAGAGAGATGTGATGGAAACATCCAGGCAAACTGATTAAAATGCAAAAAAATGATTTCATTCTCCAGTAATATATCTAAAACAGATATCTCTCTCTTTGTTGGTCAGTGTGACTATCTGTACCTACATTAAGATGGATTACTAGATCATTGAAGCAATTTTTTATCTCCAATAATTTGCATGGCTTTTCCTTTGCTGGTCAGATTTATACTAGCTGGGTTGCTTGGCATTGATGGTGTCACAGACTTCCTTAGTGACACTCTCCCCTAAAAGAGCTATTCTCCTCCGCTCACTTGGGTTTGAACTACGACCCGGCTAGCTGCTATTAGTAATTCGGAGGCTTAGTCCTGGGTCTCTGGACACCTCATTGGCCCGTTCAAAACCTTATGCAAATCCCAAAGCCGTCACTCACACAGGGATTGGTCGCATGTATAAACGGATGGTGTCGCTCTTCTGCTTATTGGTCACTTCCCTTGGCGGGGAAGCCTCAGCAGACAGACGGGCCCACATAACACCACAACTGGCAAAGTAAAAGCCGAAACATTGGAGACAGCTTTGTGTTATGAGTTACCTCTTGTATTCACCCTCTGTACAGAGTAACAGGGCCAAGAAATAAAAGGTACGTCAGTGGCCCCCTGATAGGTGTCCGTGTTAAAGCCCAGGTTTAAAAGGATTAACTGGCCTATGCCCTCTCCACAAATGTTCCCACTGGTCAGCAGGGAACTGTTCTTGGTCCACCTTGTTAATAATGTTAGCCCCATTGTTTAATCTCTCTTTTCAAGAAGTTTTGCCTGTATAAGTATGTGACTGTATCTCCCAATAAACTTTTCTGGAACTTGAAGTCTGTAGCTGTGTCTACTTCTTCCTACAAAAGACTAAATCACTTGCTGGGGAATATTGGAATGCAACATCTAGCTGTGAAGGTAAAGAATCTCTAAGGATGAAAAAAGAATATCTGGATTATGCTCTGTTCTCGTTACACTGGTGGAGGCAGTGGGATCCTCCTGCAACAGCTGTAATTTTACTACTACAACCCCACTGACAAGATGGCTACATGCTGCTCATGGTTGCTGCCCCACAAGACCTACTCAATTGATGGAGGAAGGACACTTCTGGTCTGAACAAATAAGAACTAATTGCGGCTCTTGTAGGCTTGGACCAGTCAGTTGAGGGTACCAACCATGTCTCTTTCTGAGAGGACCTGGAAAACTGAACGTGATCTCTCTCTCTGTGTACAGAGCAGATTGGCGGCATAAGGCCATGCTCCCCCCCTTGAAATTATAGACCTCATTATGGTGGCGGTAGAACAAGATAGGGCACCAGAACTTGCCAAGCTACCTAATCAAGATGCCAGTTCTGCCCCAAATAACAGTCCCGCTAACCCAAACATTGGTCGGCACCCAGCCTGAGAGTAAAGCACCAGACCTTCAAAACATTTGATGATGCAGTTGGGGATTCTTACAAGATTTTGAAAGACATTGTCAGCTGCATGGCATCCAGGACCAGGCATGGGTAACTATCCTGGTTGGCAATTTAACTGGGTGAGCGGGTACGGTGTACCAGAACTTTCATGATGACTATGCGGAAGTGAAGACACAACTTCTGGCTTCATATGCTATCATCCGGACACCTATGGATGTCATTTGTGAGACTACCACTTGGGTCCCAAAGACATCAGATGAGCTAAGCCATCCACCACTGGCTACCATTCTGGAGACAGCAATCCAGCAGTTCGACCTGGAGCATGGCCTGAAACATCAAAGACTTGGTAAGAGACAACGAAACCTCTACCCTTGAGGAACCTGCACGTCTGGCTGACTGATTATTGGACATCAGTCAGCCTGCCTTTTATCCTGGAGCTGTCCCCATCCACCCCTTAATTCCCCATTCCCTTTGATGCACAAACCCTGTCCCCCTGGTCCCTTTTCTCCCCGGATGGGTCTGACCCCATCTTCAAGATGTATGTCTCTGCCAAACCCCAGGCTCTGGTAGTAGACAACTGCTGCTACCAGTGTGGGCAGATTGGGCACATCAAAAATAACTGCCCCGGTCTTTGCACCTGGCTGCCTGTGCCAGCCCCTTCCTTCCCCTTTGTCCCAGCCCCAAAAATTTCCCGGCAAGCTCACTGTGTAAGCACTCCAACCATCCCTCCAGAAGAGGCTATGCCCTAATCAGTGGAGTACCACCCCTATCCCCTTGACTTACTACTGGGGGATCCCAGAGTGGCCATACCAGCATGATGATGCATTGGTGCAACAAGCTCACAGAGACAGCTGAGTGCACCACCTCCAATCGGTCAAGGTCAGTGGGAGACCAGCCGAGAGCTTGAGTGACACCGGAGCTACCATCACCCTATTGCAGCCAAAGATCACTTACCCTTGCCTCACCCTGCACCAATATGTGGAGGTCCGTGTGGCAGGGTGAGATTATTTGAAGTGGGATGCCGGGGGAGGATACTGAGATGTGGGCATCATGAACAGTTTGCATATGACAGAAGTCATGAGAGGCATGGATAGAAGCACCCAGATACTATTTATTGTGACACACTTAAATACACACTCCACAAATGAGACAAGATAAAGTTTATTATGTTATGTTGGTTGAATTATTGTTTGTTTGGCAGTGAAAGAGACTAGTTTTGCCTTCAGTAAGAACCAGACTTTAATCAAGTGGATTTCTAAATTAAAAAGGTTGAACTAATTTCATTATGTGATTGTAGTCTCGATGTTGATTGCATTTGATGGTACTGATCTAGTTGACATGTATTTAAGGTGTTGTCTCCTCTGTAAAAACAAAGCAAAAAAAAAACATTATTTCATTGTTCTGTATGATACATACATTATGCTTGTGTGCTAGTTTTTGGAAGGAACCACAGAATGTTTGAAGAAACTTTATTACACAAAAGAAATCGAGCCAAATATTAGCAAAGCACAAATGCTACAAGAAAAATGTTGAGGGAGAGCCACCGGTTTCAGTTAACTACCATAAAGGGAACTTGTCACGTTAACATTATTTATACTGTTCATTTGTAAAATTAACCATTATGAAACGGGAAACCTACATTCTGTTAGTAGATTCCTTTAGCCACAGAATTTAAGAATAATTTAAAACATGAGGATCTCAGCACAACTTTTTTTTACTTTTATTACTTACAACTGGGAATTGATAAATACCTTCTGATTTTGACCTGAATCTCTTTCCTCCTCTAGTGTCCCACTTTTGTAGCTGCTCAGTATGTTTTGTGTGAGTGTATCACAGAGCTCCACAACAATAAAACTGACAGTAATCAGAAGTGTGTGGTGAGTGTATCACAGAGATAAACAGCAATACAACTCACAGTAGTGTGCAGTGTGTGCATGTATCATAGAGCGTGTCAGGAATAAAAGTCACAGAAACATTAAACTTATTTTTTTACTTAACTCACCTTTTCTCCACAAAACATATACTTCCCTTTAGCCAGGAAGCTGCCTTCCTGTCTTCTTTCCCTACTCATCATAGAGCCATCATTTAACCTTCCTACCCTCCCAGTACAGTCATCATGTCTCCTTTTCTGCACCATAGACAAATTGGGGGATATCTATACAAACTCCCTAACTGCAAAGTGTCAGGAGTTTAATTAAAAAAAAGCTGAATCAAAGATTGAAGAATAACGGCGATTGTGCTTTTTTATTACTCCCGATACTTTCCAGGATTGACGTCCATCAAAACTGTGTTTGGCGGAGATTTCCCCTGCGCATTCTGCAAAGATAAAGCAGACTACCACGAGTCTGCTATATACATTAGCGCACATGCCGATTGAGCCAGTATGTGGTGTGCGCACAGTGTTTATACATGCCCCCCATTGCATCATTGATTCATACTTTCACTTACCCAGCCACCACTCTCTGATCTCACACATATTGGTGAGACATTTAGTTTTGATCCTCATCATGTCACCCATATTATTTTCCTAAAACATTTCCTGATTTTGTTCCAAACTTACCAGTAATTTTGGGGTAGAAACACCATTTGGTGTTACGAATGCTGGAATCAAAACAGCAGCTCTTCGATTGACACTCCTTGCTGCTAATCCCTGGGTATCCACAGTCTGTCCTGTCAGTGGGGTTCACAGAGCACTGAGCCTCGTCTGAGAAAAAATAAATCAGACAACATCAGCCTGACCATAAAAGTGTCTATTACAGTTTAAAAAGAATGTGTGTTACATGAGTATTACAAAATACCGGGAATCACATGTTCGTTAAGATCTAACATCTGTGATAGCTATTCCCTTAATTTTTCAGTAATGTATTATAATTAGTTATGATCAGGATTATTTTTGGGTATAGCACATTTTATAACTCACCCTTTGGTAATCTTGATAATTATAATGATTATGTTATTTATCTTTAGTTGTTTTATGTGTATCAGAGTGAAGTATATAAGGTCTCAAATGAAAGATATTGAATACAGATGTAAATATCTGACATCAAAGTTGTTATAAGGAACTGGAGTCAGGGATCATAAAAATATGTTTCTATGTTTATACGATAATTCCATTAATTATCACAGGAGGGAATTTAAATATATTCAATAGATTAATTTTTGATTACAGTTGGGTTTTATACATTGTAAGTTTTAAATGTGTAAAGAACTGTCCTATATTGCATTACTTGAGATATCAGAAACATACCTGATACCCCACTTGTTAAATAGGATGTTAAACGGGGCTCTGTTCCCATATATCAATGTGTCTACAAAACCTAAACCATATGGTCTTATTGAAGTATTCTATGGGCCATTGTAAATAAAAATGACAAAAAATATATGGAATCTGTTAAATCCCAAGACTGATAGACCCTAGTAAGAAATGCTTGGTAACCTTTGACCTGGCATTGCAAGTCTCCATTCCATACGTTATTCCCTTGTATAATCACATTTCACCAAGTACAGTTAACTGTTACAGAACATGTCTTTAATTATAGAAAGAACAAATGCTAAGCCACATCCCTTAGCATCATTCAAACCCAAAAGGAATGCACTCACGTAAACTAGCATATATTATATAATTATGAGACCAAATATTTATACAAAACCCAAAGATCAGCGCACTGACCTCAAAGCAGGTAGGAGAAAAACTCTTAAAGCTATATGTTTCATTAAAGCTACTTAAAAACACCTCTCTTTCTAAAATAACAAAATTGGAGATTTAGTTACATATATGGCCATATTATGCTAAGCCCACCACTACGTCAAAGTACTCCAATATTGGTGGGTCCAGTATTTAGTGTTAGGACCCACCAATATTGGAGTACTTTGAGGTAGTCGTGGTATTTTTGAGTTTATTAGTTAAAATGAATAACTAATTAATTTTAATAGTGACTTATTGACTCTTTCTTTCATTCTTAATTTGATCCTTGCTTGGATCTTCCCAATCAGAGACTTGGTTGAATTTAATGTATTAAGACATTTTGTTAACGGCAATGGGATGAAAAGATCCTCTAGTGACTTGCCTCTCTGTTTATATAAAATGCTTTTTAATCAGCAAACAGTGTTTGCTTTAGTATGGTATAGAATAATATGGTGCTGGTGTGCTTTAAGGCCCTAGTGGGCAAAGTCTCTTTTTGTGCCAGAAAAACAGCATATAATTTCAGGAACACTGGCATCATACCAGCAGCCTCTGGAATAGTAGTCCTTTGAGCTTATATTATGATATCTGCAGTCTGAGGCTGGGGCTCACAGAGCAGCCTAGTTAGAACTTAGAACCCCCCCCCCCCCAATCCCCCCCCACCCCCCCACTATGCACACCCATGACATATAACCCTTTTTGCACAACAAGGACATGCCCCAACACCCCATTTACATGCCACCATCACCTCATTACATACACATTGCCAGTATTATTTGCCATTAATATGCCCCAGCCTGCTGGCAGGCAGTGCGATGGTGAGGGCGGATTTTCCGATCTCCTCTCACCTCCATCTCTACCGGAAAGGGCGTTTTTTTTTTTTTGTTTAAAGGTGCAGCTTTTTTTTATTTTATTTTTTACATTTTTTGTGCCGCCCCTAAAGGCAAACAAGGAAAGTGCTGCACTAGGCGCTACATACAGCGCTGGGTACATGCAGTGAGTGTGAATGTACCACAGAGCTCCACAGCAATAAATCTCACAGGTACATGCAGTGTGTGATTGTATTACAGAAACCACATCATTAAAACATACAGTAATGTGCAATGTGTGACTGTAGCACACAAATCACTTCCATATAACTCACTGTAAAATTATATCCATTTTTTACATAAATTACCTTTTCTCCACAAAACTCAAACTATTTCTATCATCCAGGAAGCCTTTCCCCTGCTATCATGTCTCCTTTCCATCCTCATCATACAGCCATACTTTAACCTTCCCACCCTCCCAGTACATGCTGGAGAGAGGTTTAGTTTGGATTCTCACCATGTCACCCACATTGTTCACCTTAACCATGTCATAATTTTGTTTCAAGCTTACTCATAATATTTGGGTAGAAGCACCACTTGGTGTTAGGAATGCTGGGATCAAAACAGCAGCTCTTCGTGTGACACTCCTTAATGCTAATTCCTGGGTATCCACAGTCTGTCCTGTCACTGGGGTTCACAGTGCACTGCGCCTTGTCTTTAAAAACAGAAAACAACTAACATTACCCTGACCATAAAAGTGTCCATTACAGTTTTAAAAGAATGTGTATTACATGGTATTATAATATAACTTGGGAATAACGTGGACAATACAAGGATTTTCCATAGTAAACAGAGCTAGAGATCACCATTATATGTAAAAAGTTATTGTTGCTGTATGAATGACATAACTGCTCATACACCAACCACTCAATGCTTTATTCTTTTACGACGAGCCTGTTCAGTGCTTTCTTCATATATCAGGTATCAAATCAGTCATGTCTGCAATTGTAAAGCATGATCTAAGAGCTTTCTTTGGCTATTGATCCCATGACCAACATTACTTGACAAAATTAGTATTTGATTTAATATGTTTAATATATTATATTATGCTATCATGCAGGGCTGCTTTAATGCCCAAGTTGGCTGTGGGCAAATACTTAAGCAGTGGCCCCCTCTAGTACCCAACCTTTGTTATATATTTGGCCACAAACAGCTTGCCAGTACCATTTATGTTCACAAACAGCTTGCCAGTACCATTTATGTTCACAAACAGCTTGCCAGTACCATTTATGTTCACAAACAGCTTGCCAATACCATTTTAGTTCACAGTTCTGTCAGTGACATATTTGTCCAAAAGCTTGTCAGAGATGTATTTGGCACTAAACAGCTTAACAGCACCATCTTTTCTCCCCAAGCTGACTAGGAGCACTGGATATCACCTGACAAATTTAAAGAAGCCACCAAGTGCGAAGGAGTGGAGCATGAAGTATGTTCCAATTCAGACGTCACCCTCTCTGGATTTCTGCCAGAGTGGGCAGACACAACGGGATTCCGGATTTTGTGCCATATAAAAACAGGAACACTGGAATCATAGCGGCAGTCTCTAGAATAGCAGTGTTTTAAACGTATATAAGATATCCACTATCCATTCAGGGGTATAGGCTTTCATTTATTCTATCTCTCAAATGGAGGGACAGTGCATTTTTTTTTAACTAAAAATATCTGCACCTCTTCCCCTCTCTGGCATCCCAATTTTGAACTAGGTCAGTATGTTTTGTGCAAATGTATCACAGACTCCACAGCAATTAAACCCACAGTGATGTTGCACCCATATCACATCATACTCTTACTATCAGCTTGGAAGCCCTTTCCCTGATATCATGTCTCCTTTCCATCCTCATCATAAAGCCATGATTTAACTTTCCTACCCTCCAAGTACTGTCATCATGTCCCCTTATCTGCACCTTAGAAACATTGTACCATTGCTCCATACATTCACTTACTGAGCCACCCCCCTCTGATCTCGCACAGGTTGGAGAGAGATTTCGAGAGTTTTAGTTTTGATCTGCACCCACATTGTTCTCCTAAACCTTGTCATGATTTAGTTTCAAGCTTACTAGTATTTTTCGGGTAGAAGCACCACTTGGTGTCAGGAGAGCTGGAATCAAAACAGCAGCCCTTCGAGTAACACTCCTTGCTGCTGATTCCTGGGTATCCACAGTCTGTCCTGTCCTTGCCACTTACAGAGCACAGAGCTTGATCTGAGGCAGAGATGAGTCAATTACACAATACAATACTGCAGCCAGGAGAGAGGGAAATTTTAACAAGTTGAATATTTAAACTTTTAAAATGGTGAAGCCCCGCCATTGAGAGAGATTGAGGGACAGTTGCCCTCCTACTCCCCTTGCCAGCCCTCCCCCACACTTCACCTACAGTGTCCAAACAATATATTTTTATGTAAATAGTGCACCATGTAGAGTACAGAAGAAGAAACAGATCTCTCTTATCGGTTTTATTCTTTAACTCTTCCTGTCTCCTAAAAAATGCAAACAAAGTGTCATAATAAATCTATTACTGCTTATCTCTCTAACCCCTCTTTATTGAATGTCACTGTGACATTATAATGAATACATATTACAGAACAACTGTGATATGTTTTAAGCACATTTCACATATATTACAAAATCATAAAACATACAGAATGTAAGTAAAATGGATTGCCCCTTTTCCGGACCTACTTCCGTCAATGCTACTGAGGCTGAGTGCGCCTGTTACTGCGCGACCCATTGCCTGCTTAATCAATGCATCCCTGTCCTCTGGTTATGTCCCCAAAGCCTAGAAAAAAGCCAGAGTTATCCCCATCCACAAAAATGGAGATGTAAACTTGGTGTCAAACTACAGGCCTATTTCACTGCTACCCATACTTTCTAAAATCCTGGAAAAATGTGCCCATGATCAACTGTGCGAGTATTATCAACGCTCCAACTATCTAACCTCGCTTCAATCTGGGTTTAGGTCAAATCACTCCACGATAACTGCCCTCTTAAAGGTGACCAATGACATTCAGAGTGGCATGGAGAGGGGTGAACTCACAGGTGCAGTTCTCCTTGACTTTGCAAAGGCCTTTGACACGGTTGATCATGAGCTGCTGCTAAACAAGCTAAGTTGTTCAGGTGTAAATGAGAGGTCGCTCTGCTGGTTTCGTTCATACTTGTCTGATAGATCTCAATATGTGTCCATTGCTGATACTGCCTCCCTCCCGTTGCCAATTAAGTGTGGAGTGCCTCAAGGATCTGTTCTTGGGCCTCTGCTATTCTCGCTATTTATAAATGATCTACCCTCGGTATGTGACCTGGCTCGTGTGCATATGTATGCTGATGATACGGTCATTTATACTTGCGGTACTCAACTATCGCAAGTGGAGTCCGTGCTACAGGATCAGTTTTCTAAAGTTGAAAATTGGATAGCCAACAACAAACTATTCCTCAATGCTGAAAAAACTGTGTCCATGTTGTTTGGGACAAATGCTAAACTACTTAAATTAAACAATCCTCAATTAACCATCAAGACCAAAACCAGTTATAACCTGACCCAGGTAAATTCATATAAGTATCTTGGCATGTGGCTAGATCCAAACTTATCTTTTGGTCTCCATATTGATAAGCTTGTGTCAAAGCTATATCCTAGGACCGGCTTTCTGTATAGAAACAAATCTAACCTAGATTCCACGGTAAGGAAACGTATTGTGCAGCAAATGTTGATGCCAATCTTAGATTATGGAGATGTTGTGTATGATTCTGCCCCGCAGACCCATCTCGGTAAACTCGACACTATGTACAATACATTGTGTCATTTTGCGCTACAGTGTGATTATAACACGCATCACTGTAAAATGTTAAAAGAGTTAAATTGGCTGATGCTTGCCTCCAGGCGTGCTCTCCACCTAGCTTGCATAGTGCATAACCACTTCTCTGGAACGCTCCCCCCTTACCTGAGCGGCATGCTCGCTCTTACTCCATGCACATCCCACAATCTCAGATCCTGCACCAACCCTTCACTAGCGATTCCCCACTTCAAAAAGGAAGCAGGTAGAGGTGCGTTCTCTTTCAGAGCGCCTCATATGAGGAATAGCCTTCCTGTTTCTGCTAAATCATCATCTACTATAAGATCCCTGAAAATAAGTATCTCCCAAATCCTCAAAACAGATTGTACCTGTTATTAGTTTACAAACTCTTTTGTATACTGTACATGTTGTTCGTTTTTGTATCAATAATGATTTACCCTGTATGTTCCCCTTCCAACTTGTTTAATATATATATGTATGTATGTATGTATTTTTGAATCTACTGTTAAATGTGTAACTCTGTGTAACTCCATTCTGGACTGGGTCCCCAGGACATACTTGAAAACGAGAGAAATCTCAATGTATTTTTCCTGGTAAAACACTTTCTAAATAAATAAATAAATATGTGCTATCTATAATCTATGACATCCCCTTCAGGCATGTTCTATGCAAATCGACCTGTATAATGGAGAATATGTAATATCCTGATTACAAGAGAGACGCTTTTAATAGGAATTACCTTGTGACAATGTATAGAAGCACCAGTTAACCCCCGGGATGCTGGGGTCATAGCAGCACTTCCTGTTGGCACATTCCGACGCACTAATCCCTGGATAGCCGCAGTCCCGTCTTTTTTGAGGATCCCCGCCACACGGATTTAGGGCACTCACTGTTGGAAATGCAGAAAAAAAGAATGAAAACACATTGGGCTTCATTTACAAAAAAGGAAAGTGCAGGGAATTGACAGGGGGATTTCACACATACGGACAAATAGCTGAGTTTGAAATATAGCAGAATAGGAGAATGTTTCAAACGTGGCTACTTTGGACTAAAGTTGGAAATTCTCTTGTCAACTCCCTGCAATTTTTCACTTTAACCCCTTAGTGACATGACCTTTTGACCTTGTCTTTCCCTTGTTGACAAGGGCTGTTTTGACATATCTGGGATGTTTGTGTTTAGCTGTAATTTTCTCCTTTCTCGCATACTGCACCCACACAAATTATATGCTGTGTGTATAGCAGTGACCTTTTGACCCAACCTGAACCCTAAATTTAACCCTAACCTTAAATTTAACCCTAACTATAGCCGTGATGCTAACCCTTAAATTATTATAGTTTTAATTTAATTGTAACCCTATCCCTTATGCTAACCCTAATTTAATTGTAACCCTCACCATTATTCTAACCCTAACACTAGATTTTAGTTAATTACGTCTTGTTTTTATTGCAATATTGCTCTCTGCCTCTAGGGGCAGTCTAGCAACAGTATCAGAGTAACAGAAGTGTATTTTTTTTTTCACTTCTAACTATCTACTCACAAGAGGGCTGCAGCCATATTGGAGGAGCATGCAGCTCTACAATATGGCACTCACGATCTCTCTGACATTGAGGCAATGGTGCAGCACTGCCAGAACGTTTTTCACGATCATTGATACCGGCCAATGCATCGTCTCCTTTAAGGTAGGTAGGCAATGCAATAGAGCAGCAGGAAATGCTAGCAGAATGCTTGGTTGCATAGGGAGAGGTATTAGCAGTAGGAAGAGGGAAGTGCTCATGCCATTGTACAGAGCACTGGTGAGACCTCACTTGGAGTATTGTACGCAGTACTGGAGACCGTATCTCCAGAAGGATATTGATACTTTGGAGAGAGTTCAGAGAAGGGCTACTAAACTGGTTCATGGGTTTAAGGATAAAACTTACCAGGAAAGGTTAAAGCATCTTAACATGTATAGCTTGGAGGAAAGACGTAACAGGGGGGATATGATAGAAACATTTAAATACATTAAGGGAATCAACACAGTAAAGGAAGAGAGTATATTTAAAAGAAGAAAAACTACCACAACTAGAGGACCTAGTCTTAAATTAGAGGGGCAACGATTTAAAAGTAATATCAGGAAGTATTACTTTACTGAGAGGGTAGTGGATGTATGGAATAGCCTTCCAGCAGAAGTGGCCGAGGTAAACACAGTCAAGGATTTAAAGCATGAGAGGGATAGACACAAGGCTATACTAGCTATAAGACCAGGAACGGGGGACTAATAAAAGTATTCAGAAAAATTGGGCAGACTAGATGGACCGAATGGTTCTTATCTGCCGACACATTCTGTGTTTCTATGTTTCTATGTAAACCGCTCATTCCACCGCAGGATTTGACAGGCGCGTCCTTTGTCGGAAAGGGATTCATAAATAAATGTTTACAAACTATGAGGAGAAGCTCTCAAATGTGATGTTTTAAAAAACATGCATTAATTTAAATAAATGTCATTACTCTTAGGGCCAGAGAAAATATAAATTAATGAAAACAACATCTTACTTGTGACTTTAGGGTTAAAACACCATTTAACGTTAGGAACGCTGGAATTAAAGCAACAGCCTCTGGAATAACATTCCTTAGCGCTAATCCCTGGATATCCGCATTCTGTCCTGTCACTGGGGTTCACAGAGCACTGAGCCTCGTCTGTGAAACGGAAATCACACAACATCATCCCGATCATAAAAGAGTCTATTACAGTTTACAAAGAATGAGTGTTATAATGTAACTGGGAATCACATGGCAAAGCCATGGGTTTCACATAGAAATAAGAATTGAATATCACATTGTACGTTTAATAAAGGGATTACTGCTTGTTCCCCAACCACTCACTGCTCCAAATCAGTCCTAGTGGCTCATAAACCTATTTGTGCATAATTATTAATGTCTGCAATTTGAAAGCATGATCTAAGAGCTTTACTTGCCTGTAGATCCAATGACTAACACTTCTTGACCAAAGATTCGAACAGTGTTTGATTTAATATATTATATAATGATATGGTATCGGTCAGAGATGCTCTAAGGCCCTAGCTGGCACTGGGCTAAAACATTAGCAGTGGGCCCCTTCGTGTACCCAATTTGTGTAATATATTTGCCTACAAACAACTTGCCATTACCATTTATGTTCACAAACAACTTGCCATTACCATTTATGTTCACAAACAACTTGCCAGTGATGTATTTGCCATTAAACTTCTTGTCGGCACACTATCTCCCCCCAAGCGGACTAGGAGCGCCGCATTGCCGCACATCACCTGACAAATTTAAAGAAGTCAGCAAGTGCGAGAGAGTGGAGACTGAAGTATGTGCCAATTAGGCCAGCACAGATTTCACCCTTGTGCTATCCTGCCCTGCTATAGCTTCAACTACTATAATGGAGAATATGTAATATCCTGATTACAAGAGAGACGCTTTTAATAGGAATTACCTTGTGACAATGTATAGAAGCACCAGTTAACCCCAGGGATGCTGGAATCATAGCAGCACTTCCTGTTGGCACATTCCGTCGCACTAATCCCTGGATAGCCGCAGTCACGTCTCTTTTGAGGATCCCCGCCACACGGATTTGGGGGACTCGCTGTTGGAACTGCAGAAGATAAGAATTAAAACACATTGGGCTTTACTTATATGAAAGAGAGACGTGTAGGGAATTGAGAGAGGAATTTCACACATAAGGACAAAGTAACAGAATGTATAGTATATTTTGAAGTATAGCAGAATAGGAGAATGATTCCAACATGGCTACTTTGGCCTGGATGTTGAAATAAAACTAGCAAAATCCTGGCATATTGAGTGGCCTAATAATCCTGGCATATTGAATGGCATAATAATCCTGGCATACTGAGGGGTTAAACACTGGCATATTGAGTGGCTAAATAATCCTGGCATATTGAGTGGCTAAATCCTGGCATATTGAGTGGCTAAATCCTGGCATATTGAATGGCTAAATCCTGGCATATTGAGTGGCAAAATAATCCTGGCATATTGAATGGCTAAATCCTGGCATATTGAGGGGTTAAATACTGGTATATTTTAATTGGCATGGTCTGTGGGGCAAAATAACATGTACTATGAGGAAAGTGACACTGGCTAGTTCTGTGGGGCAAAGTGACTTTGTGGCATGCCAAATCATGTAGGCGAAATATGAGTGCAAGCCAAGTGCAATATAGGAGCATGGCAAGTTCTGTGGGTACTGTATGGTGCTGTGTTAAGTCCTTTAGGTGCAATGTGGGTGCAGAGGAAGGGAATAAAAAATAGGAATGCAATTTTTCAATAACATTTTTATTAAATAGAATATTAAATAATTAAAATAAGTATAAATGCAACTAGTTATAGAGAGATGTATGTGTTTAAAGATATGTATTGTTTTCGAATTTTACAATTGTCACCTTGTGGGGCTCCTGTGTGTCGCATAATTAATGGCGGTCCCATGTGTGGCATATTTATTGGGCCCCATGTGTGGCATAATTAAGGGGCTCTTTTGTGTGGCATAATTATGGGTCGCTTGAGTGTAGCATAATTAAGGGGTGCCTGTTTGTGTGGCATAATTAATTGGACTCCAAGGTGAGGCAAAAATAATGGGGCTCTGGTGTGGCATAATTTATGGGGCTTTGGTGTGGGATAATTTATGGAGCTCTTGTGAGTCATAGTTATGGGGCTCCTGTATGTGGCATAGTTAAAGGTCTCCTGCTTGTGACATAATTTGTGGGGCTCCTGTATGTGGCATATTTAATGGGCCATCTGACTGGCATTACTAAGGAATCTGTTTGGCATGGTATTGGAGGAAATCCAGGGGGGTGACACCATGAGTTACGCCCCCGGGTGACACCAACCCTAGTGACGCATCTGGCTTCAACTACTATAATGGAGAATATGTAATATCCTGATTACAAGAGAGACACTTTTAATAGGAATTACCTTGTGACAATGTGTAGAAGCACCAGTTAACCCCAGGGATGCTGGAATCATAGCAGCACTTCCTGTTGGCACATTCCGACGCACTAATCCCTAGATAGCCGCAGTCCCGTCTCTTTTGAGGATCCCCGCCACAGGGATTTGGGGCACTCGCTGTTGGAACTGCAGAAGATAAGAATTAAAACACATTGGGCTTTATTTATATGAAAGAGAGACGTGTGGGGAATTGAGAGAGGAATTTCACACATAAGGACAAAGTAACAGAGTTTGAAGTATAGCAGAACAGGAGAATGATTCCAACTTGGCTAGTTTGGCCTGGAGGTTGAAATTCCCTTGTCAATTCCCTGTAATTTCCTCTCTCATGAATAAAGCTGATTGTTTATATATTTGAGGCTCCAATGATTCATACAAACACTATTATTGTACAATGTTACTATTTAATGTGACCCGGTTTATAAACTCTGAGGATAAACTCTCAAATGTGATGTTTTAATAATCATGTATTAAGTTTAATATATTACATTACTCTTAGGTCCAGAGAAAATATAAATTAATGAAAACGTCATCTTACTTGTGCCTTTAGGGTTGAAACACCATTTAACGTTAGGAACGCTGGAATTAAAGCAACAGCCTCTGGAATAACATTCCTTAGCGCTAATCCCTGGATATCCGCATTCTGTCCTGTCACTGGGGTTCACAGAGCACTGAGCCTCGTCTGCGAAACAGAAATCACACAACATCATCCTGACCATAAAAGAGTATATTACAGTTTATAAAGAATGAGTGTTATAATGTAACTGGGAATCACATGGCAAAGCCATAGGTTTCACATAGAGATAAGAACAGAAGATCAACTATAAGTTTAATACAGTTATTGTTGCTCTGTCACCACTCACTGCTCTACTCTTTATGGCTGAGCTTGTTCAGTGCTTTTCTCATATATCAGGTATGTCCATATCAGTCCTAGAGGCTCATAAACCTATCTATGCAGAATTTGTAATGTCTGCAATTGGAAAGCATGATCTTAAAAAGCATTTAAATGAACACCACAACTTAAAATCTGTAACTTCCCCATTATCGTTTGTATCCAAAAAGTTGTTCATTTTGTTTGTTTTTTTAACGTCAGGATTCCAGTGTTGCCTTTAAGTAGGGATTAATTTCTCTGTTTGTATTCTGGATTATTTTTAAGGGAGTAAAGAATGGGTGCATGGTCTGACCATGATATCGGGGCTATGGCTGAGGATAGAAATTGGTGAATGTTTGGTTCTCGGGTCATACTCAGATCAGTCCTGGAGTATGATCCGTGTACCTTGGAATAGAAAGTGAAGTCCCGATCATTTGGGTGTTGAATGCTCCATAGATCATATAATGGATTTCTGTCTAAGAAATTTTGGAAGGCTTTTGCTGTTCGCTTTATTCAGGGATCTTATTTGGCCTCAAAGGGCAGACTTTTATCCTGTTTGCTGTCTGGTACACAGATCTTATCCCCCCCCCCCCCCCCCAAATTAAAATGCCTTTCATAAAGGTGTGAGTTTGGTAGGTAACAAAGGTTTTGGTAGCAGTATAAACTGCTTTGTGTGCCCACTAGATAGGAATGAGAGTAGGTTCTCACCCTATTGAGAGTGTGCCTTAATGTGATGGTTGAGCTTAATTATGCTTTGGACAATTCGTATAACCAAAACCTCTCATTTATATTTATATATTTGTTGCCAACTTTTTTAGGGTGAGAAGCGAAGACAGTTTTTTTTTGGGGTATACAATTTTGTTCTTTATCAGTAAGCTCCAGAGAGGAGAACATGTATATTGAATTATCGTTGCATCTAAGTGCGAGGAAGTGGAGCCTGAAGTACTTTCCAATTCTGCGGACACATGTTTCACCCTTGCACTTCCCTTCTCTGCTACAATGGAGAATTTGTAATATCCTGATTACAACAGAGACGTTTTTAACCCCTTCACGACACAGGACGGACTAGGTCCGTCCTGTGTGGTGAAGCGTTAGTGACACAGGACGGACCTAGTCCGTCCTGTGTCAAAACGAGCACTGAAAGCGGAGTTTTTCCGCTTTCAGTGCTCTGATGGTATTGTAACGATGCTTCCGTGTGGAAGCATCGTACAATACTAAAAAAAATGCCCGTCGGCATTTCGATCGCTCCGGAGAGCGATCGAAATGCCGGTTTTAAAGGGACAGTGCCTTTAAAACGCGGGCATTTAAAAAATGAGCATAGGAAGCGAATCTTTCGCTTCCTATGCTCAGAAAGTGTTTCTGATTGCCTCGCAAGTCGAGGCAATCAGAAACACAAAAAAAAAATGCACGATCTTGGTCACTGAGTGACCAAGATGGCGCTGCCCTTCTAAGGGCAAGAGCACAGGAGGCAGGAAGTACCTGCTTCCTGTGCTCTCTGGCTGTCACACGATTGCCTCTTCACAGAGACAATCAGTGTCTGCCAGGCACACTGACAGGCAGTGGGGATGTTCTGCTGAACATCCCCACTGACTGGTCAGATCAATATTAACCCTATATTGATCTGACCAGTTATGATCTGCCTCCCTCTCCTCACATTTTTTTAGTGAGGGAGAGAGACAGATCAAAGTTCTAAAAGTAAAAAAAAACAATAAACCCACAACACACAAATATTAAATCAATAAAAAAAAATGTATTAAAGCAATTCCCTGCGTTTAACCCCTTCCCTGCCACTGATCTTGCATAAGCAGTGATCGTGCACATCAGCGCATTTATTTTTGCCGTTTGTGCATTTTTTAGGGGTTAATTTTTTTTGTACTGTAATTTATTACAGTACTAAAAAGGCTCTTCTAAGAGTTATTAACCCCTTCTTTGCCGTCGATCACTGCTTACGCAATGATATTGACGCCAAAGCAATTTTTATCTGTCTGCATATTTTTATTTTATTTTTTTTACACATACCCGCTAGGGGATTACATGTAAAGTAAAAATATTTGAGTTTTTTTTTTTTAAGCTGCCTGAGCGCATAGCGATCAGTAACAGCGAATTAGTGGCAAAGGCGGTTTGGTGATTTCTCAATTAAGCTCACCATTCGCCCTGGTCAGATCAAAATTGGTCGGATCAATATTCACAAATATTGATCTGCCTCCCTCTCCTCACTAACATTTTTGTGACGGAAAGAGACAGATCAGTATTAGTGATATAAAATAACATTTTATAAAATTGTCAGGTTTTATGAAAGTCTTTCACTGTGTATTAACCCCTTCCCTGCCATTCATCACTGTGTAAGCAGTAATCTTGCACAGCAACAGTATGTTTTTCTGTCTGCACTGTTTTATGGATTAATTTCTTTGTACTGTAATGTATTACAGTACTAGATAGGCTCTTCTAAGAGCTATTAACCCCTTCTTTGCTCGAGATCACTGCTTACGCACTGATTCTGAGGCCGCGGACTCAGGGTTCGATTTTGACCCTATTCAGCTTTCTGATACATCATCTAGCGATGTATCGGTGGCTGCTGAGCCCTTGCCACAAGTAGTGATGGGGGTCTACCGGGGTAAATTACATTGGCTGGCTTCAAAGATATATCCCATAAAGGACACGTACGCAGGTTGACTACATGTCAAAATTCCAAGTTGGAATTTTGAGATGCGCATCTCACAAATGTTGCCTTCTAGCCAAAAACAAACCAACAAACCTATGCATGGGTGCTATCCCTGTACTCGGGAGATGTTGCTGAACACATATTGGGTTGTTGTTTGGCAGTGACATATACCAGAATCTGTGAATTCATGCCTGAAGTACAATGCATGTGGAAAAAAACCTCCCAAAAAAGTACTACCACAAACTTTTACAAAGGCTGGTGGTAGAATTAGTACCTATACAGTATTAAAATACCACCATTTGAAATACCTTAGGATGTCTATTTTCCAAAAATATATGGTTTGATGGGGTAAAATTCATTGGACGGCTTCAAAAATGTTCCAAATGGAACATGGGCGCAGGTTGACTACATGTCAAAATTCCAGGTTGGAATTGCGCACCCCCTAAATGTGGAATTTTAGACCCAATACAAACCAACAAACCTATGCATGGGGGGTATCCCTGTACTCAGGAGATGTTGCTGAACACATATTGAGGTGTTGGTTGGCAGTGGCAAATACCAGAATCTGAAAATTCCTGCCTGAACTACAATGTGTGTGGGGAAAAAATGACATCCCAACCCTTTGACATAGGTTGGTGGTAGAATTAGCACTTGGAAAGTGTTAAAATACCACAATTTTAAAAACCCTAGGATGTCTAGTTTTCCAAAATATATGGTTTTATGGGGTAAAATACTTTGACAGGCTTCAAAAGTGTCCCAAATGGAACATGGGCGCAGGCTGACTACATGTCAAAATTCCAAGTTGGAAATGCACCCCCCCTAAACATGGCCTTTTAGCCCCAAATAATCTAACTAACCTACACATGGGTGGTATCCCTGTACTCAGGAGATGTTGCTGAACACATATTAATGTGTTTTGTGGCACTGACACATAATAGGATCTATGAATTCATGCCCGATGTACAATGAATGTGAAAAACAAATTACTATCCATAACACTGACATAGGCTGGTGGTAGAATTAGTGCATGGAAAGTGTTAAAATACTACCATTTGAAATACCCTAGGGTGTCTAGTTTTCAAAAATATATGGTTTTGTGGGATAGAATACACTTTTTGGCTTCACAAATGTCCCAAATGGGACATCGATGCAGGTTTTCTGCACGTCAGAATTCCAAGTTGGAAAACCAAAAAGCGCACCTCTCAAATGTGGCCTTTTAACCCCCAAATAACCTAACCAACCTATACATGGGTGGTATCCCTGTACTCAGGAGATGTTGCTGAACACATATTGAGGTGTTGTTTGGCACTGACATATAACAGGATCTGTGAATTCATGCCCAAAGTACTATGTATGTGAAAAAAAATTACTATCCATAACATTGACATAGGCTGGTAGTATAATTAGTGCATGGAAAGTGTTAAAATACTACCATTTGAAATAACCTAGGGTGTCTAGTTTTCAAAAATATATGGTTTTGTGGTATAGAATACACTTTTTGGCTTCAAAAATGTCCCAAATGGGACATGGGAGCAGGTTTTCTGCACGTCAGAATTCCAAGTTGGAAAACCAAAAAGCGCACCTCTCAAATGTGGCCTTTTAACCCCCAAATAACCTAACCAACCTATACATGGGGGGTATCCCTGTACTCAGGAGATGTTGCTGAACACATATTGAGGTGTTGTTTGGCACTGACATATAACAGGATCTGTGAATTCATGCACAAAGTACAATGTATGTGAAAAAAAATTACTACCCAAAACATTGACATAGGCTGGTAGTATAATTAGTGCATGGAAAGTGTTAAAATACTACCATTTGAAATACCCTAGGGTGTCTAGTTTAAAAATATATATGGTTTTGTGGGGTAGAATACACTTTCTGGCTTCAAAAATGTCCCAAATGGGACATGGGCACAAGTTTTCTGCATGTCAGAATTCCAAGTTGGAAAACCAAAATGAGCACCCCCTAAATGTGGCCTTTTAGCCCCAAAACAAACCAACAAACCTATGCATGGGTGGTATCCCTGTACTCAGGAGATGTTGCTGAACACATATTGAGGTGTTATTTGGAAATATCCCTTCACATTTTAAGGTAATGTTTACCTAAATTGCAATATAAAAATTAAAAAAAAAGATTTTTTGCTGCAAACTTTGGCATAGATTGGTGGTAAAATGGCTACATGAAATGTGTCAAAATACCCCAAGTTAAATGCCCTGAGTTGTCTAGTTTTCAAAAATATGTACATGTTGGGGGTCATTCATGGATTTAGTACAGAAATCAGTGTTACAATGTCACTATCGCTAATTTTGAAAGAAAGGATTTTAAAATAGCTTTGCACCACTTATAGTACTGGCCCTGTAACATGAATAAAAAAGCACAAAAACATAAAAACATGGGCTATTTCTGAACTCAGGACATATATTAGAAACTTTTTAGCAGTGTTTTTTTGTTGTCTCTTGTACATGAGTATACGATTTTTCAAATAAAAGTCATAAAAAAAGTATTTTTTCAATTTTTTTGCCATATTTTATTATTTTTTTTACATCAAATTATATGCTATTATCAAAATAATGGTATCAAAAGAAAGCCCTTCTTATAACGATAAAAACAATATATAGTTTGTGCGGGTACACTAAATGAGACAGAAATAAATTACAGCAAAACACAAACACCTCAGAAATGTTAAAACAGTCCATGTCACCAAGCGTCGGACAAGCCAAAAAAGTCATGTCACTAAGGGGTTAATAGGAATTACCTTGTGACAATGTGTAGAAGCACCAGTTAACCCCAGGGATGCTGGAATCATAGCAGCACTTCCTGTTGGCACATTCCGTCGCACTAATCCCCGGATAGCCGCAGTCCCGTCTCTTTTGAGGATCCCCGCCACAGGGATTTGGGGCACTCGCTGTTGGAACTGCAGAAGATAAGAATTAAAACACATTGGGCTTTATTTATATGAAAGAGAGACGTGAAAGGAAATTAGGAGAGAGGAATTTCACACATAAGGACAAAGTAACAGAGTTTGAAGTATAGCAGAACAGGAGAATGATTCCAACTTGGCTAGTTTGGCCTGGAGGTTGAAATTCCCTTGTCAATTCCCTGTAATTTCCTCTTTCATGAATAAAGCTGATTGTTTATGTATTTGAGGCTCCAATGATTCATACAAACACTATTATTGTACAATGTTACTAATTAATGTGACCCGGTTTATAAACTATGAGGATAAACTCTCAAATGTGACGTTTTAATAATCATGTATTAATTTTAATATATTACATTACTCTTAGGTCCAGAGAAAATATAAATTAATGAAAACAACATCTTACTTGTGCCTTTAGGGTTGAAACACCATTTAACGTTAGGAACGCTGGAATTAAAGCAACAGCCTCTGGAATAACATTCCTTAGCGCTAATCCCTGGATATCCGCATTCTGTCCTGTCACTGGGGTTCACAGAGCACTGAGCCTCGTCTGTGAAACGAAAATCACACAACATCATCCTGACCATAAAAGAGTCTATTACAGTTTATAAAGAATGAGTGTTATAATGTAACTGGGAATCACATGGCAAAGCCATAGGTTTCACATAGAAATAAGAACTGAAGATCAACTATATAAGTTTAATACAGTTATTGTTGCTCTGTCACCACTCACTGCTCTACTCTTTATGGCTGAGCTTGTTCAGTGCTTTTCTCATATATCAGGTATGTCCATATCAGTCCTAGAGGCTCATAAACCTATCCATGCAGAATTTGTAATGTCTGCAATTGGAAAGCATGATCTTAAAAAGCATTTAAATGAACACCACAACGTAAAATCTGTAACTTCCCCATTATCGTTTGTATCCAAAAAGTTGTTCATTTTGTTGTTTTTTTTCAACGTCAGGATTCCAGTGTTGCCTTTAAGTAGGGATTAATTTCTCTGTTTGTATTCTGGATTATTTTTAAGGGAGTAAAGAATGGGTGCATGGTCTGACCATGATATCGGGGCTATGGCTGAGGATAGAAATTGGTGAATGTTTGGTTCTCGGGTCATACTCAGATCAGTCCTGGAGTATGATCCGTGTACCTTGGAATAGAAAGTGAAGTCCCGATCATTTGGGTGTTGAATGCTCCATAGATCATATAATGGATTTCTGTCTAAGAAATTTTGGAAGGCTTTTGCTGTTCGCTTTATTCAGGGATCTTATTTGGCCTCAAAGGGCAGACTTTTATCCTGTTTGCTGTCTGGTACACAGATCTTATCCCCCCCCCCCCCCCCCAAATTAAAATGCCTTTCATAAAGGTGTGAGTTTGGTAGGTAACAAAGGTTTTGGTAGCAGTATAAACTGCTTTGTGTGCCCACTAGATAGGAATGAGAGTAGGTTCTCACCCTATTGAGAGTGTGCCTTAATGTGATGGTTGAGCTTAATTATGCTTTGGACAATTCGTATAACCAAAACCTCTCATTTATATTTATATATTTGTTGCCAACTTTTTTAGGGTGAGAAGCGAAGACAGTTTTTTTTTGGGGTATACAATTTTGTTCTTTATCAGTAAGCTCCAGAGAGGAGAACATGTATATTGAATTATCGTTGCATCTAACTTTTTAAACATACAATAGTACCTATACACACAAAACAAAGAGTCAAACAGTCAGGGATGTATTTGCCATTAAACAGCTTGTCGGCGCCATCTTTGCCCCCAAGCAGACTAGGAGCGCCTCATTGCCGCATATCACCTGACAAATTTAAAGAAGACGCCAAGTGCGAGGAAGTGGAGCCTGAAGTACTTTCCAATTCTGCGGACACATGTTTCACCCTTGCACTTCCCTTCTCTGCTACAATGGAGAATTTGTAATATCCTGATTACAACAGAGACGTTTTTAATAGGAATTACCTTGTGACAATGTGTAGAAGCACCAGTTAACCCCAGGGATGCTGGAATCATAGCAGCACTTCCTGTTGGCACATTCCGACGCACTAATCCCCGGATAGCCGCAGTCCCGTCTCTTTTGAGGATCCCCGCCACAGGGATTTGGGGCACTCGCTGTTGGAACTGCAGAAGATAAGAATTAAAACACATTGGGCTTTATTTATATGAAAGAGAGACGTGTGGGGAATTGAGAGAGGAATTTCACACATAAGGACAAAGTAACAGAGTTTGAAGTATAGCAGAACAGGAGAATGATTCCAACTTGGCTAGTTTGGCCTGGAGGTTGAAATTCCCTTGTCAATTCCCTGTAATTTTCTCTTTCATGAATAAAGCTGATTGTTTATATATTTGAGGCTCCAATGATTCATACAAACACTATTATTGTACAATGTTACTATTTAATGTGACCCGGTTTATAAACTCTGAGGATAAACTCTCAAATGTGATGTTTTAATAATCATGTATTAATTTTAATATATTACATTACTCTTAGGTCCAGAGAAAATATAAATTAATGAAAACGTCATCTTACTTGTGCCTTTAGGGTTGAAACACCATTTAACGTTAGGAACGCTGGAATTAAAGCAACAGCCTCTGGAATAACATTCCTTAGCGCTAATCCCTGGATATCCGCATTCTGTCCTGTCACTGGGGTTCACAGAGCACTGAGCCTCGTCTGCGAAACAGAAATCACACAACATCATCCTGACCATAAAAGAGTCTATTACAGTTTACAAAGAATGAGTGTTATAATGTAACTGGGAATCACATGGCAAAGCCATAGGTTTCACATAGAAATAAGAACTGGGGATCAACTATAAGTTTAATACAGTTATTGTTGCTCTGTCACCAACCACTCACTGCTCTACTCTTTATGGCTGAGCTTGTTCAGTGCTTTTCTCATATATCAGGTATGTCCATATCAGTCCTAGAGGCTCATAAACCTATCCATGCAGAATTTGTAATGTCTGCAATTGGAAAGCATGATCTTAAAAAGCATTTAAATGAACACCACAACGTAAAATCTGTAACTTCACCATTATCGTTTGTATCCAAAAAGTTGTTCATTTTGTTTGTTTTTTTAACGTCAGGATTCCAGTGTTGTCTTTAAGTAGGGATTAATTTCTCTGTTTGTATTCTGGATTATTTTTAAGGGAGTAAAGAATGGGTGCATGGTCTGACCATGATATCGGGGCTATGGCTGAGGATAGAAATTGGTGAATGTTTGGTTCTCGGGTCATACTCAGATCAGTCCTGGAGTATGATCCGTGTACCTTGGAATAGAAAGTGAAGTCCCGATCATTTGGGTGTTGAATCCTCCATAGATCATATAATGAATTTCTGTCTAAGAAATTTTGGAAGGCTTTTGCTGTTCGCTTTATTCAGGGATCTTATTTGGCCTCACAGGGCAGACTTTTATCCTGTTTGCTGTCTGGTACACAGATCTTATCCCCCCCCCCCCCCCCCAAATTAAAATGCCTTTCATAAAGGTGTGAGTTTGGTAGGTAACAAAGGTTTTGGAAGCAGTATAAACTGCTTTGTGTGCCCACTAGATAGGAATGAGAGTAGGTTCTCACCCTATTGAGAGTGTGCCTTAACGTGATGGTTGAGCTTAATTATGCTTTGGACAATTCGTATAACCAAAACCTCTCATTTATATTTATATATTTGTTGCCAACTTTTTTAGGGTGAGAAGCGAAGACAGTTTTTTTTGGGGGGTATACAATTTTGTTCTTTATCAGTAAGCTCCAGAGAGGAGAACATGTATATTGAATTATCGTTGCATCTAACTTTTTAAACATACAATAGTACCTATACACACAAAACAAAGAGTCAAACAGTCAGGGATGTATTTGCCATTAAACAGCTTGTCGGCGCCATCTTTGCCCCCAAGCAGACTAGGAGCGCCTCATTGCCGCATATCACCTGACAAATTTAAAGAAGACGCCAAGTGCGAGGAAGTGGAGCCTGAAGTACTTTCCAATTCTGCGGACACATGTTTCACCCTTGCACTTCCCTTCTCTGCTACAATGGAGAATTTGTAATATCCTGATTACAACAGAGACGTTTTTAATAGGAATTACCTTGTGACAATGTGTAGAAGCACCAGTTAACCCCAGGGATGCTGGAATCATAGCAGCACTTCCTGTTGGCACATTCCGACGCACTAATCCCCGGATAGCCGCAGTCCCGTCTCTTTTGAGGATCCCCGCCACAGGGATTTGGGGCACTCGCTGTTGGAACTGCAGAAGATAAGAATTAAAACACATTGGGCTTTATTTATATGAAAGAGAGACGTGTGGGGAATTGAGAGAGGAATTTCACACATAAGGACAAAGTAACAGAGTTTGAAGTATAGCAGAACAGGAGAATGATTCCAACTTGGCTAGTTTGGCCTGGAGGTTGAAATTCCCTTGTCAATTCCCTGTAATTTCCTCTTTCATGAATAAAGCTGATTGTTTATATATTTGAGGCTCCAATGATTCATACAAACACTATTATTGTACAATGTTACTATTTAATGTGACCCAGTTTATAAACTCTGAGGATAAACTCTCAAATGTGATGTTTTAATAATCATGTATTAAGTTTAATATATTACATTACTCATAGGTCCAGAGAAAATATAAATTAATGAAAACAACATCTTACTTGTGCCTTTAGGGTTGAAACACCATTTAACGTTAGGAACGCTGGAATTAAAGCAACAGCCTCTGGAATAACATTCCTTAGCGCTAATCCCTGGATATCCGCATTCTGTCCTGTCACTGGGGTTCACAGAGCACTGAGCCTCGTCTGTGAAACGAAAATCACACAACATCATCCTGACCATAAAAGAGTCTATTACAGTTTATAAAGAATGAGTGTTATAATGTAACTGGGAATCACATGGCAAAGCCATAGGTTTCACATAGAAATAAGAACTGAAGATCAACTATATAAGTTTAATACAGTTATTGTTGCTCTGTCACCAACCACTCACTGCTCTACTCTTTATGGCTGAGCTTGTTCAGTGCTTTTCTCATATATCAGGTATGTCCATATCAGTCCTAGAGGCTCATAAACCTATCCATGCAGAATTTGTAATGTCTGCAATTGGAAAGCATGATCTTAAAAAGCATTTAAATGAACACCACAACGTAAAATCTGTAACTTCACCATTATCGTTTGTATCCAAAAAGTTGTTCATTTTGTTTGTTTTTTTAACGTCAGGATTCCAGTGTTGTCTTTAAGTAGGGATTAATTTCTCTGTTTGTATTCTGGATTATTTTTAAGGGAGTAAAGAATGGGTGCATGGTCTGACCATGATATCGGGGCTATGGCTGAGGATAGAAATTGGTGAATGTTTGGTTCTCGGGTCATACTCAGATCAGTCCTGGAGTATGATCCGTGTACCTTGGAATAGAAAGTGAAGTCCCGATCATTTGGGTGTTGAATCCTCCATAGATCATATAATGAATTTCTGTCTAAGAAATTTTGGAAGGCTTTTGCTGTTCGCTTTATTCAGGGATCTTATTTGGCCTCACAGGGCAGACTTTTATCCTGTTTGCTGTCTGGTACACAGATCTTATCCCCCCCCCCCCCCCCCCCAAATTAAAATGCCTTTCATAAAGGTGTGAGTTTGGTAGGTAACAAAGGTTTTGGTAGCAGTATAAACTGCTTTGTGTGCCCACTAGATAGGAATGAGAGTAGGTTCTCACCCTATTGAGAGTGTGCCTTAACGTGATGGTTGAGCTTAATTATGCTTTGGACAATTCATATAACCAAAACCTCTCATTTATATTTATATATTTGTTGCCAACTTTTTTAGGGTGAGAAGCGAAGACAGTTTTTTTTTTGGGGTATACAATTTTGTTCTTTATCAGTAAGCTCCAGAGAGGAGAACATGTATATTGAATTATCGTTGCATCTAACTTTTTAAACATACAATAGTACCTATACACACAAAACAAAGAGTCAAACAGTCAGGGATGTATTTGCCATTAAACAGCTTGTCGGCGCCATCTTTGCCCCCAAGCTGACTAGGAGCTCCTCATTGCCGCATATCACCTGACAAATTTAAAGAAGACGCCAAGTGCGAGGAAGTGGAGCCTGAAGTACTTTCCAATTCTGCGGACACCTGTTTCACCCTTGCACTTCCCTTCTCTGCTACAATGGAGAATTTGTAATATCCTGATTACAACAGAGACGTTTTTAATAGGAATTACCTTGTGACAATGTGTAGAAGCACCAGTTAACCCCAGGGATGCTGGAATCATAGCAGCACTTCCTGTTGGCACATTCCGACGCACTAATCCCTGGATAGCCGCAGTCCCGTCTCTTTTGAGGATCCCCGCCACAGGGATTTGGGGCACTCGCTGTTGGAACTGCAGAAGATAAGAATTAAAACACATTGGGCTTTATTTATATGAAAGAGAGACGTGTGGGGAATTGAGAGAGGAATTTCACACATAAGGACAAAGTAACAGAGTTTGAAGTATAGCAGAACAGGAGAATGATTCCAACTTGGCTAGTTTGGCCTGGAGGTTGAAATTCCCTTGTCAATTCCCTGTAATTTCCTCTTTCATGAATAAAGCTGATTGTTTATATATTTGAGGCTCCAATGATTCATACAAACACTATTATTGTACAATGTTACTATTTAATGTGACCCGGTTTATAAACTCTGAGGATAAACTCTCAAATGTGATGTTTTAATAATCATGGATTAAGTTTAATATATTACATTACTCTTAGGTCCAGAGAAAATATAAATTAATGAAAACAACATCTTACTTGTGACTTTAGGGTTGAAACACCATTTAACGTTAGGAACGCTGGAATTAAAGCAACAGCCTCTGGAATAACATTCCTTAGCGCTAATCCCTGGATATCCGCATTCTGTCCTGTCACTGGGGTTCACAGAGCACTGAGCCTCGTCTGCGAAACGAAAATCAGACAACATCATCCTGACCATAAAAGAGTCTATTACAGTTTACAAAGAATGAGTGTTATAATGTAACTGGGAATCACATGGCAAAGCCATAGGTTTCACATAGAGATAAGAACTGAAGATCAACTATATAAGTTTAATACAGTTATTGTTGCTCTGTCACCACTCTCTGCTCTACTCTTTATGGCTGAGCTTGTTCAGTGCTTTTCTCATATATCAGGTATGTCCATATCAGTCCTAGAGGCTCATAATCCTATATGTCCATGGTTTTTTTTACGGCTGCAGTCGGAAAGCATGATCCAAGAGCTTTACTTGCCTCTTGATACCATGACTAACACTACTTGAAAAAAGATTCAAACAGTGCTTGATTTAATATATTATATAATGCTATGCTATGGGACAGGGGTGCTCTAAGGCCCCAGATGGCTCTTGGCTAAAATTTTAGCAGTAGTTTACCTCTTGTACCTAACTTGTGTAATATATTTACCCACAAACATCTTGCCAGTACCATTTATATTTACAAACAGCTTGTCAGGATCAAATCTGTTCCCACATTTTCTGTCAATGATAAATTTGTCCAAACACCATTTTTCAGGGATGTATTTGTCATTAAACAGTTTGTCGGCACCATCTTTGCCCCCAAGCTGACTAGGAGCGCGCATTACCGCATATCACCTGACAAATTTAAAGAAGACGCCAAGTGCGAGAGAGTGGAGCATGAAGTATGTGCCAATTCATCCGACACATACTTCCCCCTTGTGCTTCCCTGCCCTGCTATAGATACAACTGCTACAATGGAGAATTTGTAATATCCTGATTACAAGAGAGACGCTTTTAATAGGAATTACCTTGTGACAATGTGTAGAAGCACCAGTTAACCCCAGGGATGCTGGAATCATAGCAGCACTTCCTGTTGGCACATTCCGTCGCACTAATCCCCGGATAGCCGCAGTCCCGTCTCTTTTGAGGATCCTCGCCACACGGATTTGGGGGACTCGCTGTTGGAACTGCAGAAGATAAGAATTAAAACACATTGAGCTTCATTTATGAAAAAGGGAAGTATAAGGCAAAAGTAGCCTAGTTTGAAGTATAGCAGAAAAGAAGATTGTTTCCAAATTGGCTTCCATGTCCTGAAGTTTGAAATTCCCTTTTAAGTTCCTACAATTCATGAATAAAACTGATTGTTTACATAGTTGCAGCTCCAATGCTTCATACAAATAATATAATTGTACAATTGTTGTATGATTTGTCACTTTGTCCCCAAAAGAGCTTTCTATAGCTTCCTACTCCAAGTCCCGGGTCGCTCGGACCCTGATTTGACCGTTTGAACTACCCTCTGCATAGTTATCTGTCGCTTGTGTGCATATCAGTCCAAGAGGCTCATAAAACAATCTGTCCATGGTTTTTAACAACTGCAATTGGACAGCATAATCTAAGAGCTTTATGTGCCTGTAGATCCAATGACTAACACTACTTGACCAAAGATTCAAACAGTGTTTGATGTAATATATTATATAATGATATGGTATCACACAGGGCTGCTTTAAGGCTCTAGATGGCCCTGGGCTAAAACTTTACATTACATTTATTTATATAGGGCAAAAGGGTGCTATATACTAAGTAAGACAAACTGGAACAGACTGGTACATGAGGTAGAGAGCCCTGCTTGCAAGCTTACAATCTAGAGGGAGGGTCTAGGACACTTCCGCGCCGCATCTTCATCGCTGACAGTTCAGCGCTGTAGTTTGAACGCTGAACTGTCAGCAATGAAGAATAATGCGGCCGTTACATCGCGGCCGCGGCTATGTAAGAGCTGACAGTTCAACGCTGAACTGTCAGCTCTTACAAATGTAAAAGTAAAAAGAAAATAACCCACCTAATAAATGATTCCCAAACGTCAATACTAACACTAAACACTAAACCCCAATACTAACACTAAAAGTAACCCCAATACAAAAATGAACCCCCTAAACCCTAATACTAACCCCCAACCCCTAATACTAAAATTAACCCCCTAAACCCTAATACTATCCCTAATACTAACCCCCGAGCCCTAATACTAAAATTAACCCCCTAAACCCTAATACTAACCCTAATACTAAAATTAACCCCCTAAAACCTAATACTAACCCTAATACTAACCCCCGAGCCTTTATACTAAAATTAACCCCCTAAACCCTAATACTAACCCCCGAGCCCTAATACTAAAATTAACCCCCTAAACCCTAATTCTAACCCCCGAGCCCTAACACTAAAATTAACCCCCAAAACCGTAATACTAACCCTAATACTAACCCCCGAGCCCTAATACTAAAATTAACCCCCTAAACCCTAATTCTAACCCCCTAAATCCTTTTTCTAACCTAACTAAAATAGCTAAAATACTTACCTTTAGCGATGAAATGTCCTGCGATGAAATCTCCAGCGACGATCTTTCTTGCTGTGTAGAGTCGGCGGTGAAGCGGCTGCGCGGAAGCAGCCACGATGAAGAGTCCCATCCCCCTAGAGGGAATGGGTTCACGAAACACATAAGGGAGTGAAGAGGTCAGAGGGAAAGTAGTTGTATGAACAGTAATGTGGATGGTTTTGCATTAGCTAAACATAAATGAACCTGTATTCTAGTAGGATGGTTAGTAATCTTGCGCTTTGAGGGACTTTTTATACTTTGAGAAGTTAGAGATGCCACATGACTTAGTAAATACTAGGTCTAGTGAGTGGCCTACAGTGTGGGTTGGAAAGCTGGTTCATGGGGTTCGGCTAAAGAAATAGGTTAAGTTGTGCAGTGTTAATTGTATGCTACAGATCTATATAAGAGATTGAGTAGGGGGGTATTCACTCTATTGTGAGTTGCAGTGTGATCGTATTGTAAGATGTTAGAGCAAGGAAATGAACCTAGAACTCTGATAAGTAATGTGTTTAATGTTGCATTTGTGATGATGGAGCTGAATAGTAGTAAATTAAAATTAACAGACTAGCTCTAAGGTGTTATCAGAGGATTATATTATGCTGTTAATTAAAAAGTCTGCCGTTATCTCTAATATTATAGTAGCAGGTGATTACTAGAACCTGTGTGTAGGTAGCAGTGGTCCCCCTTCTTGTACCGAACTTTTGTAATATATTTACCCACAAACAGTTTGCCAGGGACTTACCTGTCCACATGTATTGTAATATCCTGATTACAAGAGAGAAGCTTTTATTAGGAATTACCTTGTGGAAATGTATAGAAGCACCAGTTAACCCCCGAGATGCTGGAATCATAGCAGCACTTCCTGTTGGCACATTCCGACGCACTTATACCTCGATAGCCGCAGTCCTGTCTCTTTTGAGGATCCCCGCCACAAAGATATGGGGCACTGGCTGTTATGATTGCAAAATATAAGAATGAAAATCCAATGGGCTTTATTTATGAGAGAGGGAAGTGTAGGGAATTGATATTCCTTCTTGGATACTTTGGCTTGGATGTTGAAATTCCCTTGTCAATTCCCTGTAATTTCCTTTTTTCATGAATAAAGCTGATTGTTTATATATTTAAGGCTCCAATGATTCATACAAACACTATTATTGTACGATGTTACTATTTAATGTGACCCGGTTTATAAACTATGGGGATAAGATCTACAATTTGATGTTTTAATAAACATGTATTAATTTAAATATATTACATTACTCTTAGGTCCAGAGAAAATATAAAGTAATGAAAACGTCATCTTACTTGTGCCTTTAGGGTTGAAACACCATTTAACGTTAGGAACGCTGGAATTAAAGCAACAGCCTCTGGAATAACATTCCTTAGCGCTAATCCCTGGATATCCGCATTCTGTCCTGTCACTGGGGTTCACAGAGCACTGAGCCTCGTCTGCGAAACAGAAATCACACAACATCATCCTGACCATAAAAGAGTCTATTACAGTTTACAAAGAATGAGTGTTATAATGTAACTGGGAATCCCATGGCAAAGCCATGGGTTTCACATAGAAATAAGAATTGAAGATCAACTATAAGTTTAATACAGTTATTGTTGCTCTGTCACCACTCACTGCTCTACTCTTTATGGCTGAGCTTGTTCAGTGCTTTTCTCATATATCAGGTATGTCCATATCAGTCCTTGAGGCTCATAATCCTATATGTCCATGTTATTTTTTTACGGCTGCAGTCGGAAAGCATGATCCAAGAGCTTTACTTGCCTCTTGATACCATGACTAACACTACTTGAAAAAAGATTCAAACAGTGCTTGATTTAATATATTATATAATGCTATGCTATGGGACAGGGGTGCTCTAAGGCCCCAGATGGCTCTTGGCTAAAATTTTAGCAGTAGTTTACCTCTTGTACCTAACTTGTGTAATATATTTACCCACAAACATCTTGCCAGTACCATTTATATTTACAAACAGCTTGTCAGGATCAAATCTGTTCCCACATTTTTTGTCAATGATAAATTTGTCCAAACACCATTTGTCAGGGATGTATTTGTCATTAAACAGATTGTCGGCACTATCTTTGCCCCCAAGCTGACTAGGAGCGCGCATTACCGCATATCACCTGACAAATTTAAAGAAGACGCCAAGTGCGAGAGAGTGGAGCATGAAGTATGTGCCAATTCATCCGACACATACTTCCCCCTTGTGCTTCCCTGCCCTGCTATAGATACAACTGCTACAATGGAGAATTTGTAATATCCTGATTACAAGAGAGACGCATTTAACAGGAATTACCTTGTGACAATGTGTAGAAGCACCAGTTAACCCCAGTGATGCTGGAATCATAGCAACACTTCCTGTTGGCACATTCCGTCGCACTAATCCCCGGATAGCCGCAGTCCCGTCTCTTTTGAGGATCCCCGCCACACGGATTTGGGGGACTCGCTGTTGGAACTGCAGAAGATAAGAATTAAAAACATTGGGCTTTATTTCTATGAAAGAGAGACGTGTATGGAATTGAGAGAGGAATTTGACCCCTAAAGCAAAAGTAGCTAAGTTTGAAGTATAGCAGAAAAGGAGAATCACAGGCCCAATATTACAGGAATCTGACTGGCACAATATTACTGGCATCTGACTGGCACAATATTACTGGCATTTGACTGGCACAATATTACTGGCATCTGACTGGCGCAATATTACTGGCATCTTAATGGGCAAATTGGCTGGGGCATCTTAATTGAACAATATTACTGGTATCTGAATGGCACAATAATACTGGCATATTAACAGGAAAAATTTCTGTGGCATATTAATGGCAAAATAATACTTGCATATTACTGGCAAAATAATACTGCCATATTGATGGGAACATTGACTGTGGCATATTTAATGGACAAACGGTGGCATATTTTAACAGGCAAACTGTCTGTTGCATATGCAATGACAAAGTGACTCTAGCATGTTCTGTGGGGAAAATACATGTACTATGGGGAAAAGTGACAATGTGGCTTTTTTCTCCATGGGCAGTTCAGTGGAACAAAGTGAAACTGTGGTATGTTCAGTGGGGAAAATTTACACTGTAGCATGCAAAATTGTGTGCGTTCAATATGAGTGCAAGCCATGTGCTGTTGGTGCAATATAGGTGCATGACAAGTGTTGTGGGTGCAATATAGGTGCATGACAAGTGCTGTGGGTGCAATACAGGTGCATGACAATTGCTGTGGCTACTCTATGGGGCTGTGTTAAGTCCTTTAGGCGCAATGTGGGTGCCGAAAAAGCCTCTGGCTTGAACTACCATAATGGAGAACATGTAATATCCTGATTACAAGAGAGAAGCTTTTAATAGGAATTACCTTGTGACAATGTGTAGAAGCACCAGTTAACCCCAGGGATGCTGGAATCATAGCAACACTTCCTGTTGGCACATTCCGACGCACTAATCCCCGGATAGCCGCAGTCCCGTCTCTTTTGAGGATCCCCGCCACACGGATTTGGGGGACTCGCTGTTGGAACTGCAGAAGATAAGAATTAAAACACATTGGACTTTATTTATATGAAAGAGAGAAGTGTGGGGAATTGAGAGAGGAATTTCACACATAAGGACAAAGTAACAGAGTTTGAAGAATAGCAGAACAGGAGAATGATTCCAACTTGGATACTTTGGCCTGGAGGTTGAAATTCCCTTGTCAATTCCCTGTAATTTCCTCTTTCATGAATAAAGCTGATTGTTTATATATTTGAGGCTCCAATGATTCAAACAAACACTATTATTGTACAATGTTACTATTCAATGTGACCCGGTTTATAAACTATGAGGATAAACTCTCAAATGTGACGTTTTAATAAACATGTATTTATTTTAATACATTACATTACTCTTAGGTCCAGAGAAAATATAAATTAATGAAAACAACATCTTACTTGTGACTTTAGGGTTGAAACACCATTTAACGTTAGGAACGCTGGAATTAAAGCAACAGCCTCTGGAATAACATTCCTTAGCGCTAATCCCTGGATATCCGCATTCTGTCCTGTCACTGGGGTTCACAGAGCACTGAGCCTCGTCTGTGAAACGAAAATCACACAACATCATCCTGACCATAAAAGAGTATATTACAGTTTATAAAGAATGAGTGTTATAATGTAACTGGGAATCACATGGCAAAGCCATAGGTTTCACATAGAAATAAGAACTGGGGATCAACTATAAGTTTAATACAGTTATTGTTGCTCTGTCACCAACCACTCACTGCTCTACTCTTTACAGTTGAGCATGTTCAGTGCTTTTCTCAGGCGCCATCTTTGCCCCCAAGCAGACTAGGAGCGCCGCATTGCCGCATATCACCTGACAATTTTTTTTTTTTTTTTAATACATCATATTTTTATTGAGTTCCTCCCATAGTTCTATTGCCATCAACAAGACATACATCGTAAAGCATAAAACAAAGAACATCACCGTACAGTAAATTGCGCTTGTTTACAGGAAAAGGTAGGTGTATTCCCCCATGCGCCCATTCCTGTACGGCACTCGACTATGATTTGTCCCCCTTTCTTCCCCTCCCCCCCTTCCCCTCTTGCTACCCCCGGCCAGCCACCCCTCCCAAGAAAGTTATTTTGCTCTATTTAAGTAACGTCTTGACACTACTACTCTCAGTCTAGCCCTCATTCTCATCTCTCCCATGCCTTCCCACCTCTTTCCTTATCCCTCATGTTTTTTTGGATTATATCTAACCACTCTTTGATATAAATACCATTTCTGTTGGCCCTCTTGTTTAGCCATCTTTGGCCAATCTCCATTTCGCGTTGAAATACTAGTTGCTTTTTCAAATTTGACCAATTTAAGTTCTCGCTAGTTTTCCAATTTCTTGCTAACACTATCTGTGTTGCTATAAGAAAATGTGTAGTCATTAGCTCGTCTTTCCTTGATAGAATTGGCCAGTGTAAATGCAAAAGGGCAGTTTCTGGTGTTCTCTTTATCTTAAATTTACCTATTTTGCCCAATGTATTAAATGCCATCTTCCAGAAGGCAGAGACTTTCTCACACCCCCACCACAAATGGGAATAATCTCCGGTTTGCTTATTACATCTCCAACAAGCTATATCAGTACCACCCAAGGAAAACTTAGCTATTCTTTCCGGAACTAAGTACCAAAAATTCATTAGCTTAAATCTGTTTTCGATCATGTGGACACAGTGAATATCTTTGTTACATCTCTTAATAGAGCCTAACCATGCCTCATAATCAATATTGATTTTCAAAAGTTTTCTCCATTTCTCCATTGCTGGACATTTCCCGCTACTCCCAATTAATGAGATCATCCTATAAGCTTTTGATACTACCTTGGGTATATTTTGTTCACAAAAAATCTTTCTCATTTGTGCCAATATTTCTATATACCCCTTATATAGAGATCTTTGTAGGAAATTTTTAACCCTTAAGTATGTAAAAATCTCTTTTGAGGGTAAGGCATATTCCAGTGATAACCTCTCAAATGTTATAATCTCTCCTCCTATAAGTAAATCTTTTGTTGTACTAATCCCCAACATTTTCCAATTACACAGTGAAATATCTTTAATATTGTGTTCCACTACTTTTAGATCTATGGAGTCAATGATCTTTTTGTGACATTTTATCTTTTTCTTAAATTGAATCCATATCTTTAGTAGGTTCCCTATTATATAATTTATTTTCGTATATATTCCCTGTAATCCAGGTTCAAGGTATTCCAGATTAGACTTGATAGGTCCTTTAACTGGGTTTGTTCTATGTTATACCACCTCTCCTCTTGTGCCTGGGGGGTTTGCATTGAATATATATGGAAGATCATATTAGCAAGATAATAATCCTTGATAATAGGCATTCCAAATCCCCCACCATCCACTCTCTGAGCTATCTGTCTTATACCCACCCGGGGCTTCTTTCCCCTCCAAACAAAAGACGAGAGGCTTTTCTGAATCATAGTTAACCAACTTTCTGATATTCCCATGGGCAAATGTCTAAAAATGTATACCCATTTTGGTACTACGTACGCGTTCAGAGCGTTTATTCTGCCCATTTTTGATAAGTACATGCTCTTCCAGCCCTGTAGCGTATAATTAGTTTCCTTTAATAAACTTATCACGTTTAGCTCCATTATAATCTCTACCCTTGGAGAGATCTTAATTCCTGAGTATGTAAATTCTTTTTCTGTCCAGATAAAATTAAAACTACTTTTAAGATAATTCTTAAGTTCCTTATCAATATTTATGCCCATTATTATTGATTTCTCACTATTCATTTTGTAATTAGATATTCTTGAATAGTCTGTAACTATATCCATCAAGGCGGGGAGAGATTTCCTTGGGTCAGTCAATGTTAATAAAATATCATCTTCGTACATCGCAATTTTCTGTTCATCCTGATCCACTGGGTAATCCCGGACGCCACCGTTCTCCCTTCTCTTAATTGCCAGAATTTCTATAGTTAATAGATATAATAGGGGGGACAGTGGACAACCCTGTCTTGTCCCATTCCCTAATTCAAACCAGTCGGCCCGTATGTTTTGCCCTATTGTTCTGGCCGATGGGACACTATACAGAGCTTTAACTGCACCCAGGAAAGAGCCCCCGAATCCGAAAGCCTCCAATGTTTTCAACATAAACTGCCAATTGACCCGATCGAAGGCTTTCTATGCATCTACCGCAATAATAATTAATTTCCTCTGATCTTTTTTAGCCATGTCTATAGTACCAATTAATCTTCTAATATTATTCGTAGAGCTTCTCCCAGGGACAAACCCTATTTGGTCTTGAGTTATTATCTGTGCCACAATCTTGCTCACTCTCCCCGCCAGGATGGATGCATACAACTCAGTGTCCACATTCATTAGAGAAATAGGGAGATCATTTTTAACATAAGCCGGATCTTTATTCTGCTTTGGTATAGGTAAAATATTCGCTACTAAGAATTCTCTTGGGCATGTATTCTCTGAGCTAAATCCATTGTACATCTGTGTTAAACACCCTATTATTTTCTCTTTAACAACTCTTTAGAAATGTTCCCCAAACCCATCAGGGCCTGGTGCCTTATTTCTTTTCAATTTATCAACCGCCTCTTCAACTTCTTTACCTTTTATGGGTGTATCTAAATATTCTCTTTGTTCTCCTGTAAGTTTGGGGATATTAAGGTTTTCCATAAACTGTTCTATCTCCTCTGTACTTACTGGGCCCGCACTATTATACAATGACTTATAATATCTATTGAAATTTTTCCCAATCTCCTCTGGTGTTCTGTAAGTCTTATCTTTATAAATAATTTTATTAATTCGATTTAAAGCCTGCTTTCTTTTTAACTTATTAGTAAGTGTTTTATTTACCCGATTATTATTAGCGTACCACCTTTGTCTTAATCTTTCTAAATTTATATTTATTCTTCCCATATTGTATTCGTTTATCTTCCGTTTTATTTCACCTATCCTTACTGAGGTCTCCTGTGTAGGAATTTCCTTATTAGCTCTCTCCAGATTGAACAGGGAGATATATAGACTGGTCACGGAGGCTCCACGTTTTTTATTTTCTATACTTCCTAATTTTATAAAGTGTCCCCTTATAACTGCTTTGTAAGCACTCCATCTGATATCCGCTTTAGCTTCCTTATTTTCCTGGAAATACAATTCTGTCATTTTGTTGATATATTTCCTATTATTATCATTGTTTAGGAGATTGTTATTCAGACGCCATTCTCTCGGATCTTTATTTATAGTATCTCCTATTTCCCAAATCACTGCATTGTGATCTGACCAAACTATAGACTCAATCCTAACCTTAGTAATACAGTGCACCCAAGCTATATTTCCTATCACCATGTCTAATCTAGCACAGGAACAGTGTCTGTAAGAAAAGTGTGTATAATCCCGTTCCTGCGGGTGTGCCAATTTCCACACATCATACAACTCTGATCTTTTAAATACTTCAGAAAGTGCTCTGGCCTTCTTTTTCAATGCCTCATCAATATGCTCACCCTTTTTTAATTGTTTATCCAATTCTGTGTCCAGAACACAGTTGTAATCCCCCGCCATCACCAGTCGTCCAGTACAAATTTTTTCAATTCTATCAGTAAGATTCTTTATAAACGCTATTTGACCAGTGTTTGGTACATATAAATTAACCAGGGTATAAATCACATTATTAATCTTACAAATCATTATTATGTATCTTGCTAGAGGATCACACTCCTGAAACATAACTTCACAATTTAATTCTTTACTGAACTATATAGCCACACCCCTTTTTTTACTGTTAGGGAATGATGAATTAATCATAAATGCAGTTTGTTTCCCCAGATACATATCCCTATTAGATTGCACCCAATGGGTCTCTTGCAGAAAGCAGACTTGCATTTTTTCTTTCTTAATCCTTTCAGCTAGGGCGCTTCTTTTTTGAGGGCTATTTAGACCTTGAGTATTCAATGTGAGCATTCTAACCATTTTCTCTCTTTATTATTCTTTATTATTACCTTCTTGGTATCACCTGACAAATTTAAAGAAGACGCCAAGTGCGAGGAAGTGGAGCCTGAAGTACTTTCCAATTCTGCGGACACATGTTTCACCCTTGCACTTCCCTTCTCTGCTACAATGGAGAATTTGTTATATCCTGATTACAACAGAGACGTTTTTAATAGGAATTACCTTGTGACAATGTGTAGAAGCACCAGTTAACCCCCAGGATGCTGGAATCATAGCAGCACTTCCTGTTGGCACATTCCGACGCACTAATCCCTGGATAGCCGCAGTCCCGTCTCTTTTGAGGGTCCCCGCCGCACGGATTTGGGGGACTCGCTGTTGGAACTGCAGAAGATAAGAATTAAAACACATTGGGCTTCATTTATGAAAAAGGGAAGCATAAGGCAAAAGTAGCCTAGTTTGAAGTATAGCAGAAAAGAAGATTGTTTCCAAATTGGCTTCCATGTCCTGAAGTTTGAAATTCCCTTTTAAGTTCCTACAATGTTCTCTTTCATGAATAAAACTGATTGTTTACATATTTGCAGCTTCAATGCTTCATACAAATAATATAATTGTACAATTGTTGTATGATTTGTCACTTTGTCCCCAAAAGATCTTTCTATAGCTTCCTACTCCAAGTCCCGTGTCGCTCGGACCCTGATTTGACCGTTTGAACTACCCTCTGCATAGTTATCTGTCGCTTGTGTGCATATCAGTCCAAGAGGCTCATAAAACAATCTGTCCATGGTTTTTAACAACTGCAATTGGACAGCATAATCTAAGAGCTTTATGTGCCTGTAGATCCAATGACTAACACTACTTGACCAAAGATTCAAACAGTGTTTGATGTAATATATTATTTAATGATATGGGATCAGACAGGGCTGCTTTAAGGCTCTAGATGGCCCTGGGCTAAAACTTTACATTACATTTATTTATATAGCGCAAAAGGGTACTATATACTAAGTAAGACAAACTGGAACAGACTGATACATGAGGTACAGAGCCCTGCTTGCAAGCTTACAATCTAGAGGGAATGGGTTCACAAAACACATAAGGGAGTGAAGAGGTCAGAGGGAAAGTAGTTATATTAACAGTAATGTGGATGGTTTTGCACTAGGTTGTATTAGCTAAACATAAATTAACCTGTATTCTAGTAGGATGGTTAGTAATCTTGAGCTTTGAGGTACTTTTTATACTTTGAGAAGTAGAGAGAGAGCTGGATGCTCTGCTGATGGGAGTTCCAGGGAGGGGGCAGCTCGGGCAAAATCTTGGAGGCGCGAGTCGGAAGAGGTGTTAAGACTGAATTTTATATGTTCTCCTAGAGTGAGCGGGGAGCCAGTAGAGGGTGTTTACAAAGAGGAGCCGCAGAATCATACTAACGAGCAAGAAAGATGAGTCTGGCAGCTGTGTTTCGAATTGATTACAGTGGAAAAAAAGAAGAGCCAGAGGTTGTCCAGTCAGGAGGCTGTAACAGTGGTCAAGGCAAGAGATATCAAGTGAGTGCACTAGTATTTTGGCAGTCTCTGGGATGAGGAACGGGCAAATGCGTGTGATGTTCCTTGCAGATGCAGACAAGATTTGGCTAAAGACTGAATATGGGGAACGAAGGAGAGAGCAAAGTCAACAGTGACCCCAAGACATAAGACATGGTCAGCGGGTACGATTAAAGCATTTTACATGGTGACTGTGAAGCCAGGTGTAGGGATGGAGTTTGCGGGAGGGAAGAGGATCAGCTCCACGTGGCACGACAGAGGGAGTGAGGTCAGGGGCAGAGAGGTAGATCTGAGTATCATCCGCATACAGGTAGTATTGCAAGCCAAAAGAGCGGATAAGTTCTCCCAGGGAGGGGGTGTACAGGGAAACTCACAGAGGGCCAAGGACCTATCCTTGCAGAACGCCAACAGAGATCGGAACAGGTGACGTTGTAACTCCAGAAAATAATACTTACTAGGAGCACTCAGACAGGTACGACTCAATCCAAGAGAGTGCGTACCACCCATAACGAATAAGGATAATCTGTAGAGAAGGAGCTGGTTGTCAACGGTGTCAAAGGCAGCAGAGAGATCTAAGAGGATCATCACTGAGAAGCGGCCTTTATATTTGGCAGAGAGGTTGTTATGTGATATTCTAGTGAGAGCTGCTTCAGTAGAGAGTAAGGGTATAAAGCCATTGAAAGGTAATGGGAACAAGCCAGGAGGTAGTTGGGGCAAGTCATGGGAGGGAAAGTTACACCTGAAAGCATCAACTCTATTTTTGAAATGAGAGGCAATGTCTTGGGCCATAAGAGTGGAGCAGGGAGGTGGAGCAGGGGGCAGAGGAGAGCATTAACCATTGAGAAGAGGTGTTTGAGATTTGATGAGAGGGCGGATATTAAGTTAGAGAAATAGTGTTGCTTAGACTGAGCGAGAGCAGAGTTGTAGGAGCATGAACTTTTAGTGGAGAAATTCTTTATTTTGCAGTGTGAATTCCTAAAACGGCACTCAGCTATAATTTTTGGAGGTATCATGATTGCTGTGTGTTCCACGGTTGTTTGTTGGGTCTGTGACATGTTTGGCAGCAACAGGGGCAATGTTGTCAAGGGATGAGGTGAGCATGCTGTTGTAAGAGTTTGCAGCTTCCTCCGTACATGAGATGGAAGGAAAGAAGGGGAGAGAAGTTTCAAGAGCAGTGTTAAGTAGTGGGAAGAGCGAGTTAGACAGCAGTCTTTCGAACTTAATCGGGGGGGGGGGGGGGGCAAGGAGATGTGTAGTAGGTGACTGAGGTGAAGTGGGATAGAAGGTAAGAAGGTGATGGTCAAACATGGGGAAAGGAGAATGGAAGAAGTAAGAGATGCCACATGATTTAGTAAATACTAGGTCTAGTGAGTGGCCTACAGTGTGGGTTGGAAAGCTGGTTCATGGGGTTCGGCCAAAGAAATAGGTTAAGTTGTGCAGTGTTAATTGTATGCTACTGATCTATATAAGAGATGTAGTAGGGGGGTATTCACTCTATTGTGAGTTGCAGTGTGATCGTATTGTAAGATGTTAGAGTGAGGAAATGAACCTAGAAGTCAGATAAGTAGTGTGTTTAATGTTGGGTTTGTGATGATGGAGCTGAATAGTTGTAAATGAAAATTAACAGACTAGCTCTAAGGTGTTATTAAAGGATTATATTATGCGGTTAATTATAAAGTCTGCAGTTATCTCTAAGATGATATTAGTAGGTGATTCAGGCCCATCAGGGGGTGATGGGCGATATTGGCGTCCTGGGCTTGGCGGGTCCAGGGGGACCAGGGCACACCAGGTAAAAAAAAAAAAATCCCCATCTCTTAAGCCGGTCCGTAGCTGTGAGGGAAGCGTTGTGCGCTCCCCTCCAGCCGCTCGGCTTCAATAAAGTTTGTTAAAACTTTTTTTTTAAACAAACTTTATTGAAGCCGCACGGCTGCAGAGGAGCGCACAACCACGTACCTACAGAGCACCGGGGGACAGAGCAGCAAGGAAGTAAGTACTGGCTGGGGAAGGGGGGAGGAGGGTGGCATTATCCTGGCATATTAAGTGGCAATATCCAGGCATATTGAGGGGCGTTATCCTGGCATATTAATTGGCATTATCCAGGTATATTAAATGGCATAGTCCTGGCATATTAAATGGCATTGTCCTGGCATATTAATTTGCATTATCCTGGCATATTGAGTGGCTAAATCCTGGCATATTAAATTGCATTATCCTGGCATATTAAATGGCATAATCCTGGCATATTAATTGGCACTATCCTGGCACATTAAATGGCTAAATCATGGCATATTAATTGGCATTATCCTGGCATATTAAATGCTATTATCCTGGCATATTAATTGGCATTATCCTGGCATATTGAGTGGCTAAATCCTGGCATATTAAATGGCATTATCCTGGCATATTAAATGGAATAATCCTGGCATATTAATTGGTAAAATCTTGGCATATGAAGGGGCAAAATCCTGGCATATTAATTTGCAAAATACTGGCATATTGAGTGGCTAAATCCTGGCATATTAAAAGGCACTATCCTGGCATATTAATTGGCAAAATCCTGGCATATTAATTGGTAAAATCTTGGCATATGGAAGGGCAAAATCCTGGCATATTAATTGGCAAAATACTGGCATATTGAGAGGCAAAATACTGGCATATTGAGGGGCAAAATACTGGCATATTAATTGTCAAAATACTGGCATATTAATTGTCAAAAGAATGGCATATTGAGGGGCAAAAGAATGGCATATTGAGGGGCAAAAGAGCTGCATATTAAATGGCATATTGAGGGGCAAAATACTGGCATATTAAATGGAATATTGAGGGGAAAAATGTTAGCATATTAACTGGGAAAATAATGGCATATTGAGGGGCAAAATCCTGTCATATTAAATGGCAAAATACTGGCATATTGAGGGAAAAATACTGACTTATTTAGTGGCAAAATATTACTGGCATATTGAGTGGTAAAATATTACACCAACTCCTCCCAACCACCCTCCATATTACATTAGACCAGGATAACATGCTTATGAGGGTAGATCGGGCAAGTGGGAGATATTTTCAGGAGGGGGAGAACATTTGTTCAGTAAGGGGCCCTGAAATTCCTGCTGGCGGCCCTGAGGTGATTACTAGAACCTGTGTGTAGGTAGCAGTGGTACCCCTCTTGTACTGAACTTTTGTAATATATTTACCCACAAAACGTTTGCCAGGGACTTATCTGTCCCCATGTATTGTAATATCCTGATTACAAGAGAAAAGCTTTTATTAGGAATTACCTTGTGACAATGGATAGAAGCACCAGTTAACCCCCGGGATGCTGGAATCATAGCAGCACTTCCTGTTGGCACATTCCGACGCACTAATCCCTCGATAGCCGCAGTCCCGTCTCTTTTGAGGATCCCCGCCACACGGATTTGGGGCACTCGCTGTTATGATTGCAAAATATAAGAATGAAAATACATTGGGCTTTATTTATGAGAGAGGGAAGTGTAGGGAATTGATATTCCATCTTGGCTAGTTTGGCCTGGAGGTTGAAATTCCCTGGTCAATTCCCTGTAATTTCCTCTTTCATGACGTTTCGGTCCACATCCTGGACCTTTATCAAGACTCTTAATAAAGGACCAGGATGTGGAGTGAAACATGGACTACATGTTGCTAGAGTACATGTGTATTGACTAATAAGAATGAATTTAATTTTCAATCAAGACCCGGGAGTGCGTATTTTTCTTGTCTTTGGACTTATATATATATACATATATATATAATTTTAAGTGGGCACTGGGCAAAATCTTTATTAGAGGGACACCTCTCATACAAAATGTTTCTAATATATTTGCCCCTAAAAAAACTCGCCAGAGTAGCATTGACGAGTTGTTTGGAGGCAAATACATTGAAATGTTTTGTACAATAGGTGTCACTAGACAGATTCCCAGCAGCATCAAAGTTTATAAAAAGCTTGTAAGTACCATCAAGATTCACAAACAGCTTATCAGTACCATCAATGTTCACAAACAGCTTGTCAGTACCATCCAGATTCACAAACAGCTTATCAGTACCATCCAGATTCACAAACAGCTTGTCAGTACCATCCAGATTCACAAACAGCTTGTCAGTACCATCAAAGTTCACAAACAGCTTGCTAGTGACATCTTTGCTGCCAAACATCTTGTCAGCACCATCTATGCCCCCAAGCAGCATAGGAGCGGCTGATGTCACCTGACAACATCAAAGAAGGCAAAGCGGGCCAGCTGGGAGACATACGATTCCTTTGATTCAACAAGGTATGCCATGGAAGGGGGTGACGGGATGTGCTCAATGACATACAACGTTTGTAATTAGGGTGTTTTGTATATGCTGATCTGCCTTGCTGCCTTCCGAAATAATGATGCCGAAAGTCAGTAGAACTGCTCCTCATGATGGAATGGAGAATTGAGGTTTAATGCAGATTATCATCTTTGTCTGGTTTCTATCTTTCCTGCGAGGAAGGCTAACACCACGTTTTTGATGGAGGAATTACTTATGACCACTAACGATTGAAGCATACAATGGCCAGAGTGAACCTACAGAAAGGGGTATCTCTCTGGATTTTTTGCTAGTTAAGTGGAACATTTATCTAAAAATAAACAATAAAGACTGCCTATATTCTATTCTTACCTGTACTGTTCCTTGGTCTACTTTGATGGCAATATATTAATGGGTGTTTGATTATTTCAAAGAGGACTGAATGTGATATAATGGATATATAAGTTACCTACTTTTGCATAGTTGCCAACATCGGCCATGTTTCCAGGGACACATATTTGTTCCACATGCTGCAGAAAGAGCATGCAACGTGCAGCCCGGCAGTATGTAGGATGGATATACACACAAACAGAATCCAATTAATTAATCATGGTAGGTCCTATGAGATCTCCACCATGATTAATTAATTGGAATGTGGCTGTGTGTATATCCATCCTACATACTGCCTGGCTGCACTTTGCATGCTCTTTCTGCATGTGGAACAAATATGTGTCCCTGGAAACATGGCCGATGTTGGCAGCTATGCTATTGACCCCACAGTAAGATACTCCTGGCCTAAACCAATTGAGTTTTGGCCAAAACACTTGAGTCCAATTTGTTTTTAATTGATTTTTATTTAAATGTGGTATGTAGTGATAACATTTTTGAGACAACTTTTGATGGAGCATAGGCATGCGAAACGCATTAAGAATGTGCCTATATCGGGTCTCTTACCACTATGCTACCATCCCTCAATCTTGCCTACTAATGGTATTTGTTTGCATGTGTATGTTTTCATGCAGCTAAAATATGTTTGATGGTGCATGACCAATTTGGAGCTCACAACAAAAAAAATAGAGAGAAATGTGTATTCCACTGGATGCAGGATAGTGGAAATCCTTTTTAAAAAAGTCGGCAGAGTCTCTCTACCCTATAGATATAGCTGTATTGCATGTACTTTGGCCTATATCTATTCCATTACACTGAGTTTTATCCTTAACCCCTTGACGACAAAGGACGTGCCAGGCACGTCCTGGGAGAAACTCCCTTAACGACAAAGGACGTGCCTGGCACGTCCTGCAGTGAATGAAGCGGTTTTCGCGATCAACGATCGCGAAAACCGCTTTAACAGTGCTGGTCTATTGCCTCGACATCGAGGCAATAGCCAGCACCGATATTTCTATTTTGGGACCCCCACGATCGCCCCACGGAGCGATCGTGGGGAGCCATATTGACGGAGCATGCTGCTCCATCAATATGGCTAAGTCCTCTGCCGGTCTGAGCTTCGGAAGTGAAAGTAACTTCTGAATATGCTACTTGACTACCCCTAGTGGTAGTTTAGTAGCAATGCAAAAAAATACCGAAAAATATGGAAACATGCATATTTTTGAACTCGGGTGAACATTTAGAAACTATTAAGACGGGGTCTTTTTTAATGATTTTATTTGTGTAAATTATATTTTAGGTCAAAGTTAGAAAAAGTGTGTTTTTTTAAATTTTTCATCAGATTTTATGATTTTTTTTGTAGTAAATTATAAGATATGATGAACATAATGGTATCTAATGAAAGCCCTTCTTATGACGATAAAAACAACATATAATTTGTGTGGGTACTGTATGTGAGAAAGAAAAAAATTACAGCTAAACACAAACACCCTAGAGATGATAAAACAGCCATTGTCACCAAGGGAAAGTCAAGGTGAAAATGTCTTGTCACTAAGGGGTTAACAGAGAGCTGGGTTACAAGTGTTATTCTTAAGATCAAAGAGGACTGTTCATGACAGAAAGGACATATTACTGACCCTACAGAAAGGTTGCCTGGTGGTAGAAGTGTCTCTCACTGTATAGCAAGGATATACTGCTTAAATAGAATAAATAAATTTGGGGGCCAATAAAGCGTTCTGTATCTACAAGCCGCACTATATTTTCCCCTCTCTCTCTCCACATATTCCATCACTGCCGCCACTACTACTGCTTTCTGGCTCCTATTGAGTTTCAAGCACAGAAGATCCACAAAGGGATTTGATTAGCACAAAGTGCTTCATACCAGAGCCGTTTTTTTTTTTTAGTCTCTGGGAAATGTAAGTTTTATTTCACTAGAGTTATTTTCACTCATCTATATTATATATATATTCAGGTTCACACATACTTTTGTGTTTTTTTTCTGTTTTTTCATGTGATTTGAACATACGTTCATCCTGACCAAGCACTGTTTGATAAGTCTTTTTTTATGCCCATCACTTTATTTATTTCTGACTACTTCCTGCGATATTTTGGGATTTTCACCACTGTTTAATTATTTTTCTTATATTTGTCCTTTCATTCACAATCAGTGTCTATCACTTACTTAATTTTATTAAATAGAACACAGAGTGGAGAGAGAGGGGTGAAAAGGGTTATTTGTGGAGGTGCGCCCACTAAAAAAAAAAAAGATAAGAAAAAAAAAAGAAAAATGGCCTCAAAATGAGAGGATAAAAACAAAAAGTATAAAGGAAGAAGCTTGACATTGATACCAAAAGAGATAAGAAAATTACCAATTTTCTTTCCCCACAGGCAATTTCCAAGGGGGACACCATACAGGACGTTTATGGGTCAATGGATCTGGAGGAGTCTGGCAGGCAGTCTCTAAGTCTATTGATGCAATCATCACAGTTAATCACTCGAGAGTATATGTAGCAATGCATGGAAGAGCAACTTCTTAGCTTTAAAAAAATTAGAGGAATTATTTGTGGCTATGCAAGATGACATATTGAAAATAGGAGAAAGGGTCGAACTAAATGAACAAAACATTGAACACCAGTATTTGGAGCTGAAAGAAGCAAGGAAGGAATGTAAAGTACTGAGGAACACGGTTGCGGCATTGGAACTTAAGGCTGTTGATACAGAAGAGAGAATACTGAGAAAGAATATAAGAATCAGAGGAATATCCGAGCAGATTGATCAAGCTGGACTTCTAGACTTGTTCAGGAATATGGGTCTGCAAGAGTTTGTGAGAAAAGGTATGAGTGATTGAGCGCACAGAATTCTAAAGCCCAAAAATATTTCTAAGGCACTGTGAAGAGATACTATAGTCAGATGTTTTCATTTTACGTCAGGCAAAATGTGTTCAATGCTTCTAGAGGTTTTATATCTGATCAAGGAAAATTTTAAAACGTGTCCTTTTTTCAAGACTTATCTGCTAGCACAAGGCAGAGGAGACGTGCCTACAAGGAATTCACAGTGGATCTAAGAGCAAGAAATATTAAATATATGTGGGGTTTCCCAGTTAAGATTATTATATGGTTATTTATTCAGTCCTTTGTGCTGAATACAGCCAAGAATGGAGAAGAAGAATGAAGCAGAGAGGGGGGCTGACCATCAGTAATTTTTCTGCAGGAGAGGGGGAAAGGGGGAGCTAGGAGAGGGGGAGGTTTCATTAAAAAAATGGAGAATTAGGATGGACACATAGTAATTTTTACATCTTAAAAGGTGATTACTACTTAATATAGATGCATGTTATGCACAATGTAATAGGAATGAAAGCTGGGATATGCTCAGATGGAAAATATGGAGAACTTAGATATACACATAGTAATTTTTGATTTACAATAGATTAATATTAAGATATATGTTTTGGAAATAGACACTTAAGGAGAGGTCTATGTAATCATTGTTTGGTTTTATACAGAATGTTTAGTAAGTTTGCACTTCCTATTGGCACTTCCTGCACAAGTAGATTAGTAATTAAAAGTGTGATTGTTAGTTAAAATAAAGACACTTTTTGAACAAGTAGATTAGTAATGTATATTGGGAAATGTATATACTTTTTATTGCGATTAAAATGTGGGGTCTCTTAAAAATGCTCGCAAAATTAAGTAATGTATGTTGTTTTTTTTTTTTTGTTTTTTTTTGCTTTCTCTTTTCTCATTTCCTCCTACAATAAGGACAAGGAGAATCTAGATATACACATAGTAATTTAATTTTTTTAATGTGTGATTAATACAAATGCAATTTGTGCGCAAGTGGTATAGGAATGTAAACTGTGATATGTATAGATGTCTCTTTCTGTTTTCTTTTGTTTTTTTTTTGTCTCTTCTATATTCGCTCCTTCCTGCTTCTTTTTTCCTTCACTTCACTCTGTTAGATATAGATAATCGAGGTTCTCATAATTCGAGGGTTGATGATGTCGAATGGAGTGTTGATGAGACAGAAGTCTCACTTCAGTGTGGGGGTGGGGGTCAATATAGGCCACATAAAGGGATTTATATATTATATGTTTGTTGGGTTTGGTGTCTGGGTTGTTTTTTGTATTGCACTCTGGAGCTCGAATCTTGATTAAAACTGGGAATCGGCTGGGAATGGATGACCTGGTTTAGATCCTTACACTTAATGTGCAGGGAATTAATACACCCCCCCCCCCCCCCCCCAAAATGTTCCTCCTAGATGGAATTTCTATCTAACCAGTCCATTGATTTTGTTTATAGGAGACATATACTGTAATTGTACACTCCTCCCTTCCGACTAAAAAGAAACGTGGGGTTGTAATCTTGATTTCAAATAATATTACGTTTGAAATCCTTTATAAACAGAGTGATAAACATAGACAATCCACTTTTGCGGTATGTAAGCTGGACGATATACTGTTTTCTGTTCTTAACTTACATGCTCACAATTTAAAACAGGTGTGTTTTGTAAATAAAACTCTGAAGAAAGTACAGAGTCTTGTTCAGGGCACTTCTATGTGCCTTTGGGATTATAACTGCATAGCTGATTGTGCCATGGATGAGTCAATTATAAGGGTTCATAGGACAAAGAATAGACAGAAGGTCTTGGCAAAAGATGTCCAGGGCATGCTGGGTACATATAGATATTGCAAAATTATACTTTTTTTTCTCACACAAGGATATGATCCTGATAGGGGTAGATTCAATTAGGGATAGTAAGAAGATAGATACAGGAAACTTACATGGGCCGACCACGATCCATTTTGTCTCGAGATTAAAAAGAAATATTGGAGAGGGGAGTGTACATGGAAATTTAAGGAGTCACTTCTTTCTAATGAAAACATAGAAACATAGAATGTTTCGGCAGATAAGAACCATTCGGTCCATCTAGTCTCCCCAATTTCTAAATACTTGTATTAGTCCATAGTTCCCTATCTTATAGCTAGGATAGCCTTGTGCCTATCCCACGCATGCTTAAACTCCTTCACTGTGTTTACCTCTACCACTTCCGCTGGAAGGCTATTCTATACATCCACTACCCTCTCAGTAAAGTAATACTTCCTGATATTACTTTCAAAATGTTGCCCCTTTAATTTAAGACTATGTCCTCTAGTTTCTCTAGGTCTCACTAATGCTCTGTACAATGGCATGAACACTTCCTTCTTTCTACTGCTAATACCTCTCCCTATGCAACCAAGCATTCTGCTAGCATTTCCCGCTGCTCTATTGCATTGCCTACCTACCTTCAAGTCCTCTGAAATTATTACTCCTAAATCCCTTTCCTCAGATGTTGAGGTTGGGACTGTACCAAATAGTCTATATTCTGATTTTGGGTTTTTACGACCAAGGTGCATAATCTTGCACTTGTCCACATTAAATGTCAGTTGCCACTGCTCTGACCATTTTTCTAGTTTAGCTAAATCGTTTGCCATTTGGCAATGTAAATATAATGATATGTAAATAAATTACTCTTATCATCCAAACAATATTTTGAGGAGACTATTACCGGGGATTTTAGTATGAGAAACAAATGGTCAGCTTATAAATGTGTAGTGAGGGGAATCTCTTTATTAAGAAGGAAGCCTATCTCAGGAAAAAACAGGTTGGGGGAGTGGAGTATCTGGTTTATATATAGCCCTGAATAATTTAAAGTGGGAGTGTGAGGCCACACCAGATAATTTGTCTATTGCAGAGATGACACAAATTATAAAATTAAATTCAGGAACTACTGACTATCAAGGCTAATAAAAACTTGATAAGACTGAAATAAAAAGTATATTGTGTGGGAAATATGGTGGATAGGATGCTTACGAACCAGCTGAAAAAAACGGAAATTGAAGGAACGTATACTTAAAATTGTGGAGCGGGATAAAGTTTTGTATGTAGCAAAGATGAGGTGGGTAAGGCATTTGAATACTTCTACTCGAAACTATAAAATACCCCTGATCAGTAACAGGACAGAATGCAAATCAAGAAATACTTGAAATAAAAATATTAGAATCCAATCTGATAGTGATCTCAGAAGATCAAGTAATGAGATCAGAGATACTAGGAAATGTCCTACTGGCTGCTTTCTTACCCATCACCAAAAAAAGATAAAGATGCTTCAAAACGTAAACATTTTCAACCAATTTTGCTGATCAACACCAACACAAAATTAAATATGTCCAGTTTTGAAACATAAAGATCTGGTGGGATGTGTAACAGGTAGGTAAAAACAAACATTGGCCATTCTTGAAGGGGGTCCTTCAGCACTTCGGTTTCAGGGATAGGTTCACCGATCTAATTGATTTAACTATAATAATAAATAATGGTACTAGGCAGGGTTGTCTGTTGTCCCCCCTGTTGTATGTACTGTCATTAGAACCCCTGGCCAATAGAATATGGCAAAACCTACATGTGAAGGGCATTGAGATAGGGTATGTGGAGAGGAAGGTTAGCCTGTAAATGGATGATATGCTCATATCTACATATGACCGAGAGAAAGATCTGACCTCATTGATGAAGGAGATAGGGGAATATGACCACTACTCTAACTACAAGTTAAATACAAATAAATCAAAGGCACTGAGTATAGCCATAATTGAAAAGGACAGGTGTAAACTATAAGCTATTTACGATTTCCAATGGGAAAAGAAAGGTCTTAATTATTTGGGAGTTGTGATTCCCAATAATATTGATACAATAATTGATGATAATTCTAATGGATTACAAAAAGAACTCTGTAATAAAATTGGGGAATGGAAGGGTATGTTTGTGTCCTGGATGGGGAGGAGGAATATCGCTAGGGCATACATGATCCCAAAATGGCTATACCTGCTGAGGATGATACCTGTTAGATTGCCAACTAGATGGACAAGACTTTTTCAGATTAGTATTGAGGACTTCTACTGGGCAGGGAAAAATCCAAGAGTTTCTAGAAGGTTGTTGGATATGAGTCAGAAGAGAGGTGCCAAGCCAAGAAGTAACCAATCTAAAATGTGTACTATGGTACCACCATGATAGAGTAGAGGCTTTGAAGAACTTTGGATGGCCCACGGTTTTGAATTTTGGTTGCATCTGAAAAAAGGATTGGGTTCAAAGATAGGATTATAAAAAAAAAAAGCACCCGTGGTAGTCCTACAAAATAACATACTAAATCTAAGTCTGCTGGGGTAGGAGCAATACAGGGGGGAAAAGTGGCAGATATAATGTATACGGATAAAATGAAATACTTTGATCAACTTGCTGGGGATTTCAATTTGTGGAATAAAGATGCTTTTTATATTTTGAGGATAGGACATTAGTTGTGAATTGATTATATTCATACCGAAGGAGATAACCCACAAACTGGTAGATAAATCTCCAATAACCAATGGTATTACAAATATGCAGCAAATGTTCTATCAACTTCTTTTGGTCAATGCTTTCCCTCAAGTCATCTAATCCTAAGATTTTTTCCTCCTGGTCCTGTCCTCTAAGTCCACAATCCTTGTCTCTTGATCCAAGACTTTACCTTCTAGCTTAGATATCCTATCTTTGGAGTTGTTTGCTACAAATTCAAATTTCTCAATTGTTTTAACTGTAGCTTTAATTTGCTCTTTAATTTCTCTCAGTTCCTCTTTAAAATCCATAAAGTATGACTTCAACTCTTCTTTGATCTGTAGCAGTTGTTTATCTAGACACATCTGTATTTGTGCCTGAGAACCTAGCTGTTTTTTCTATGGGGAAACACTCTCCCTATGTCCAGAAGGTATCCCCATCTCAGTCTCCAAAGCTAAGGTATCTGCTGTAAAAGACAGCTGTGTATATTATTCAAGGACCTTGAGTGCTGAGGAGAAAATGAGGATGTATTTTTTTTTTTATCCTTCTTTTCTTCACTGTCTTTCTTTATTACTTTTTTCTGATTTTGTTTGAGGTCTGACCCTTTTCTGCTTGCCATTCTAATTAAGGCAAGGTGAGCTTATAAACAGCCCTTGGGGCTACTGCTTCTTACTGTCCTATTTTTCTTTTCACCTTCGTACTCAATCAGTTACCAGCTTTTAACTCACTCAAATTATTCCAGCATCAAACACAATCAGAAGAAAGAAGACCCACCTTGTGACAATGCATAGAAGCACCAGTTAACCCCCGGGATGCTTGAATCATAGCAGCACTTCCTGCTGGCACACTCCGACGCACTAATCCCTGGATATCCACAGTCCTGTCTCTCAGTGGGATTCCTGCCGCACTGATCTGGGGGACTCGCTGCTATACTTTCTGAAAAAGGAAAAATATTTAACATCATAAAAAATGTTTAATTGCAAAATAATAATAAATGTAAACAATATTGGTTCCATATGAAGATAGATAGATAGATAGATAGATAGATGATAGATAGATAGATAGATAGATAGATTATTTAGTGTCCTGAGGATCTCCGCATATCTCTTCCTTTATAGTGTGGACAGTCAGTGCACTAATGTCATTGGGTTATTCTTTTGAAATGGGGAGAGAACCCACCTATACTAAATGATATTAAGGTCACTAAAAGGACCACTTTTGGTCAGTAGGTTGACTATTAGCCCCTGTGTCGGGTACAAAACCCGTTCGGCAGATCAGCTATGCAGTGGTTTTTTCATGTCACTACTTTTTGTCAAGGGATTTTTTTTTTTATATTTATTTCAGTAAAGCCTGATTTTTTTATTGCACATCCTGTGTTTGTGATAGTAAGGGTCAGTCAGTCTGTGATAGCTGAATAGGTTACACCTTTTGGATATATTGGTAGGTTGACCTAACAGATACTTTTTTTTAAATAGGGAAGATAGTTTTAGCCCAGACAGTTGCCAATCAGCTTTTAGACCATGAGTCTCCAGATGAACCTACACAAGGTCCCAAAAACCAGTCAGGAAAGTGTTCTGTGATTTTATTAGTTAGATAAAAAAAAAAATAGATTTCGTTGTAGCAGACATAACATTTGTTTGACTTACTTATTTTGTTACGGTTGAAACACCATTTAACGTTAGGAATGCTGGAGTTAAAGCAACAGCCTCTGGAATAACAGTCCTTAGCGCTTATCCCTGGATATCCGCATTCCCTTCTATCCTTGGGGTCCACTGAGCACTGAGCATTATCTAGGATGTAGAAATAATACAACAGCAAAAATCCCAAATTATTTATACACATTGCATCTATATTCTGATATTGTAGATGTTCAATAATAAGATGGGTAAATATGTTTGAAAGGCAGAAATTGGGTAGTATTGACTCTTCTTGGCATCTAACAAAAAGCATAAAAAACTTTAGTGAAAGTTTATAGAATTTGCATTTTATATTAGATCCTGTAACATATCCCATAAATCTCTGATGCAGGGCTGCATGGGGCCTTTCTGGTTCCAGTAAAATCCTGCAAATCCTTTATTATAAGATTAAGATAAGCGTTTCCAAATACAGCTCATGTACCGGTCTGTCTCTCTTTGCCTAGTCTTCTCTGTAATAATTTCTTATAATTCTATGTTATACTCTTTTACTATGAAAATTGTTTGTTCTATATAAATAATAAACGGAATGTAAGATAAAGCAAAATATTAGGTCCACTATACTATAGATTCTTCGTATTTTTAAACCCCCCATGTGTCCACTGTCTGTTATGTTTATTGTCGAAGCTAGTCAAATAATACCGATGCCCCAAACAATGGTGTTGTTTTAAATCTCTGAAGGTATTTGCCTACCTGTGTAATGTTTTATATTTTGTGATAAAATAATAAAGAAACAAATGATATTAAAGGGAATGTACTATAATGTAAAACATTTTGTTATCAATAGTCTGGATAGTTAAAGATCACTGGTGCAGGTCACAGCATCAACCAATACATAACTCACCTATAACTGTGCTGCAGAATTGTTTTTATAAAATTCCATTATACAGACCCTTAGTGCACATTCCACCTATAGAAATAATCTAAAAACAGTGAATTTGAATGGAATGCATTCTGCAAATTATCTTACAAACTAACTGAACACAAAGGATTATTAAACAAATATTACTATATGAGAATTGAGAGAGCTCAGCTCTGTGATAATATCAGTCAGTTTCTTTTCTCTTGCAGTACCTCAAAATCTGAAATGCTGATTTGTCTGATGAAAGAAACTCATGAGGGTCTATTCAGTGAAACTGAGATGGGACTTACAAAGTTTAGGCCAATGCAGCTGAATGGGAGAATTTTTCCAACCCAGGTACTTTGACCTAAAGTTTCAAATTCCTGTGTCAATTCTCTGCCATTCTCTTTTTATTGCGCAGACCCTGTGCTGTTGAGTCATGTAAACCAATAAAATCAAACCCTTTCTCTCATTGGTAGCTCTGGAAGACTATATATCTGACAAACCATACAGGGCTTGATCACCGTTTATGATTGATGACAAGTTGTTAGAGATTATGAGATTATACTATATTTATGTCTACAGCCTACTGCCTACAAGCTCTGCTCTCTGGGACAGTGTGACAAGCTTTGTGTTCACAGTGTGAGAAACTCTGTAGTGGCAGTGTGAAACTGTGAGAAGCTCTGAGGGGCAGTGTTACACTGTGACAAGTTCTGTGGTGCTATGTGATACTGTGACAAGCTCTGTGGTGCTATGTGATACTTTGACAAGCTATGTGTGCCACTGTGACAAGCTCTGAGGAGCAGTGTTACCCTGTGACATGTTCTGTGGTGCTATGTGATAATGTGACAAGCTCTGAGGGGCAGTGTTACACTGTGACAAGTTCTGTGGTGCTATGTGATACTGTGACAAGCTCTGTGGTGGTATGTGATATTTTGACAAGCTCTGTGTGCCACTGTGACAAGCTCTGAGGAGCAGTGTTACCCTGTGACAAGTTCGGTGGTGCTATGTGACAATGTGACAAGCTCTGAGGGGCAGTGTTACACTGTGACAAGTTCTGTCGGTCTGTGTGACATTGTGACAAGCTCTGTGGGGCAGCATGACACTGTGACAAACTTTGTGTGACACTGAAAAGCTCTGTGGGGCAGTGTGACATGTGATACTGATTAGTGACAAATATCTTAACTTTAAATGATTTGATTATATTAATTTTAGCTTTGCTTTTTTTATATTCATTTATGGTTAAATGCTTATACACTTGTTGCTGAGAGAGAAGGAAATCCTATTATATTAGGGACTATAGCAGTTAAGGAATATGTATGCAATACACATATAAGAGATAAATGAGGTCACATATGAAAGCTAAGTGCAATCTTTTCATCTCCATCTTTCAGAAGCAAACAGTGTGCCATTGTGACAGATAACATCAGATAGCATCTGCACCAGCATCCACATGGCACACTGATGATTACTCAAGCCACCACCCACTTTGCATCCACAGGACATGCCCCAGCACACGCCCCATCACTCTGCACCAGCACCCATATTGCACACCCAAGACATGCCCTATCAGCCACATTGCACACCCAGTACTTACCCCAGCAGCCCAGGAAATACACGAACACCCACATTGTGCACTTAGGTCATGCTGCATCACCCACATTGCAGACCAGGACATGCCCCATCACCAATATTGCACACACAAGGTGATATGTGAATATACATGTAAATGTATAGCCTTTGGTAAAAACTATGAAAGAAGCAAAATAAAGACCAATGTGGCAAACCAGTAAGGTAAATCAGGAAATAAATGAAAAGAAAATAGTTTTTAAACATTATAAAGCTGAGGGATCAACAGAAGCATTTGCAAAATACAAAGAAGCCAGCAAAAACTGTAAAAAGGCTATTAAATTGCAGAAGGAAAACACATTTACTAAGGACAGCAAGAGGAATTCCCAAAAAAATGTAATATATAAATAGCAAAAAAGCAAAGTCTGACATTGTTGGGTCTTTGTTATCTGAATTGGGTTAGTCAGTGGAGACAGAGAGAAAGCATATATTTTAAATACTTTATTTTCTTCTGTTTGTACCAAGGAGGAACAAATGGACAAGAACTTAGAAGTTACTTTTACAGAATAGTCCCAGCAGGAATGAGATTAGCTGACCCAAGAAAAATTGTTAAAACAATTAAATGGTGTTTAGGTAGACAAAGCCTTGGGGCCACATGGTATACACCCAGACCATTATTTTTGTGCCCACAGATTGGCGTAAAGCCACTGTAGTGCCAATATTTAAAAAGGGATAAAAATCCCAGCCAGGCAATCACAGACCTGTAAGCTTGACATCTATGGTTGGGAAACTGTTTGAAGGGCTACTAAGGGAATATATTAAAGATTTCATATTGAACAGGAATTTCATTAGCAGGACCCAACACGGCTTTGTGAAAGACAGATCTTGTCAAACTAACGCAAACAAGTTTAGATACAGGTGCTGCAGTTGATGTGATGTTTTTAGACTTTGCTAAAGCGTTGGATACAGTTCCGCATAAAAGGTGACTGTGCAAATTGACTGAAATAGGATTCAGGAATAACAGTCCTTAGCGCTTATCCCTGGATATCCGCCAAAGGGCCAAATGTTTGTTGAATGACAATTGGTTGAAGGATGGAGTGCAAAGGGTGGTGGTAAATGGGAAGTTCTCAAATTCAATAGTGGAGTACCTCACAGATCTGGTCTGGGTCCTCTTCTTATTAAATTATTAAATTGTTTATTAATGATCTCCCAGAGGGCATAGGGAGCCATGTCTCAGTGTTTTCTGATGACATAAAATTAAATAGTATTACAAAATTAGATTTATCTTCGCTGCAAGTTTGCGAGTTGGGTAATTGGGTAGATAAATGGCAATGTATTTATTTTTAAAAGACATTATGGAACTAGAGAAAGTGCAGAGGAGGGCTACAAAATTAATCAGGGGAATGGAATGTTTTAGTTATGAAGAAAGGCTTGAAAAGTTAAATCTGTACATGATAGAGAAAGCGGGCATTTGATAATGTAATATAAATATGTAAAGGGCCCATACAAAGGGCTTTTCTAAAGACCTGTTCATTAACAGAACAGTACAAAGGACCTGAGGTCACCTGCTAAGACTTGAAGAAAGGAGATTTCGTCTACAACAGTGGAAGAGATTTTTTACAGTAAGGACAATTAAGATATGGAATTCACTACCTGTAGAAGTGCTTCTAGCAAATACCTTAATTGCAGTTGCATACCTACCGTGCAGGGGTCGCAGCTGCGACCGGGCCCATTACTCCAAGGGGCCCGGCTGCACTGTAAACCCCTGCAAAAAAAAGTTGAAAAAAACTAGGGCAGCTGCCTTGGGCCTATTCATACTGGCAAATGATGGGGAAAATATGACTGGCAAATGATGGGCAAAATATGACTGGCAAATTATGGGCAAAACATGACTGGCAAATTATGGGCAAAATAACACTAAGAAATGAAGGGCAAAATAACACTGGCAAATGAATGGTAAAATAATATTGGCATATTAATGACAAAATAAAACACGGAGGAGACTTCCAGGTGACCACTGGGGAAGGGGAGTGCCAAGTGCTGTGGTTACTGTATAGTGCTGTGTTAAGACCTTTAGGTGCAATGTGGGTGCAGAGGAACATACTAAAAATAAGAAATTAACAACTTTTCAATAAAAGTGAAAATAGTTATATACATATATTTGGGGTCCACCTTTTGAAAAGGCTGGAAATATTTTAACTTTTTTTGTGGTCAGAAAAGTAATATTACTTTACTGAGAGGGTGGTGGATGAATGGAATAGTCTTCCTTAAGAGATGGTAGAGGTTAATACAGTAAGGAGTTTAAGCATGCATGGGATAAGCATAAGGCTATCCTTGATATGAGATAATGCCAGGGACTAATGAAAATATGACTTTACTGAGAGGGTAGTGGATACATGGAATATCCTTCCAGCAGAAATGGTAGAGATTAATACAGTGGAGGTTAGAAACTTAGTATTGCTTTACTGAGAGGGTAGTGGATGCATGGAATAACCTTCCAGCAGAAGTGGTAGAGGTAAACACAGTGAAGGACTTCATATATCCTAGATATAAGATAAGGTCAGGGACAAATGAAAGTATTACTTTACTGAGAGGGTAGTGGATGCATGGAATAGTTTTCCAGCAGAAGTGGTAGAGGTTAATAGAGTAAATGCGTTTAAGCATGCATTAGAAAGGCATAAAGCTACGCTTGATATAAGATAACATCAGGGACTAATGAAAGTATTACTTTACTGAGAGGGTAGTGGATGCATGGAATAATTTTCCAGCAGAAGTGGTGGAGGTTAATACAGTAAAGTAGTTTAAGCATGCGCGGGATAGGCATAAAGCTACCCTAGATATAAGACAAGGCCAGGCACAAAGCAAAAGGAGAAGTCTTACATTGTAGTCAAGAAGGAATTCGATTTTGAATTAAGGTGTTTTTATTTGCCTTCTTTTGGATCAACAGCAGTAAACATGGAATAGGGTTGAATTTGATGGATACAAGTCTAATTTCAACCTAAACTACTATGTAACTATGTAATGTTAAAATCAGGAGACTACATGTACTGGTTTCACGAATTTGCTTTCAATTTTCAAAATGCAGTGTTTAATAATGTTTCATCATTTTGTGTTCTCTACATTCTCATTATAACCTCTGGTCAAGCATCCATATAATTTACTGTTTTCACCCAAAACACTCGTACTGTCTCACCTTATACATTTCCCCTACTCATTTTACATTTTAAGTTTGTGAGCAGGGCTCTGTAACTCATGTTTCTGTCTGTCTCTGGTCGTCTAACAAAGACTGTAAATTTATGCTCTGTACCATATCTGCATACATTATTGCCATTATATAAATAAATAAAAATGCTATTTAATTTATACAATTTGTCGACTACACAAAGCTTCCTCACAAATACAGGGCTTATCCTAGATAAAGGACATAGACAGCCTCTAGTTGGAAAAATGTTCCTCTATATCCCACCATATCATACATACAGTGAGCAGATTCAGAATACATCTGTTCTTACCTGGCTGCCCATTGACATTGACCAGTCCTATAATCAGAAATACAGTCTGAACGCAGATGAGTGGGCAATTCATGGTTCTGATCTTGCTCTTCTCGTCTCTGGTCAAGAACTGGAATCAGATCAGGTACATTAGTTCAGCTTTATAGCTTACAGTTGAGTTAATATGTTCAGGGTCGTCTTTAATATTGATTGGACTCTGGATGGATAATTTGCATGGCTCTCCTGGACCCTCCCCACACCCTGGCATACAATCACGCCCACAACCCCAACCACCAACCCCCATGAAAAAAAAACACAAGTGCTCACTACAATATGTAAGTGCTCTCTAATATCCAGGTCTTCTTTTGTAATATAGGCACTGATCCCTTTTATTGCAGTGTATAAAATGTGTATAATAAGTATATAATGGCAGTGAATAAAAAGTATATATGGAACAAAATGCATATATGGCTGCAACATGTATACCTTCTTATTATGCAGCATATATATATATATATATATATATATATATATATATATATACACTATTAGATTGACCATTAATATGCCACTGTTAGATTTCGCATTATTATGCCATATCCAGTTTGAGCATGAATATGCCACTGTTAGTCTGGCCATTAATATACCACTCTTAGTTTGCTAATGAATATGAACATTAATAAGTCACAGCCTGTGAGCCTATTAATATGCCACTGTTAGAATGTCCATTAATATGCCACTGTTTGTCATTAATTTGCCACTCTTAGTCTGCCTATTAACATACTACTGTTAGTTTGCCAGTTAACATTTTCCCCCAGCCAAGGGTATAATAAAAACATTAAACCCTCTTTCCCCAGTACTCACCTGGCTGCTGAGTGTTCATGGCTGTTCATGTCGGCACAGTCTTCCCTCTTGCACGCTGTGTTCAGGAGGAGGAAAATAGCCAACAATGTGACTTCCTGCGATGACTATCCAGCGGCAATGACTTAAAGGCAGAAACAGCATCTGCTGGATGTGGGATGCTCACCGCTGCCCTTGCATGACTGTCTCCATGTGAAACAGTAACGCGGGCAATGGGCCCATGGGGCAGCTGCCCCATTTTCCCCCACATTAAAGACGGCCATGAATATGCTTCAGAAGCTGGTAACATGTTCTAAGACAATGGATAATTTAAGGCCATTCCCATTCCAGGCAGAATCTTACAGGAAGTGAGAGAAAAAAAAAATCCATTGAAATAATTGATGGATCAAGAATGATAAGACTCATGAGAATATGATTTTCTTTATGTAAAAATTCCTAGATTGCAAGTTTTTAACTTCCTACCTAAAATCCACAATATTCTGATAGATCTGCCAGGAGGGCGATCATATTGGGCATTAAGTTCCTGGCTTCTAATCTATCACAATATAGAGATCAATTTGTACAGCCCATATAAATACAATTAAAATCATATTTGACAGACACTGCATTGGCTGTTACATATTTATCAAACATTGTCTTGGATTCTGAAATGATTTTGGATTTCTGCTGACGTGCATTCTCTTTGTGCAGTATTCTCTAGCCAGTTTAAATGAGCTCAAGAGTAATCAAAATGGGTTCATTGTGCAATATGTGGCATTTGTTTTAGGTCTCAACATATTTTGGTATGAATTGAACATGGGAGGCATTGGGGACGAAAAAAACAAAATTTACTGTGCCTAAACACTGTAACAAATGCCCCTCGTTCTCTTTTGAAAAACTTTCATTGGTCGGTATAGATAAAATCAGCCCTCATTGGAGGGGAGGTAATCTCACACAAAGACTATCACAAAGAGAAACAAAATAGAAACATAGAAAGTGTCGGCAGATAAGAACCATTCAGTCCATCTAGTCTGCCCAATTTTTCTGAATACTTTTATTAGTCCCCAGTTCCCTATCTTATATCTAGGATAGCCTTGTGTCTATCCCACGCATGCTTAAACTCCTTGACTGTATTTACCTCTACAACTTCTGCTGGAAGGCTATTCCATCCATCCACTACCCTCTCAGTAAAGTAATAGTTCCTGATAATACTTATAAATCGTTGCCCCTCTAATTTAAGACTATGTCCTCTAGTGTCCTCTAATGGATATATAAGATGCAGACCTTGGCCCCAAAGGGTCTTAATGTAGATCTCAAATAGAAAACACAGGAGACTCAGCACACCGTTTAAGGGAGTTTAATCCACCAAAAAATAACGACGTTTCAGCCCAGCACTGAGCTTTTTTCAAGTCTCATAGATCAGTGCTGGGCTGAAACGTCGTTATTTTTTGGTGGATTAAACTCCCTTAAATGGTGTGCTGAGTCTCCTGTGTTTTCTATTTGCTTTATGGTCGTGAATGACGCTCCCTCATCGCACCCGATGCGTCTAAGTGTGCAGACCCATTCATACTTTTCACTTAATGTAGATCTCGACATTATGTCCTTCTGTGATGTATAGTTAGTCTCTTGCCCCTTCCTTTTGAATATATTGTATGTGGATTGACATTCTTCATATATATCTATATTTATATGTATGTGCTATACATATGTATACATGTTCTTTACACATATATTTCTGATGCACTTTTGCCGGTCTCACCACAGATCATATATATTAGTCTTCTCTCCAATCCAAACATCCATTCATAGGGATATTAATATATAATGATGGTTTTTTACTAAAGTATTATATATATATATATTTTAAAATTCTGTATTCAAATATCCACATTGCATTTAAACATAAATGTTTGTATGTATACTTTATCATATATTATGTGCCATTTTGTAGCACTGTACATCTACCAATACCATACATCATGATTTGTTCCTGTTCATTTTTTACTTCGTTTTTCCTTTATTTAGAAGTACATCATTCCATTTTTTAAATGCATGATTCAATTTTTTTAGTGCATGATTAAAGTGCATGATCTCATATTTAGCCCTGTTTTTTATGGATCCCGAAGATCCTTTATTATACATTATTATTTCTTATTATTATTATTTTCCCCCCTTTTGCTAATAAATGCATCTTTTATTATCTTTATGTTTTTATAACACGCATATGGAGGACTTCTCTGCTCCTTTTTCTCACTTGGGACACTGTACCACACTTATGACCATCTGGAACGCAAGACCCAGTGGTGGAACGCATTGTGGAATGCATGACGTCACTTCCGGTCAGACGCTATCGGCGTACCGGAAGTGGGTAATATCCGTCAGTGCCTTCCACCCAACATAAAAGACAGACTTTTTTTGACTGTCTTTTATTGCTTCAACTCCTGAGGAAGCCGGGAATGTCAAAATTCACCCCAGAGAAACGCATTGAGCTATTGAAGCTACTTCTTCACCGGACTGGAACCCTTACCAGCTGCTCCTGTGGACTATTTTATCAGACGATTTGTTTACATATGGACTCTGTAAGTGCAGTATCACGTGCAGACCATTATTGTTATTAATTTCTTGTTTTATCCAACTTCTACAGATTAAACAGAGGTTTTAATGAAATGTTATCCTCATTGATTCCTTCATTACCTGGAAGTCTGTGAGTGCACTAAATACACACATTATTCAACACAGTGTATTCTTTACGTTGTTGCACTATATATATATTTTTTTATTTCTTACATGTTCCCTGTGTAACACTCTGCGCCCTCATCCCTTCACCAAACCTTTGTTACATATATAGCACATTGAGGAGTGCTAAGAGTGGCCGCGTTTGTACACAAGGGTATTTATTGTTATTTTTATGGCATTATGGTAATACACTATTCCTTTTTTACCACGTCTATAAATTGGTTACCAGATAAATGCCATAACCTTTCACAAAATGATTGTACAAAAGAAAACCAAAGATAAATATTTTAGTAAGACACATGTTAAAACATAACTTTTATTTGGTTTGGTAAAACCCTCAATGATATATATATATAAATATATATATACATATATCTCTCTCTCTATATATATATATATATATATATATATATATATATATATATATATATATATATATATATATATATATATATATGGGTTAAGTACTAACTAATACAAAAAAATTAAACACAAAAAAAGTGCAAAGGTCGTCTTTCAGCATCTGAGTTTGACTTGAAAAAAAAAATCCTTATTGAAAGTAATGAGAGGCAAAATAATTCAAGCTATTTTTGAGAATTAGTCAAACTTAGGTGCCGAATTTGACTTATGAGTCTATTCACTACAATATGAGATTGAGGTTGAGATTATCACTAATCCCGACCTCCAAACTCGAACAGACTCACCACCCCCTTGAATTCCTCATCTCAACCTCCTAAAGTGGTATTCACTAATAATTTACGAGGTCGTGATGTGGCGAGATAAGGTATTGAGAGGAGGTCGGCTTTGTCGTCAAACTCAACCTCCGAGATCAGAGTTTCATTTCACCTTCCATATTCTATATAATAGGACGCAAATTAGTATAAATTTAAGTTAAATTCGCCATCCAAGTTGAAAATTGGAGCTTCGATCTTTGGGCCACTTTTGATCATTTCAGTGATCTTCTATATGTTTAAAAACCCACATGGGGGGAACATTTAAAATATTAAAAATATTCTCCAAAACATAGTGTCCGAACAGTTTTCTACACATCATGCCTCTGACCGCAGATATGCAAAAAGAGTAAAAAAAAAATTGTAAAATCTAATAAATCAGTCAATCAAATGAAAAAACCTGAAGAGTCACGAAAACAAAAATGATTTGTATTATGTATGTGTGCTGTGAACATACAGTCACTGCATCCTGTTCTCAATAAGTTGGTTTTCCCAACTTCCAAAAACAATTCTTTGTTGGGCTGACAATAGGAAAGGTCAGCCCAACCTTGCTTTAATTATAGCCATTGTTCATGGCAGGTAGTCTAGACGTTCAATAATACATATATATCCTGGGTAGCAGCAGAAAGGGTGGAATTAACTGGTGTGAGGGAGAATCTATGTATGATTGAACATCTAGGCTACTTGACAAGAACAAAGGCTATAATTATAGCAAGGTTGGGATGACCTTTGCAAAGAGTTGTATTTGGAAGATGGGCAAACCAACTTATTGAGCACAGGGTGCAAACACATACATTTTACATATCTTTTTTGTTTTCTTGATTATCCCATTTTTTTTTATTTCATTGATTTATTTCATTTATTTTGTTAAATTTTTATTTTTATTTTTTTTACTCTTTTTCATGTCTAGGGGGCATCAAAGGCAGAAAACTGTTCAGACACTATGTCTTGGAGAACATTTTTAATATTTCGAATGTGGATCACTGAAATGGTCCAAAAGGGTCTAAAGCTTGGAGCTCTAAGGGATTGTTTGTGTCCTGGATGGGGAGGTTAAACATTGTGAGGTCTTACATAATTCCCAAACTGTTGTATTTGCTGAGAATGTTGCCAATTTGAAGTTGGATTAAACCCTTCTAGAAGAGTGTAGATACATTTATTTGGATAGATAGGTAGCCCAGGATCTCGAGGAAGTTAAAGTGTATAAATTGGAGAGGAGGTGGCCTGAGTGTGCCTAGCTTGGAAAGATACGCTCAGGCTAGTATGATAGCACATGTAATGAAATTGCAATATTGTCAGAGTAAAGAGTCAGATTGGTACTCTATAGAGAAGGAACTAATTGGAACATCCATGTGACAGACTCCTCTGTCTTGGAACTATACTTCTATTCCGTTGCCTTCGTCTATCTTTCGGTTAGTTGCCGGTCCGTACCCTCCGTTCATTTATTTCACAAACTACCGAATAAACTACTGGGTGGAATTGTCTGATTCTGAAAAAGGTATTTTTTAGGGGAATGTGATGCATATTTTGAAAGTTATCAATATTGTTAGTTAGTCCCATTCTGTGAGCATATTGCTTTACGTGTAATGTTTAATTCTGTGAGTAGACCACTCTAAATTTTATAATGTGTCAGTGACAATCCTGGATAGTTTACTCCAGCATCCATTGTTCTGTATTAACTGGATTAACTGATTATGTTGGGTTCATTATGTCTTTTACTGGGTGTTTTGCAATTAGGTCTACTCACTGTATGGTAGTTTGGTTGCAGTCTGAAAGTCTAATGTGTTCCTAGCCCCCGTTAGTTGGAGAACTATGTTTAGTTCCATCCCCCCCTCCCCCCCATTGTATACTAATGTCTGTGATGTCATGTTTATGTCTTTTTATAAGTCTGTGTTGTTACATAAATAAAGCAGATCTCTGTTTAACCCTCAACACGGAGCTAGGTCTCGTACCTGGGGGTATGGGATTCGTATGATTTACTCGTGCGGCTGTTTGGTTCGTGAAGGATTTCGTATGGTTCCTGTTCTGCTAATTGGAACTGCTGTTAGCTGCTTCTTCATTCGGAAAGGGAACGCGTCCTCAGCGGTATTAACCTCTCCTATACCGGGGTGTACCACAACAAGCCAGATAGGAGTGTTTACTGTGGGTTCATCAGGATAAACTGCTGGCATTAAAAGGCAAAGGAATAGCAGTAACAAAATGAAATTGTCTTGAATTCTGGATAAGGTTTAAAAGAAAAATGTGTATGAAGAATAAAATAATAAATATGACCCCTGTGGAGACTTTGATTAGCAACATAGAGCAAATTAATTTAAGACACTGAATTATATAAGGGTCAGGATCAGGGATCTAATGATTACAGGAAAAATTAAATGTTTTACAGCACAATGTAAATGTGAACAATGTTATACTACATGGAGCAGATGGCTCCAAAAGTACCATGTTTGTTAACTTACATTGCAGTTTAACCCAGCTTCGGGACTCTAAGAATTATAATCCCTCATTAGATCAGATAATGAAATGGGGATAAATATGAGAGGGATTGTCATTGGAGATAACTGGACTCATAATAATGTGGGAATTAGAATTATGTTAATTACATGAGGAGATATTTGTATGTATAGTTATGTGTTGATTCAAAGGCAATTTTTACATTTTGTGATAATGAATACAATAAGGAATACAAATATTTTTGAAAAAAAAAAAAAAGGCACATCATATGAGAAAATGGCAACTATGAAGTTCCCAGGCTTGCAGTTCCTGAAATTCCGCTTGTCAACTCCTCAAAACCAAAAGTAAAAGCTGAAAATGTCAACGGCTCACAGAGGTTCCGAGAGGTGTGAGGTGCTGCTGACTGGGACCCCATGCGCTATACCCCTGATGAAGCAGCTAGTTGAGCTGCATAATGAGAAGGGTCCAAGTAAGCTGCACCTAGCAATGCAGATTGAGTTTCCTCACTCCTCTAGGAACTGGTCACACACGGTGTCCAGGATGATATTAGACCATGAACGCCTGATATGGTATTCAGGAATTCATTGTGCATAATGTGGAGATACAGGGCCTGGTGCTGGGTTACCCCAGTGGTTGGAGAGCCCATGGTCCTGCAGCCACATTTTAAGACCATGTAGGAGCAGCCGTTGTATCCAGTAGATGCTGAGACATGAGCCGGAATTGAAGAAACCCTGCAGCCATCCTGGAGCATGCATGGAACAAAAACTTGAACAGGATTAGCAGTATGGTGCAGGCTGAAGCAGATAGGCTGAGGCAGAGCGGTAGCAAATACAGAGAGAACAGAAGCAGAGACAGGGGAAAAAAACATAATACAGAGTCCAGATCTACAGGATAGACTGAGGAGCAATGGCAGAACTAAAACATACATGGGCAGGGCAAAAAATAAGACTACGGAACTAAAGGGAACAAGGAATAAGTAGCACAAGAGATGGAGTGATAATCCTCAGATGCTTCATATGGGAAACAGAACTTGGGTATTTGGGGAGGATAGAGGAACTGGAATCCTCAGGTGCTTCAGGGAAAGGAAGTTAGGAAAAATAAACACACAGATGTAAATACAGGAACTAGAATAACCCTAGAGTTGGTAACAGTTTTTTAGTTGGTTATGGCCATAAGATGAAGCTTGCTAACCATGTCAAGGTACCTCCCTGTCAGACTCCCCTAAGAAGTAACTCACTGGAGTATCCTAGGATCCAGACAATCACAATAGCCTCCATTCTCTTCACCACTGGGCTTACTACAACGCTCTCCTGCAAGAGTTTACTATCCTCTTGACAATGAGCAAGGTTGTGCGGTGCATGCTGCCCACGTGAATTTAAAAGGAATCTCCGCACTCAGTATGGCGCTGAGTGATTCTTGTGTATCCTGCCTGTCTTCTACCGTTTGTTTACTGTTGCCAAATTGGATTGTCGTCGATACCGCTACCTTGCCTGTGAACTATATACTGCGACTCATGCATACATTAAAAACTGTGCTATATACTGCTTACTGCTTAATTTAAAACCGTGCCTACCTCCGGAATATATTGGTGTTGTATTATCGCTCCAACTACACGCAAGGCGGCCTTTTCAGTTTTCAGTGTCCTTATCCATTTCACTAAGGTTTGTTTCTCCACTGTTCATTCCTATTACTGTGGCACAATTACTACTTATATTTTGCTGTACCCTGAATTTTGGTTTTCACATCCTGTATACCCTCACACTCACATTAGGCAAGTCCCTAATGCTAAACTAAAACAACAAACTTATAATAAATTAACACATTAATAAATAACAGCATCTAAAAGAATTACAATTAAATTAATTACAACAAAATAAACCTGTGTGGTGTTTAACCAAACTGTATGAATTATGTACACCTACACATAAAAACTCTGGTTCATCTACTTTAACAAACATTTATTCAGAGACTAAACAGCATGTAAACATCATAAATAATGACACACAATCTCAATAACTAGAACAACAAAAATAACAGCTAAAAAACAATAACAACTAAACTTTATAAGTAAAAATCCTCAGATCTCACCCACACTTCACCATGATAAAACCTAATCCATGTCTGCTCACATGCACAGCCAGGAAAGAAGAGAGAGATGTGAGAGATAGAGGGAGTGGTGGTCTCTTCCTAACTTGTAAAGGTATTGAATTACCTTATTACCATGTCAAAGGGTAAAGTGTATCCCCCTGTTAGAAAGGTTTACATGAGCTTGGTTGCATGACCCATGGTCATCATTAGTTCGATGACAGAATGTCACCACATTCCCACAGTTTAACTTCTCTTAAAAGCAAAAATAATGGTAATATCCCTCAAACTATCTCTATCTGTCTAGCTGTCTATATCTCTTTCTATCTCTCTATCTAACTATGAGATCTGATATAAGAAAAGGGAGTAAAGGAAATGTAGTGAGTGAGATGAGCAAGGTGAAAGAAAATAGTCAAACAAGGGTTACACCACCCGACATTCGCCCAATTTCTCTTGCTTTCAGTTGTTCAGAAGCCTGGCAGTTTGCTCAGTAATATTGTACGTCAATGTGTTTGTGTGATGTAAATTAAAATCTAGACACCATCAACCCCATAGAGTTATTAATATTAGTTTATGACACAGTATGATGTTTAGTTCCTCCTATGACTGGTAAATGAAGACTGTGAGTCCTAGTGACTGATCCGTGTGCTTGATAGCTTTAATTTTAGTCCTAGACATGAAATGACTTCTCCTTGGATATTGTCTCTGACTGGTCAGTCCAAAGCTTGAGGTTTGTTGGTTTAGTGACACATACAAGCAGATGTGTATTAGTGCAAGTGAAAAACCTTTGTGTGCCCACTTCTTATGCTATGAATGATACAGATTCCTGCTTCCTGTTTTTTTTTACTTTACCCTCATTCTGAGCGTTGTAGTCTGTTTTGAGGACTATAGTTTGGCTTGGTAATACCTTCATCTGTACAGTTCTTTTGGTTTAGTAATCCCAGCATTTCTTTATCTGTACTGTAAACTGTGGCAGGACAAGTAAGTGTTACTTGCTTTCTCTGGATCTTCCAGATAAAAGGTTTTTGAATTAAACACAGACAAGGAAACATGTACAGACATAATCAGCGGATCTTCTTGTGTCAAAGGCTTAACTAGTTTTGCTGAACAACATTTATTTTATTGTGGTGTCTATGTTTCAATTTTAGAGTATTAGATTCTTTTACTTCACACCTGATGGAATGTTAAGCGCAGAACCCTATTAGTTATCGAAATACATACAATAATCGCAAAACAATTTTAACATGAAAGTATTGTACATAAATGTGGGTGGGAAAGTCATAAGGGTGAAAAAATACATACACAGTTGCACGTGGGTGCAGATAAATATAAGTCTGTTATGAGTTTTGTAGTCCATGTTTCCTAATTGCACCCAGTCAATGGCATCAACAGGTTTTATTCCCATAAAGATCAGGTAAACTTCATCATTAAAAAAAAAATGTTTAAAAATGGATTTAATTATTAGAAGGGTAGATAGTTAGGAGTCAGAGGAAAGAAAAGAAGAATAAGTAGATGCAGATGTAGAAAACCAAAGAAAATGTAATGGGGGGAATTAATTGCTGGGGACCCCCAATTGATCAGTCTTTCCCTCATCTCTAATCTGTTCCCTAAGTGCTTTCATGTCTGCTTACAATCGCTCAGTCTGTCTCTTTAGAATTCACTTCTAACACTCTGGATCTGTATCCCCTAGAGGCAGTCAGCAACATTGACAAACAAAGACTTAATTAGCTAAAATCTAGGGTTAGGGTTAGAATAGTTGTTAGGTGTTACAATTAAATTAGGGTTGGAACGAGGGATAGGGTTAAAATTAACTTATAATTAGAATAGGATTAGCATAAGGGTTAGAGTTGGCGTTAAATTTAGGGTTAGGGTTACATTTAGGATTCAGGTTGAGGTCAAAAGGTCATTGTAGGAAAAAACAAAAAAGCACTATTTTGGGTTTTTGCCTTACAACTCGCAAAAAAACTGCAGATAAAAAATGTAAACAAGCATATTTCTGAACTCGGGACAACATTTGGAAACTATTTAGATGGGGTCTTTTTAATGATTGTATTTGTGTAAATTATTTTTTAGGTTAAAGTTAGAAAAAGTGTTTTATTTTATAATTTATTTTGTAGTAAATTATAAGAAATGATGAACATAATGGTATCTAATGAAAGCCCTTATGATGATGATAAAAACAACATATAATTTGTGTGGGTACAGTATGTGAGAAAGAAGAAAATTACAGCTAAACACAAACACCCCAGAAATGTTAAAACAGCCCTTGTCACCAAGGGAAATACAAGGTCAAAAGGTCTTGTCACTAAGTGTAGTGAGGCTTCACAAATAAACAGAATGGCTCAAAGGAAGATCATGGAAACTGTAAATAGCTGACTAACTTCAGCATAATGAAAAATTCCACATGGCCCAGCCATATAACAATCCACCAGTAGACTGATCTTGGGTGGAGCGATGACGTAGGTGCGTGGCTACGTTTCGCGGGGTTTTGTCTGGTCTCTGGAGGATTCTCCCTCCGACAAGGGAGTCGAGCTGTTTTCCCAAGAATGCTGCTAATATCACTGTGAGCGGATGCCGATAAGACAACTGTAAGCTACGATGACATGAGCTATTATAACCTTGGAACTCTCAGTCAAAACGGAGAAGAATTCCCCCCGCTGAAACCTTTCAGGCTGTCCTCTGCGTGTAAAGAAACTGCCTGGGCATTGCTTACTAGAGATAAAACGTGTACCAACAGCAAGACAGGAGAAGCCTGCTGGCAACCAAAGAAAGATGCAGAATTGAACATGGAGAAGTTGTGAGAATCCGAGAAGCCTCCAAAGCTAAGTCTTTCAAACTGTATATACTGTGCATAAAGACGATAGCAGGATTAGCGATGTTAAAACCTTTAACTCTGCAAACTCCTAAATCTCTAAATCTTTGAAACGGACTGGGAGAATATTCTCAGCTGTATATGTCGAACCAAGAGGAATATAATAGTTAACGACTATTTGAACACTTTTTCCTACTCTACAACAGTATTTTATGATTTGGCTGACAGCAAATGAAGACTCTTAAAGGCTGGAAAATACTATCTGTACCTTGAAATTCTATGAGCTTTGATTTGTATGTTTCTAAAACCCGCAACAAAGAGATAGGAGGACTGCTCTTCATAGATTTTTACAGCTGCCCAAGGCCGGGGGTTTGGAGTTCGCAATTAAACCATGTTTGTGATTTATCAAAGCTCTGCATAGCAAGACCACGGTTGCTAAAACCCTTGAGGCTTCTAAACTGTATATATTGTGTATAATGCAACTCCTAAGAGCTCCTGTATAGTAAAACACGAGGAACACATCGGAATATATTACAACAACTTGCAACTTGAAATTTTATGAGCTCTGAATTGAATGCGGATATGGTCCGTCACTAAGATATACGAGACTGACCTTCCACTTCATAAACAATCTGTTATAAGTGAGTCTACTAAAGACCTGAATTTGTAAATAGCTTTAGCACTAATTGTATATATCCGCAACCTGCTGAGGACGTGCATAGCAGGATTAGTGCTGTTAAAACCTCTAAAACCGCAAACTCCTAAATCTTTAAATCTTTGATATAGGCTGGGAGAATATCACTAGCTTTATATGTTGAACTGAAAGGAGTGGTTTGGACTTTATAAGAACCAGGTGTGACATAAGTCTGAAGTCTAATTTAAAACCCATCAGGGAAGTAGTTAGTCTTTCTCTGAATACACCTCCAAACTCTAACTAATCTGAAGGACTTTGTGGTTCTCCAATATTGTATCAAATCATATATATTTGAGATCCTCTAGCTAACTGTTAACTAGGGGAAAAGAAATAGGGAAGTGGAAGGAGGAGATATAATTAGAAGACCCTTGACTTTTATCAAGACCTACATAAGATCACCGTACACTAGAACAAATTTTGAAATTTTGACCTGAGTCGAAGTATCTGGTGTCAAAGAAGTCTGCTGAATCCAAACAAATCTCCAAAAAGAAACAGGATAAGAAACCAGAGGCTTCTTTACTCCTCAAACAAGTAGAGGAGAGGCAAAAGCAATAAATAGTGAAGAAACCTCTCCTGTGGATACAGGTGACAGAACATCAGATATAGAGGGCATGGGGGGAGAATCCCCGACTTTACCAAACATTTCTTCTGAGTTTATTAAAAACTGCCTTGCAGAACAAGCAGAGGCGATAAAAAAGGAAATACATATTAACTCTCAAGAAATTAAAAAAGAAATTACTAATATGACAACAAAGTTTGAACAAGTGGAAATTCCGATAGAAAGCATTAAGAGCCAGTTAATAACCCAGACAGAGACGACCAATGAAATGCAGAGGAGAATCGATAACTTGGAATTAAAGCTGGCAGACCAAGAAGATAGAAGCAGGAGGAATAACATCAGAGTCCGAGGAATACCAGAAGAAATATCCAACAGAGACTTAGAGAAGTATATGGAGGATTTTTTTCAATTCCTTGGACTCCCAATCACTAAAGACAATAATATGATGGAAAGATGTCATCGAATTTGTAAACCCGAAAACGTACCTGACCATTTGCCTAGAGACACGGTCATTTGTTTCCAAACCTTTAAATTTAAGAATCTACTAATGAGAACTATCTTTGGAAAATCTTTGAAAGGATCGATATATGAAAACATAAAGATATTCCCTGATTTGTCAATCTACACTAGGAAAGCACGATTAGCATTTGCACAAGAAACTAAGATACTCAGGAATAGGGGGATAAAGTACTCATGGGAATTTCCAACTAAAGTATGGGTTTTATACGAAGGGAATAAAGAGGGGATTTCCACACCGCAGCGTTTAGCTCAATGGATAAAAGAACATAGTTGATAACTATAGGGAAAGAACTAAACAAATCAGGAGGATACTTGAGGGAGAGAGAGGGGGAATTTAAGGTTTTTTTTTTTGTCTTCTCCTTTTCTCCTTATTTAGGTGTTACGCATTGGAATAAACTACAAGGTATAGATAAATATATATAGAATTAGTATGTCAATAAGAATGAGGGAATCAAAGAGGGAGAACTAACTCTACACTGGTAATAGAGGAGTGGATATAAAAAGGCACTTTACAAAGAAGAATAAATTAAGTTAATATATAAGATACACATAAACAGAATACTCGATTTTGTTTTTGGAGCATAAGGGAAGAGTGAAGTTTCTCCCTTCCACTTCTTTTTTTTTTCTTTTTTCTCCCACTAGATATAGCTACACATAAATAAATTTGTATGTTAATAAGAACGAGGTAATCTAAAGAGGTAGATTTAACCTTACACTGGGAATAGTAGAATAGATATAAGAATGTACTTTATAAGGTAGATAAGATTTAAGTCACTATACAAGATACACACTTCATATATATATATATATATATTTTTTTTATATATATATTTTTACATATTCTTTATATTTTTTATTTGATTTTTTTTATTTTAATTTTTTTTATTTTATATATATATATTTTTTTTTTACTCTTTTTCCTTCTCTTCCCTCCTCTCCACTTCGGCCTCCCTGGAGGGAAGGTTTACTTCCAGAGACCAACAACTATCCAGTAATAGTAATGGATATTACTTGCAGTCTATCTAACCTCCAGATGGTACGATTAGACTTTTCGATGTGCATAAAGGGGTTATCACGTCGAGAAATAGCAAGGGATGGGTGTGTAAATGTTTAATGTGGGTTTGTTTGTATGTCCTTTTTGTGTGCGTCCGCAGAGATAGGGGAGAGACTAGGAACAGAAGCCACAAGTCAATGTTAGATGGATAGTCTAAAAATGCTTACAGTTAACGCACGTGGGATTAATTCTCCTCAAAAGAGGCTCATTGTATTGGACTTTTTGAGAAAGGAGGGAGTTCATGTATGCGCGATCCAAGAGACCCACTGGAAACAGGGGGATGAATCGAGAATGAAATCCAGGGAAATCCAGGGAATACCCAACAATATTTTTTGCCTCCCTGTCTGAGAAGAAAAAGAGAGGAGTAGCATTTCTATTCTCATTGGACATTGAACCAGAAGTGATACATTTAGAATACGATACAGAGGCTAGATTTATTATTCTAATATGTGGGATAAGAGGTAAAGTCTATACCTTAATAAATGTATATGCCCCAAACCATTCCCCTGCCTCGTATATCCAAAATTTGTGTACTAAGATTGAGAGGGTAAGACAGGGAACGGTCCTGTTTATGGGGGATTTCAACTGCGTTATGGATACACACCTGGACCGTAGATCCGGAAAAGGGAGAAGCCAAGATAAAAACCTAATAAACAATGCAAAGAAACTTAGAGAGACGGTTGGGCTTTTTCCTCTCCTGGATTTATGGAGGGTTTTCCATCCAGGGGAGGTCGATTTTACATGTTATTCCAGATCACACTTGACATATTCCAGGCTGGACATATTTTTTGGAGATAGGGCTATAACCCAGAATATTAAGAACATAGTTATAAAAGATATTGCCTGGTGAGACCATAACGCAGTGTGGATGGATTTAAAACTTGAAAACAGGAGAACCAGATCAGAATGGAATTTAATCAGTGCCCTAATCAAAAAGAAACAAAATATACAGTTTTTAAAGGAAGCAACGGATAATTTCTTCCGGGAGAAAATAAATCATGAAGTGAGTCCCCCTATGACATGGTGCGCCTTTAAGGCGGTCATTAGAGGACACCTGATTAAATTAGGGGCCCAGGAAAAAAGAAGGTCACCCCCGAATCTGGCTAAACTATATATAACCCTAGATACCCTTAAAGCAAATCCATCTCCACTAATATCGAATAAACTGAAGATAATAGAACTAAAAATTAATGAACAATTAATAGACAAAGCAAATAAAGTATTAGAACGTTTCAAAACAACATGGTATTATAAGGGGAACAAGGTAGACAAGTTGATGACGAGACGACTTAAAAAACAGGAGGCAAAAAAACGGATATCCTTGATAAGAACTGACTTTGGAGTAGTAATGACACCAGAAAAGATTGCTGATGCCTTTAAGAATTTTTATCAAACTTTGTACAATCTCCCGCATGCACCAGATCAGGAGATAATTAGCTCTTATTTTAAAGATCTGACACTGCCTAAGATAAGACCGGACCAACTAGAAGCCCTTAATAGCCCATTCCTGGCTGAGGAGGTGAACTATTGTATAGACAGATTGAGATTAAACAAGGTCTCTGGTCCCGATGGATTTAACAATCTTTTTTTTAAGGTCTTTAAGGGAAAACTACTGGGAGACTTGACAGCGATGTTTAATTTATTGTCTACCGGGGAACCCATCCCGGGAGAGCTTTTGAAGGCAAATATAATCACTATACCAAAGGAGGGAAAAGACCTGGAACTAGTGTCCAGTTCCCGCCCCATCTCGCTTTTGAATACAGACATCAAGTTGTATTTCGGCAGTATTGGCCGAAAGGATAAAAAAGATACTACCTTTAATAATCCATCGGGACCAGATAGGGTTTGTGCCAGGTAGATCCCCCACTGGTAATATTAGACGCCTTATAGATGTCTTGGACTACTCCCGTAGAAGAAGGACTCCTATCCAGGCCCTGTCACTCGATGCCGAAAAGGCGTTTGACAGGGTCAGGTGGAATTTCATGAGAACCTCAATGGAGGCGTTCGGGTTTAGAGGAAGAATAGTAGATTCCATCTTGACACTATACACATCCCCGTCTGCAAGAGTGATAGGAGAAGGGTTTACCTCTGAATGGTTCACCCTGGGCAACGGAACCAGACAGGGTTGTCCGCTGTCCCCGTTACTATATTTGATCACGATGGAACCAATGGCAGCGGCTACAAGACAGAAACCAAATATGGGAGGATCACGTTATACATGAGCTCCCTTTCACACTTTTAGAAAGTAACTTAGAATGTATGGATTTAAAATCTTGGCACAAATGTGGCATTAAGACCTTAGGGGAATTATGGAGAGATTCTAGCATTATCCCCTTTCAGGAACTCCTGGATAACAACCCAGATTTAAAAGGGGAAACCTTTAATTATATAAGAATAAAAGGCTACTTAGCAAAATATCTGTATAAAGTCAAGTCAGAAAGGGTTGAATGCCTTAGAGGTCTTATGGGCAAAAATGATCAAAAAAGTCGATTAAAAAAATCTAAATACATGTTGGAACTGGATTCGGAAGATTGTGAATTCAAAGCCTTTGCCAAATGGGAAAGGGACTTAGGTATGACGTTAACAAAGGAAGACCTAATGAAGGCTTTCTATGGGACATATAACACAGTGAGATGTCTCAACCTTGTAGAAACACACTACAAAATACTAAACAGAATGTATCTAGTACCTGCCCGTCAAGAGACGATGGAGAGGGGCGTATCGGATTTATGCTGGAGATGTAACCGGTACAGAGGCGATATGCTACATACCTGGTGGTCCTGCCAACCGTTAAAATTGATGTGGCAGGAAATGTTGAATTTTTTATTTGACCAACATTTCGCTTCCAAATAATCCAGAGGTGCTTCTACTACATCTAAACATCCCATGTACTAAAGAATGGGAAAAATCATTCGTTCTTAATTTCCTATGCGCAATTAAAATCTCAATAGGTAGATTGTGGAAATCATCACAGGTCCCCGTTTGGCTGGAAGTAAAGAAGCAACTGGAGCATCAATTGGGAATGGAGAGAGGAATTTCTCTTTGTCAATCAAAAAATCTAAAAAATGTTAATAAATGGAATAAATGCATAGAAATCCTAGCCCGGGACCTGTGATGATGAAACCAAAATCTCCAACCCAGGCGTTTGAACTGTATAAAAAAAAAAATTTGTGACAAATAACGACATTTCCATCTTCTTGTACCAATATATCTCTTTACTAGATGGAGTTCTTTAGATCTCTCCCTTGTCTCTGTGGATGCATACTTATTTTCTAATTTATTTATTTTTATTTTTATTTGTTTGTTGTTTGTGAGGTAAATGGTAACGTGGGTTTAAGCAAAGGGGTGTAGTCTCCTTTTAAAGAATGTGAATTTGAGAAATTAGCATCTTAAATGTTGATTTTATGTGTATTGTGCACTTTATCCCTGTGCTTTTTTTCTGTCACAGGAGATAACTGTTTGTATTTGTATTGTACCAATAGAAATGTTCATATAAATAAAAGATATTTGAAAAAAACAAAACAATCCACCAGTACTTCATAACAATATTGTACCACAAATACAAACTCTGGCTAAACAATAGCAATCACACAGTATTAACCCTGATACCTGAGTCTGTGAACACAATGCTCCTACCCAGAATTCAATAGTTAAAACAGACAAAAGATGACATTTTTAAATAAAATGTGTTTGCTGTTTAACATAGAATGCAGTAAATCCATTCAATTTTTTTAAAAAACAAAGGATTTCTGCCACAATGTGAACTAAAACTTTAAAATTGGTGACATGCATGACTTAAACAATGTTTGTTCTAAGAAACAAGTTAAAATAGATTACATTCTATTCTAGTGAGTTAAAACAAGAGAGCGACATTCACTGGAGCTCACAGCACATGGCAGTTAAAAATGGCCAAAATAAACAACCACAAACAAAGGTTGCTAGCTCAACCTACATACATTTGCTAAAACCTGCACACTTACAGTAGACAGACATAATCACACTTAGTTTTAAGAGTCACATTTTAAAATTACCAATGCAGTGCAATTATTCAATCATCCCCTTATGTGAACAACTTTAAAACTGTGCAAAATCAAAGTTAAAGCTAAAAATGCTACAATTTGAAACAAAATATATCCGGTCATGTATGGGGATAGCCCTCTTGTAGGGCATGGCCAGGGGATAGCCCTCTGGTAGGGAATGGCTTGGGGATAGACCTCTGGTAAGGCATGGCCAGGGGATATCCATTTGGTAAGCAATAGCCAGGGGATAGCCCTCTGGTAGGGCATGCCACGTGAATATCCCTCTGGTAGGGAATGGCTTGGGGATAGCCCTCTTGTATCGCATGGCCAGAGGATATCCATCTGGTAGGGCATGGCCAGGGGATAGTCCTCTGGTAGGGAATGGCATGGGGAGAGCCCTCTGGTAGGGCATGGCCAGGGTTAATCCCTCTGGTAGAGCATGGCTAGAGTATATCTCTCTGGTAGGGAATGGCTTTGGATAGCCCTCTGGTAGGGAATGGCCAGTGGATAGCCCTCTGGTAGGGCATGGCCAGGGGATAGCCCTCTGGACTGGCATGGCCAGGGGATATCCATTTGGTAGGGCATGGCCAGAGGATAGCCTTCTGGTAGTTCATGACTAGGGTATATCCCTCTAGTAGCGAATGGCCAGGAGATAGTCCTGTTTTTCATGAGCAACCTCTACAAGCGACCAGCACTGCTGCCTTGCTGGATAACTGCTTTAAGGCAACAGAAGTTATCACACGTAAAGACTCCCTGGTCTTATGTCATGGAGTGCTCACAGGCAGGGACACTAAAACAGGAGCTAGGGAAAAGCTACCATGTGGCCTGTTAGAGATAATGCCACCTGGAGCTAGGGGACAGGGAACAGAGATATGAAGCAAAAACAGGAACATGAATGAAACATAAGCAGGAGAATGCAACGGAACAAATGTAACATGGGAACACACAGGAATCGGCATAAGGAAAACCAAATAAGCTGAATACATACTGGAGAAGAGATGATACTGAACTCGGAATAGAGCCTGACAGAACCTTGTGAGCCATTCGATGTGGAGTTTCTCTAAGGCAATGGGCTTTGACAAAATGTTTACTTCCATTTCCTATTGGTATTTATCATAATACAGCATACTGAACGGGCTCCGGGACTATAGATAGACCATTTGAATTAACACTATGTAGTGTTTCATACCCCTCTGTGTCTACTCAGTTGTTTTTACTGCACCGGTTATTTTAAAGTCCCAGTTATTGCTCCATTGCAGCTTGCCAGCAGAGTGGATGTTTTGTCTTTATCTGTATAGATTCTACACAGTTAATGTTGTCAGAATACACTGACATATTTAACTACAAACTTTTGTGGTTAACCTAAACCTGTTTAAAAGACACAATAAGTATGCTTCAATAACTTTGATGTAAGCTCTCTATACACCATTATACAAGATGAAAAAGGGTGTCAGGAGGTAAGAAGTTGAAGTTGGAAACAGTCTGCTGTTTTACCCCAGGATCAAATAGATTTATATTATGGAGGGTTGAAAGCTTATATATTAGGGAACAATTGTGATCTGCTATGGTAACAAATGTACTATGCAAAAGCATGAGACTGCTACGGGCACCAGTCATGCCCATTTCTGTAAATGTATTTATGGAATTTTGCAAATAAATTTTTGTATTTTCTCAGCATGACTAAAGCATGAACCTGCTGTGCTACACTACAGATACATAGATGATCTCTTCTTCATTGGGGGGAATATTGATCAGTCCTTATTTAGCCTATTTGAACTCCACTGACTGGGGGGAAATGCTCACTACAAACTACAGCTTAACTAATCTAGTATATTTGGCTCTATACAAAATAATACATGAAACACTCACACTTTTTTAAAGAAAGAAGACGGTATATAGAGCCCGCTAGTTGTCATTTCATAACTTGGCATCTCTTATAAAGATCACTGCTGTCCATGATGCTGATAGACTATCATTTAATAACTAGATATGTGTACGGAAAAAAAATATTTTTTTTATAAATTATCCCTTTTCCAGGAATATAAGTTGATAATTATTATTCCTACCCCTGTGGAAAAAGGAACTTAAAATCTGCTACTGTGTCTTTGCTGCTAGAACATATTTTAGTAATGAATCTGTTTTAATGATCACTCACTATTCAGCAGCTCCCTCTAGTGGCTTTTGAGATATCTTGCTGTAACTATACTTCTTTGCATAGTCAGATGGATAATAACAAAGGTTATGACCAAAAAGTGTACATTAAACAGTTTTTTTCAAGTCTGTCCAGAGGAAGAAACTACTACCCAAGTCAATGGCACTCATGTTACTGACTTCAGAAGGATGAAGGCATGAGTCACCCTGCCTGGAACGGAACTTGGAACCCATCACCTCTTCAGGCAACTTCAGACATTCTCTCCACCATCACTGCTGACATCCTGGGTCTGAGAGCACAATGCAAATTAATTTATTGTGATATGAAAGATGGGGCAGGAAAAGTATTAAAAAGGGAGTATCACCTATTAAAAAGGGAGTATCACATGCAATATCAAATGTGTCATCACATGGGCCAAAGGATAGTTTGTAGGAACACGTTAGAGACAATAATAACAAGATAAAGTGTGTAGAAAAAAGGCGCTTGTTATATAAAAAAAAGCAAATCAATAAATAATAAAGATTATATAGCAGAAATAGTGAAAAAGTTAAAAAGTATATAATGAAATGCTGCAGACACTAGTGTTGTCACCCAGAAACGCATGTAAGTATAAGTGAAATAGAGGAGTGTGGCTCAATAAAAAACAGGTACTTATCCCAATAATATGGAACAGCTGATAATCTCAGGTACATAGAATAAACATAAATACAAACAAATAATGTGTATATCTGTAAACATAAAAGTAAGTATTTAACCAGACCCCCTGGGAATAAACTCACTCTTATATTGGCTCTAATTTATGCGTGTTATGGGAATATAATTCCCACCATCCGCCAGGGTGCAGTCTCAGATAGTAGTTTCCAGTTGCAGGGCTAGTAGGCAGGATTTACACACAACACATATAAATGGTCAGGTTATGTTGTGGAAGGGATGGGAGAAGCAGACCATATTGTACCGGAAAATAGAAAAGTATTTATTGGCCCCCAATTGGTTAGGCTTACATAAAAACACAAAAAAATAGCTTTAAAAGCAAACAGCAGCAGATGACTTGGGTGACTGGAAGTGGTACTCAGTCTGGTATAAACCGAAGAGCAGTTCCCAGAGTCCTCCGGATAGTCTAACCGCAAGCAGAATCAGCTATTAAAAGTTTTTTTCAGAAACGGCTCCGTCTGCCATCCAATCACCGTGCACAACAGTCTTACGACTTCCTTCCAAGAACCGTGAGGAAGGAAGCCTTTTCCCTGCTATCATGTCTCCTTTCCATCCTCATCATAGAGCCATCATTTAACTTCCCACCCTCCCAGTAAAGTCATCATGTCCCCTTATCTCCACCTTAGACACATTGTATCATTGCTCCATACATTCCCTTACTAAGCCACCCACCACTGATCTTGCACATGTTGGAGAGGGATTTATAAAGTTTTACCTTTGATCCTCACCCACATTGTTCTCCTAAACCTCGTCATGATTTTGTTTCAAGCTTACTAGTATTTTTTGGGTAGAAGCACCATTTGGTGTCAAAAGCGCTGTAATCAAAACAGCAGCCCTTCAAGTAACACTCCTTGATGCTGAATCCACTTACAGTGCACAGAGCTTGATCTGAGGCAGATATGAGGTGAGGGAATGATTCAATTACACAAAACAATATTGCAGCCAGGAGAGAATGAAAATGTTCAAAAGTGAAACATTTAATATTGAAAAGTGGTTCAGCCCCAGACCATTGAGTGAGACTGAGGGACAATTGCCCTCCTGCTTCCCTTGCCAGCCCTCCCTGCCAATCAAACAATGTTCCAGCAGGAAAAGGGTTCACAGACACTAATCCAATAGAACGCGAAGACTTCATTTTAGTTTTACATTCTTCTATTTTCTTTAACACAGCCATAGCTGTAAATGGAGTGTGGTTGTAATACAAAGGCATAGCATCCAAACCTCATATACATACATTTCTCTATGTGTAACACTGAAATTAGCCCATTGGTTACTAGTATAAATTCCTAATCCTACTTTGATTGACAGACCCAGAATTCTTACAAAGGTATAGAGTACCTTGTATGTACTCTATACAGAGTACATACATTTTATACATGAGCTCATATGGAAAATGATTAACAAATGCCAGTGACTTGCTGATTTGTGTAGAAATGAAGTGAAACTTAAACAAACCTAAACCAAGTCAGTCTGAAAAGTAGCTAAGTTTGATATTGAACATAAAGACTAATCTTTGATATTATATTATGGATTAAAGTTGTAATACGTCTACATCAGGGGTCCTCAAACTACGGCCCGCGGGCCACATGCGGCCCGCCGAGGACATTTATACGGCCCGCAGAGGGTGCTGCCGCCACCCCCGCTCCACGCTGTTTACCTTTTTTTTTTTCTGCCAGCCGCAGCCGATGCGGCTGCAGGAAGAAGAAGGAAAAAAAATCACCACGACCGCATGTGACGTTACGTCACATCCGGATCAGGTGACTGTGTTTCCCTCCTCCGTGCAGGAGGGAACACTGCGCAAGACGTCCGGCGGGGGACACAGCAGCTGGAGGTAAGTGATGGGGAAGGGGGGGAGGAGGGAGGTATAACAAGCACTGGAATGGCACACTATTCCTGGGCATCTGACTGGCACAATATTCCTGGGCTCTGACTGGCATAATATTCCTGGGCATCTGACTGGCACAATATTCCTGGGCTCTGACTGGCACAATATTCCTGGGCATCTGACTGGAATAATATTCATGGGCTCTGACTGGCATAATATTCCTGGGCATCTGACTGGAATAATATTCCTGGGCTCTGACTGGCATAATATTCCTGGGCATCTGACTGGCATAATATTCCTGGGCTCTGACTGGCATTATATTCCTGGGCATCTGACTGGCATAATATTCCTGGGCATCTGACTGGCATAATATTCCTGGGTTCTGACTAGCATAATATTACTGGGCTCTGACTGACATAATATTCCTGGGCATCTGACTGGCATAATATTAATGGGCTCTGACTGGCACACTATTCCCATTGAAATACTGGTAAGTTTGTTGATTTAACTTTACTTCATTTTAAAGATTGTATTTGTTTCCGTTTTGTTTCTTCACTTCAAAATAAGATATATGCAGTGTGCATAGGAATTTGTTCATAGTTTTTGTTTTTACTATAGTCCGGCCCTCCAACGGTCTAAGGGACAGTGAACTGGCCCCCTGTTTAAAAAGTTTGAGGACCCCTGGTCTACATCATCATGCAGTCTGTGTGAGGCAGCACAAACTGGTTTCAGTCTGTATCAAGCAATCCTTGTTGTCCTGCAATATATTCATATTTTTTATATATCCATACACATATTTACACATAAAGGGTCAATAAAAGAACATAGATCATAGTATTCTAATTCTCTGAGCTCTCTTCTGACATGATTCATTTTGCATGAAGCCTAAACATTAAATACAAGGCAAACAATTATTGAAATCATAAGAGGAACTGATGAGTGTATCATATAATCCATATTACAGTTTCCATCCCATATAGGAAAACTGGAAGCAGATAACACAAATGATATGGGATATTGGTAAAGTCAGATTACCATTTAAGCCTGAAGCTTTTCTACTACATTTTAACTCTCCTAAGATGGCCAAAAGACAATATGAGCTAATTGTACATCTTCTAGTAGTAAGACATTGTATACATTGACGGTCTACTCTGCCATCTACTTGGAAGGAAGTTAAGAAAAACAACTTCTGTTCCAAATTAAAATAGAAAAGGGTCTAACTATTTACCATAGAAACATAGAATGTGTCGGCAGATAAGAACCATTCGGTCCATCTAGTCTGCCCAATTTTCTAAATACTTTCATTAGTCCCCAGTTCCTTATCTTGTATCTAGGATAGCCTTGTGTCTATCCCACGCATGCTTAAACTCCTTCACTGTATTAACCTCTACCACTTCTACTGGAAGGCTATTCCATACATCCACTACCCTCTCAGTAATGTAATACTTTCATTAGTCCCTGACCTTATCTTATATCTAGGATAGCCTTATACCTATCCCACGCATGCTTAAACTCCTTCACTGTATTAACCTTTACCACTTTCCCTGGAAGGCTATTCCATACATCCACTACCCTCTCAGTAAAGTAATAAGTCCTGATATTACTTTTCAATTGTTTGGCTTTAGGGATTTGTTTTTGTACGCTTTTAGATAACAAGTGGTGCCAACTCGTAATGGAACCTATTTCTGTATTATTCTTGAATATTTGACCTAATATGCCTACTATTTCAGTTCCTTTTAGGTTTATATATTCCTTATAATGTAGTCTTGAATCCTCATTGTGTCATAAAACTCTGATCTAGTGAGGTCAAACTCCTCCAGCATTTTTTTTGATAGGATTCTTATCATGACACAACAGTAATTCCTCTACTTTTAGTGAACTACGTTTTTAATATATTGAGGAATGATATATTGGGTTCTAAAAGGCTAATGGGCAAGTTTCTTAGAATCCTGTCATTTACTTTGATAAATTTTTTTAAAGTTTACCCACAGCTCTATACAGCGGATAACAATCTTAGGTTTGGATTTTATGTCCTCCATACATTTCTTCAATTCTGCCTGATGTATCCATAATACATTATCTAATGTTGTCCTTTTACCCACTAACTCTTGTTCTATTGTGAACCAGTCCTTTCTTTTTACAAATTTCGTTTTGCAATTTCTGGTTGTGAGATTGTAACACTGCTTTTGCATACATCTCTACATTTGAAATTCCCAACCTCCCCTTTTTTACGTGATCATTAAGGACATTCTTGGATATACAGGGTTGCCCGCCCCTGCTCAGATGAATTTCCTTGTCAGTGTTTGAAATAACTCTAATACGTTATTTGGGATTTTCATTGGAATCATGCGTAGTAAATATAGCCATTTTGGGAAAATGTAGCTTTTTTTTTTTTTTATTGTCAAAGTATGGAAAATACAGACATAAATAATAATTCCATCAATGCGAAATTTCAAATGCGGATTTACATGTAACATATTATTATTTGATTGGCATACATATACGTAACATCATAGCCGGGTTTCGTATAATGCTTGATAGCGAATATAAAGATACAGAGGAGAGTACGGAAAATGTAGCTTTTTACAATATTTATTCTACCCATCCATGAGACCATCAAGTTTGTCCATTCTGAGATCTGTTTGTATAGTTCACTTATTAATGGGTCAAAATTTAACTTCCATCATTTAGCCAAATCTTCTGATTGTTATGATAAGTATTTTATTCCTCCCTCTATCCACCGGAAGCCAAAAGTTCCTTGGGGGGATTGACATTTCACATCCGATAGAGCTATGGCTATTGCCTCTGATGTATCTGTATTTAATTTGTAATTGGATAGTGCTCCATATTTATCTATTTCATGGAGCCCTCTGGTTCTGTAATGTAAACCATAAAATTGTCTGCATATGAACATAATTTACTTTCTAACCTTCCTGTACTTACTCCTTTCATATTTTTTATTTTTCTGAATATTTACTGTTAATGGTTCCAGTGTATATATATATGTAGTAATGGGGACAGAATGCATCCTTGCCAGGTTCTGTAATTTCTAGCCAATCTAACATAAATCCCTGGCCAACTATTTTTGCTGTGAGTTTTCTAGATAGGGCCATGATATAGTCAATCATTACTGTTCCACAATTAAATTATCAATCAAACTCTATCAAATGCTTTTTTTCAGCATCTTGGGCGAAAAGGTCTGTTTCAGTTAAATCAATTATTTTTCTTATATTACTGCTGGTTTGTCTTTCTATCAGATAAGGGATAATGTTCTTCATTCTCTGTCACTAGTCTGAGTTTCGAAAAAGTCATGTGACCCGATACTTTGACCGCAAAAGCTAGAGAAGCTGAATGCTTGTAGGTGAAGAGAGAGGGCTGGTGAGGGGAGATATAACCAAGGAGGTGTCATCTAGGTTCTAGCAACCTGTGATGACACCCTCTCACAACAGAGCTACTGGGGAGAAAAAACATGGGGCTGCCAGCAGCCAGGATACATGTAGCTCGGTCAGCATATGGTGCCACCTTCTTCCTGCGCCCAGTGGAGCCTGGGCATGGTGCACCCAGTGAATCCACAAAGGATTGGAATTGGTCTCTGGCCACCTAGAAAAGACTATAATGTTATGCTCTGTACCAAGTGCTTCATACATTATTGACTCTAAAATGTCATTTAAGCTGCTAATGCTAATCAATTTATATCATAATTTCACCATTTCATACATAGAATGAACATATTCAGAATACAGCTGTTCTTACCTGGCTGTCCATTGACATAAACCAGTCCTCTAATCAGAAATACAGTCTGAACGCAGAGTTGCTGGCGATTCATGGTTCTGATCTTTCTCTTCTCCTCTCTGGTCAAGAACTGGAATTAATACAGTTACATCTTAGTGTTATAGCTCTTTTCAATAGAGTTAATATTTTTGCAAAACTGGTAAAACAAGTTTTAAGACAATTGAAGGTCATACACACACCAGGTATGACCAGACGTGCAGTGAGAATAAAGCATTCAACACATGGATGTATCTAATCATAAAACTGTATCTAATCATAAAACAAGTAGAAAAGGGTGGAGGCGTGGTCATCAGAAAATAATGGTGTACACTCATATCTGATGCCAATACATATGGCAAACTAAATATATGGATAACTAAGGTTGATCTTCTCGTTTATAGAGGAAATACTGAATAAGAGAGACTATGATGTTTTTTTTAATGTAAAATTTCCTAGGTTGCCAGTTTTTTACCACCTCACAGAGTCAGATAGATTCTCCAGGAGGATGACCATATTGTGCATTGGCTCCCTGACTTCTAATCTATCACAATATGTAGATCAGTTTTTTTCAGCCTGTAGTATTATTACACTTATTCATAAACTCAGGGTGAGAAATCTGGATAGGGAATTAATGTTGGTAGATTGTGATAAACCAACTAGCCCTGATAGAGAGTATGAAATATCATTCATTATTCAATAAAATGATATGATCCACAACAGTCTTATAGATCCTCCAGGAGGCCGATCATATCGGGCATTGGCTCCCTGACTTAAAATGTATCACAATATGTAGATCGATGTTTACAGTCCATAGAAATACAATTAAAATCATATGTGAGAGACACTGCATGGGCTGTTGCATGTTTATCAGACATTGTTTGGGAGTCTGAAATTATTTTGGTTGCTGCTGACTTGCGTTCTCTTTGTGCAGTAATTGATCACATCCAATATTGGTAGGCTATTCAGTATTCTCTACTCTGTTTCATTGTGCAGTGTGTGGCGTTTGTTTTAGGTCACAACATATTTTTGTATGAGTGAGATCACTATCTGTATCTGGAGGGGACCGCAATTGTCACAAAATTTCCACCTTGTTATTCATTTGGTTCATTTGGAATAACTGCCCATCCAGTAAGAATCTGGTTCTATGGCGGCGCTATTTAGATGATTGTCTTTTTGTGTGTAGGGGATCTTCTGATGTGTTGGAAAAATGTATTTGCCTTTTTTTATTGTAATGCATATATTCAGAAATTTGGCCATAAGCATTCATCAACTGATGTAGAGTTTTTAGACTTGGATAATTAAATAGATGATAAACAAATTAAGACTAGGACATATAAGAAACTTGTGGATATCAAAAGTTACATACCATCTTCCAGTCATTATGAGAAACCTTGGTAGAATAATGTCCCATTTGTCCCCATTCGCAGAAACTGTACTGAAATATCAATATTTAATGAAATAGCCAAGACTATAATTCTCCAATGTTCGGATAAGGGACATTGAAAACACTCTCTTGAATGCCATGATCGGAGCAAAGTACCTAGAGAGGGAATTAATATTAGTATTAAACCAGCTAGCACTGATAGAGAGAATGGCATATATTCATTACTCAATATAATGATAGAAGTGATGACATTTTAAAAAATCATTAAAAAGACAGAATGTTTTGTGAGTTAACACAATTTTGTAAGGGATTTTAAAAATGGGCACCAAACATGACCTCTCTATTGGCAACAACAATATGTTGTTTTGATGTTTTCTGATCAAAAATATTATGATATTTTAGGGTCTAGTAAATATGCACCAACATGAAAGGGATGGCTCTGAAGACTGGACTGACTCAGGGGACATCAAGGACACATCAAGAACCACAAAAGAAAAAATGGCTGCTCAGGATGTGGGAAATATCAAAATATTAGATAATAATAGATCCGCCGTGCAGAAAAACCAAGCTGTAGATAGGGAAACTGAGTAGCCTGATGCGTTTTGTACCACTCCAGTACTTAGTCATAGACTTACTGAAACCTGGGGCACTCTCCTGTCAGGAACCAAACTGCAAGCTACCTAATATGCTCCTACAGTGGATATAAAAAGTCTACACACCCCTGTTAAAATGTCAGGTTTCTGTGCTGTAAAAAAAATGAGACAAAGATAAGTCATTTCAGAACTTTTTCCACCTTTAATGTGACCTACAAACTGTACAACTCAACTGAAAAACAAACTGAAATCTTTTAGGTAGAGGGAAGAAAAAATATAAAAATAAAATAATGTGGTTGCATAAGTGTGCACACCCTTAAACTAATACTTTGTTGAAGCACCTTTTGATTTTATTACAGCACTCAGTCTTTTTGGGTATGAGTCTATCAGCATGGCACATTTTGACTTGGCAAGATTTGTCCACTCTTCTTTGCAAAAACACTCCAAATCTGTCAGATTGCGAGGGCATCTCCTGTGTACAGCCCTCTTCAGATCACCCCATAGATTTTCAATCGGATACAGGTATGGGCTCTGGCTGGGCCATTCCAAAATTTAATCTTCTTCTGGTGAAGCCATTGCTTTGTTGATTTGGATGTATGCTTTGGGTTGTTGTCATGCTGAAAGATGAAGTCCCTTTTCATGTTCAGCTTTCTAGCAGAAGCATGAAGGTTTTGTGCCAATATTGACTGGTATTTGGAACTGTTCATAATTCCCTCTATCTTAACTAAGGCCCCAGTTTCAGCTGAAGAAAAACAGCCCCAAAGCATGATGCTGCCACCACCATGCTTCACTGTGGGTATGGTGTTCTTTTGGTGATGTGCAGTGTTGTTTTTGCGCCAAACATACCTTTTGGAATTATGACCAAAAAGTTCAACCTTGGTTTCATCAGACCATAACACCATTGCTTTTGGGAGACACCACATGCTTTTGGGAGACTTCAGATGTGTTTTTGCAAAATGTAGCCTGGCTTGGATGTTTTTCTTCGTAAGAAAAGGCTTTCGTCTTGCCACTCTACCCCATAGCCCAGACATATGACGAATACCGGAGATTGTTGTCACATGTACCACACAGCTAGTACTTGCCAGATATTCCTACAGCTCCTTTAATGTTGCAGTAGGCCTCTTGGTAGCCTCCCGGACCAGTTTTCTTCTCGTCTTTTCATCAATTTTGGAGGGAGCTCCAGTTCTTGGTAGTGCCATATTTTCTCCACTTGATGATGACTGTCTTCACTGTGTTCCATGGTATATCTAATGCCTTGGAAATTCTTTTGTACCCTTCTCCTGACTGATACCTTTTAACAATGAGATCCCTCTGATGGAAGCTCTCTGTGGACCATGGCTTTTGCTGTGGGATGTGACTAAGAACATTTCAGGAAAGACCAACTAGAGCAGCTGAACTTTATTTGGGGTTAATCAGAGGCACTTTAAATGATGGCAGGTGTATGCTGACTCCACAGCTACATCACCAGTTATAAGAGGGTGTGCACACTTATGCAACCACATTATTTTATTTTTATATTTTTTCTTCCCTCTATCTAAAACATTTCAGTTTGTTTTTCAATTGAGTTGTACAGTTTATAGGTCACATTAAAGGAGGAAAAAGTTCTGAAATGATTTCTCTTTGTCTCATTTTTTTTACAGCACAGAAACATGACATTTTAACAGGGGTGTGTAGACTTTTTATATCCACTGTATGTGCCTCCAAATAGTCCTACAATTAGGACATCATAGGCGATTCAATGCCGATATCTGTTGAAAGTGAAAGCAGCTGAGATATGCCCGAAACATACCGAACCAAAGTACCTCTGTACCCCCTATAATGAATGGTACTGGGAGCTTCCCTAATGGTTTCACCCCCTCTATAATGCATTGGGCCAGGGCTAGCAGTCATTGCCCCCTTAACCATAACCAAGGCTGGGAGCTGCCCAAATGACTCCCAGCCCCCAAACCATAGCTCAAGTGCTACGTTCCCTGGCAACCCATATAATACAAAAGACATCCCCCAAGGGTCCATCCCCCAAAACCCGCCCTAATAAAAAAAAATTATGCTTAAAGGCTGACAAAATGTATTTGGACTCCCCCCCCCCCCCACACTTCCATTCACAATAAATACCCACTATGGGATCTGGGAACTAGCCAAAGGTCTCCAGATTCCATAAAATGAATTAAAAATAGCACCCAGGATTATAGATTAGGGATTTCATTTTTAGAAAGACATCTGATTAGCATTGCGTATTAAGCAGACCCTAGAATATCACAATACAATCTTTAATCATAGAATCCATAAAACATCAATATGTCGAAGTAACACTGAGTCCCACTAATATATGTGTGCTGTGTATTATTTATATCTTATAGCTTCAGCACTCTGCGTTGTGTTTTAACATTGTTCATTTGCATTCTCCCTTCTTTCCAAGCAACTACTTAATTCACCTATGATCACCTTATTTAGCTAGAGTTCCCTATCTTATATGTAGGATAGCCTTGTGCCTATTCCATGCTTTAACTCCTTCACTGTGCTTACCTCTACCACTTCCACTGGAAACATAGAAACATAGAATGTGTCACCGTCAGATAAGAACCGTTCGGCCCATCTAGTCTATCCAGTGTTCTAAATACTTTTATTAGTCACCATATATTATATCTAGGATAGCCTTGTGCCTATTCCATTTATGCTTAAAATCCTTGACTGTGTTTACCTCTACCACTTCTGCTGGAAGGCTATTCCATGCATCCACTACCCTCTTAGTAAAGTAATACTTCCTGATATTACTTTTAAATTGTTGCCCCTCTAATTTTAGACTATGTCCTCTAAATTACATCCATCCATACATTCCATACATCCACTACCCTCTCATTAAAGTAATACTTCCTGATATTACTTTTAGATCATTGCCCCTCTAATTTTAGACTAGGTCCTCTAGTTGTGGTAGTTTTTCTTCCTTTAAATATACTCTCTTCCTTTACTGTGTTGATTCCCTTTATGTATTTAAATGTTTCTATCATATCCCCCCATGTTACGTCTTTCCTCCAAGCTATACATGTTAAGATGCTTTAACCTTTCCTGGTAAGTTTTCTCCTTCAACCCATAAACCAGTTTAGTAGCCCTTCGCTGAAGTCTCTCCAAAGTATCAATATCCTTCTGGAGATACGGTCTCCAGTACTGCGTACAATACTCCAAGTGAGGTCTCACCAGTGCTCTGTACAATGGCATGAGCACTTCCCTCTTTTTACTGCTAATACCTCTCCCTATGCAACCAATCACACCTTTAAGTCCTCTAAAATTATTACTCCTCAATCCCTTTCCTCAGATGCTGAGGTTAGGACTGTATCAGATATTCTACATTCTGATTTTGGGTTTATAATCCCAAGGTGCATAATCTTGCAATTATCCACATTAATTGTCAGTTTTCACAAATATTTGTATCATCAGCAAAAAGACATACCTTACCAACAAGACCTTCAGCAATATCACTAATAAAAATATTAAAGAGAATGGGTCAAAGTACAGATCCCTGAGTTACCCCCAGGGCCGGACTGGCCTACCAGTGTATGTGTGTGAGTAAGTGGCATAGTGTGTGTGTGTGTGTGTGAGAGAGTGAGTGGCAGAGTGTATGTGAGTGAGTGGCAGAGTGTAATTGTGTGAGTGGCAGAGTGTAAATATGTGAATGGCAAAATGAAAATGTGTGAGTGGTAGAGTGTAAATATGTGAGTGGCAGAGTGCAATGGCAAATTGACTGTTGCATTTAAATTGCAAAATAATACTGGCAAATTGGCTGTGACATAAATAATGGCAAAAAAAATACTGGCATAGTAATGGCAAAATAATACTGGCATATTTATAGCAAATTGACTGTGGCATATTAATGGTAAAATAATAGTGCCAAATTGGCTGTGGCATATTAATGGCAAAATAATACTGGCATGTTAATGGCAAAATAATACTGCCATATTTATGGCAAAATAATACTGGCATATTAATGGGACAATTGGCTGTGGCATATTAATGGGCAAATTGATTGTGGCATATTAATTGGCAACATAATAATAGCATATTAATGTACAAACTAACATGGGCATATCAATGGCAAAATAGTACTGGCATATTAATAGGCAAATTGTCTGTGGCATATTAAAGGTAAAATAATACTGGCTTATTAAAGGCAAAATAATACTGGCAAATTGGCTGTGGCATATTAATAGCAAAATAATACTGGCATATTAATGGCAAAATAATACTGGCATATTAATGGGCAAATTGGCCGTGGCATATTAATTGGCAAAATTATACTGGCATATTAATGTACAAACTAACACTAGCCTATTAATGGCAAAATAATACTGCCATATTAATGGGCACATTGGCTGTGGCATATTAATGGGCAAATTGGCTGTGAAGTCTGGGTGCTGCGGCAAATCCTTGGACAAGTCATGGATGCTGGGATAAGTCATGTGAGTGCAATCTGTATGCTGGGGTAAGTCCTGTGAGTGCAGTCTGGGTGATGGGGTAAGTCAATATATCCACCCAGTATGCACACAAGGTTATAGCGCACACAATGCCATGATCATATATACACCTGCACATGGAAATTCATATAACCATGTGTACATACAAGTGGTTATGTGTTTCCCTGTGAATGGGGTATATATCAGGGCAGTATGTTAGCTATAATCTTGTGTACATACTGGAGGCATATATTGCCCTGTGCAGGGGTATATATCAGTTTTAACTTTAAATAATACTCTCTTCAAATGTGCTTTAAAATGCATGGCTTGCCTTTTTATGATCAAGAAAATAAATACACAATTCTATGGTGCTGGTATTATGACATAATGCTTTGGGGCTGGTATACTATTATTTCCAGAGCTGGTTTATAATCCCATTCCAGCCCTGGGTAACCCACTAGTATCAAGACCTTGCATCAAATACACTCCATTGACTACAACCTCTGTTGCCTTTCACTCACCCATTGTCTAATCCATTCAACAATATTGAAATCCAAACTCAAAGTTTGCAGCAAGACTCCAACAAATAAAATACTTAGTATTTATAGAGAGAGAGTTTCTTCCTTTATTCAAATTTTGCCTAGGACAAGATAACACAAGGATATTCAAAAACTCAGTCCAGCCTGTTACCTTTCCTCTCTCTCACTAGACCCCAAAAACAACTTCTGCTTTCACCTACCTCCACTATCCCTTTAGTATATTCCATCTGGTAATGTCCCTCCTCTTTTACTCCTATCAAATATTTTACAATCCAAATAAGAACTTTGATGTCAATCATACTTTCAATGGGGAAAATTCTAAATGCGTTTTTTCTTCTAAGTCAAACTCGACCTCTCAACTCGACCTCTCAACTCGACCTGCCAACTCGACCTGTGGAGATGTTAGTGAATTGCAATTTTTAGTGTTTTCTATGGATCTTGATGGCGAGATGGTAGGTCGACTTTGACCTTGGCGAGTTGTGGTGAGAGGGGGTGAACTCGGATGCTAGTGAATCATTCGAGGAGATCGAATTTAGAGGTCGAATTTAAAAATTAAAGTTGCCCTCCAAACTCAACCTCCTTGCTTTTTGTCAATTGAAATAACTTGAAAAAACTCTTACTTGAGAATTCAAAAATAAAGTTGCAAGCGTAACAATTATTAAGTAACTTCCTGTGGAGGGTTATTGTTAAATAATTAAATAGGCTGGAAGGACCACTAAATATACTAAATAATCATTAGATTGATATGTGGCCACAGGGGTCACACACACATAAAAAACTTGGTCTGTTTGTACAAACACAACTAAAATTTTGTCGGCCTTTCAGGCTTATATCTACTTCTGGTTTTGTGATTAAAGTATATTCACAAGGGGGCTCTTTAAAAATGTTCTTGAAATGCTGTAAAAAAGAAATACATAATAATAAAGAAACATAGAAACATAAAATATGTCGGCAGATAAGAACCATTCCGTCCATCTAGTCGGCCCAATTTTTCGAAATACTTTTATTAGTCCCCAATTCCTGGTCTTATAGCTAAGATAGCCTTGTGTCTATCCCACGCATGCTTAAAATCCTTGACTGGGCTTACCTCTACAACTTCTGCTGGAAGGCTATTCCATACATCCACTACCCTCTCAGTAAAGTAATACTTGCTGATATTACTTTTAAATCATTGACCCTCTAATTTTAGACTATGTCCTCTAGTTGTGGTAGTTTTTCTTCTTTTAAATATACTCTCTTCCTTTACTGTGTTGATTTCCTTTATGTATTTAAATGTTTCTATCATATCCCCCCCATGTTACGTCTTTCCTCCAAGCTATACATGTTAAGATGCTTTAACCTTTCCTGGTAAGTTTTATCCTTCAACCCATGAACCAGTTTAGTAGCCCTTCTCTGAACTCTCTCCAAAGTATCCTTCTGGAGATCCAGTCTCCAGTACTGCGTAAATATATATATAAATATATGTATATATCTATATATGTATATAGATATATACACACACATATATATATATACTGAAACTAATTGACAGTCACATATGTACAGATTCTTTTTGAAAAGCCCTCCCAAAACAGCCATAAGAAGGTGCAACTCTTATGACTAATAGATTTTAGAAAATCAAGACAAATTCAAAAGGCAAAGAGAGTGAAACAAAAATCAACTAAATCAGTCAATCAAATAAAAAAAGAATTAAGAATCAGGAAAACAAAAATGATTTGTATTATATACGTGTGTTGAGTGCATACAGTCACTGCACCCTGTGCTCAGTTACTTGATTTTCCCAGCAACTCTTTGTTGGGCTGACAATGGGAAAGGTCATCCAAACCTCACACCAATAAAAACAACCAACCAAACCACCCCCCAATGCTATCCCAGCAGCATAGGTGGTGGAATTAATTAATTGAGGGAGAATCTATGTATTATTGAACATCTAGGCTACTTGCCATGAACAATAGCTGTAATTATAGCAAGATTGGGCTGACCTTTCCTATTGTCAGCCCAACAAAGAGTTGTAATTGGAAGCTGGGGAAACCAACTTATGGAGCACAGAGTGCAGTGGCTGTATTCTCACAACACACATACATTATACAAATAAGAAATAATATGAATACACATTATTTCTTATTTAAAATATCTAGCAGGAAAACAAAAATGATTTGTATTATGTATGTGTGATGTGAGCATACAGCCACTGCACTCTGTGCTCAATAAGTTACACCCTGTTGTTATAGTCTTTCTTAGATCCATAAGGATCAGTAAAAAATGTCAAGACCTAAAGAGGAAGGCATAGATTCTGTACAGCATGTACATGTAGCGGAAAAACTATAGGGGACGCCCTCCAAATAGCGACACAGTGATATAGAACACCTTGCAGTAAAATCATGTTAGGGCAACAGCCACCAGAAAGTACCACAGTATAAAAAGAACACAGTAGGTCAACCACACAGGGCCTATAATGAGATACAGATTGAGACTAAACATCCACTCAGCTGGCAAGCTGTTCCGTCTTTATAGATTATATACAGTCAAGGTTGTCAGAATACAATGACATATCGAACTACAAACTTTTGTGGTAGTAACCTAAACCTATTTAAAAGACACAATAAGCGTTCTCCAATAACTAAGGATAAAAGGATTTTGTATGGCAAACAAATGGATGCCTCTTTTACCTTTGAAATAAGCTCACCATACAACATGAAAAAGGGTGCCCGGAGGTAAGATATTTTTTAAACAGTCTGCTGTTTTACCCCAGGAACAAATAGATTGTTATTATAGAGGATTGAAGGCTTATACATTAGGGAACAATTGTGCTCTGCGATGATAACAACTGTATTATGCAAAAGAGTGGGACTGCTATGGGCACCAGTCATGCCCAGTTATGCAAATGTATTTCTGCTGGGAAAATAGGAAGGAAGCCAAGTACTAACTAACCTTAACTGTGGTGGTACCATTTATTAATACATCTTAATAGAAAATTACCCAGCTTTACCCTCTTTGTTTCAATCTTAACTTTTCATACCTCTCTTTCTCTTCTCTTTTTTACTCTCTTGTCCTCCCTTACTGACTTCTCTGCTGACTCCTGTCTCCATCTCTGCTATATTGTTTAATTACTTTATTAATAAGGTTCATTTATTTGATATGTGTTTATTCTGTTTTCAATGGGTATATACAAAAGTGATGCAATTAATTATGCTGGCCAATCCACTCCGTGTAACACCTAAATACAGGTGTAAATGCAAACATGTAATTGTAGACTAGTGGGTGTGTAACGGAGGGGAGAAAAAGAATTAAGCCTTATAGATTAGATAATATAGATACATTAGCCGAGAAAATATATGATAAACTGCCCTCATCAAAAATGGAATACTGAGAATAAGCAATGCGCTACAATACTGACACCCCATTAATATGATGTCAGACTGCAGTGGTTATCTAAAACTCAATGTTAAAAAAAGATACAAGCGACAATGGCATCGCTAGGGATGGACTGCTGAGGCTGTATCCCCAAATCTCCTCTGCATAGCCCGAATGGAGACTCTAGGGTTAAAGGATATTTTAGCCCTGAGACTAAATGGTTGTCATTGTATTTTTTGTCTCCCCCGCACATTGAAAAATTGTATGTGTGTGTAAAAGAAACAGTGTGTGTGTGTGTGTGTGTGTAAGTGTGACAGAGACAGCATGTATGAGAGAGAGTCAGTGTGTCTGTGTAATAGAGACAGTGTGTGTGTGAGAGAGAGAAACATTGTGTGTGAGAAAGAGACACAGTCCTGTACTTTTGAACTTTGGTCAGTATGGACATTTACAAAGACATTATGAATTTCTTATCAACCAAGGGAGGGACCCTATTACATGGAACTAAAATGATTTAAATGAGTATTGATGAATAGTGTATACAAATTGTTTTTTAAAAAATTCAATCGTTCAAGATTATAACATGGTAAACATGGTCTCATCTTCTTGAGAAGCAGCAGCCAGGGGTTAAGAAGGATTAGGCTTTTAGAGTAGGTTAACTAGATGTAGCGAAGATAAAAAAAAAAAAAAAACTCCTGGCAGGCAGCGTTGTTTAGAGAGAAAAAAAAAACATTGACTCTTTCTGCTGCTGCTTCATATGCCTTGAGTTCCAAAGTAGTTTATTCTAACATTTACTGAAGCTAGATTTAGTGTTATATTTTCTTAGTCTCCTGAAGTGTCGTTTCTTCCATTAGAATTATTGATCTTATTGTCTTACCAAAAAAACAACATTCGAAGAGCAAAGTTCAAATTCTTTTATTCAAATCCATAGGACCAATAACACAGCAATGCTTCTTGATGTTATCCGTTGGGATGTTTATAATGTATTGGTATAGATCATAATTTGCAATCTTTTTTTTATTTCTCTGTCAAGTTAAACACATAAGGTATGGTATGACTAAATAAGGAAGTTTAAGATACCAGGAGGAGTGTATATGTAACTATATTTGATCATAAATAGTAGCATTAGAATAAGGGATGTGGAGTATTATTTGGTCTTTCTATGAACAAAGACATGTACTGTAACAGTTGACTATACTTGGTGAAATATGATTATACTAGAGAATATAGTATGGAATGGAGACTTGAATTTTAAAAGACATAGCTTGTAATGCCAAGTCAAAGTTTGTTAGGCATCAGACAGTCTGGTATGTTCAGCTTCATGGGTAAGTGAGTACTCAGCAACTGAAACGCCAAAGGTAAGCTAATATATGATTATGAATTGGTGCTTCATCTGCTGTACAATGCAGATCTCATGATTGTCAGCCATCCATTCAGTTGACTGAATACTGAATATTAATACTGTTTAGCCATCACTGCTGTGTAACAACCAATTTTCCTATGTTATATCCGAGCCTTTACAATGTCCTATGGTATTATGGTTAGACCTAGAGCCCCCAGGATACAAAAAAAGGAGTACTGTTAAAGTGAACGATACATGATGTAAAAGAGAGGGATATTTACTGTAAAAAGACACTTTGGAAGGGAGAGATATATTGTGTAAAAAGATCCTGTGGAAGGGAGGGATATGTGATACAAATGATACTGTGGAAGGGAGGGTTGTATAGTAATAAATATAATGTAAGCAGATCAAGGGATAAGTACATATGTAGTGGAAAATGAGAAAGACGATACTAGGCTGTATTAATTGGTGGTGGAATAGGATACTAGGAAACAAAAAAGGAGAAAAAATAGCCATTATAGATAAAAAAATATTATGGTGCTGGATGGAGATGATGGCCATGGAAGAATAGAGTGATTATAAAATGGTGTGATTTAGAGTAAAAATAGGGATAAGTCAAGTAAATGTATATGTATAGGTAGATTGTGGGTAGCTTATATATTTTTGGATGGATATGTTGTAATAAAGAAATATACTACTGAGGAGGAGGAGTTGTGTTTGCATGAACAAATTCCAAAATATTAGTCCATGTTAGTGTAAGATGGGTGGTGAGATATTAAGATTGATTGGAGTGATAGGAAAGTGAATGATGGATGTGAATGGTGGTTATCAAGGAATCTTAGTTCATGAAATTATGCACTGGAAATCCTCCTTCTGGGGTTTGGATTGAGTCAGTACTATATTCTGATCCAGTACAGTATCCATATTTAAATGACAGGCACACTAGGTTACACATTAGTCCAATTCCTCTGTGTGGCCACTCCAGATCATAAGAATATTATCTATATATTTGTGATAGCATTTTATATTGTTGGACCATTCATGATGGCCCCAGATTGTTTGATTTTCCCCCCAGTACATGAAAAGAAATGAACTGAGTTTTTCCTATTTTCATAGTTATATCTGCTGATAGGAATTATTTGATGGCTTGTATTCCGAAGGAGTGCTGTATGTTAGTGTATAAGGAATCAAAGACACGGGTATCATACCATTGTATATTGTTATGTTTGCTGAGAATGTTTATGGTATCCTATAAGTATGATTTTTTTTTTGTGTGTCACATAAGGCTGTAGATGTTTGTCTATGAATTGAGATAGGTTTGTGGTTATGGACCCGATTCTGAAAATGATTGGGTGACTGGGTGGATGCTGTTGGTCTTTGTGGATTTTGGGTAAAATGTAGATGGGGTGTGATGGGGGGGGGGGGGGGGGCTGATGTTAATGTAACTGCATTCCTTGTGGTTTAGTATGGCTTTACTTTTTCTACTGTCTAATAATTCCTGGAATTCTCTTTTAATTTTGGGTAGTGGGGTCATTTTTAACTTAGTGTATACTCAAGCTTGCAGTAAATTTGTTTTGAGTAATCGGTTTCATTCATGATCACTATGCCGCAGCTTTTGTCTGCAGGTTTTATTACAATGGACTCATCTTTTTGTAAATGTCTCAGGGCCTGTAATTCAGCTGTAGAAGGGGTGTCAAAAAACACAACGTCCCCAATCTACCTATACATACATGTTTATTTAACTTATCCCTATTTTTACTCTAAATCACACCATTTTATAATATTCTATTCTTCCTGTGCCATCATCTCAATCCATCCAGCACCATTTAATTTATAATGACCCATTTTTCTTATTGCTCTTCCACCTCCTGTTAATACAGCATATCATCTTCTTCCACAGTGTCATTTACATCACATGTCCATCCCTTCCACAGTGCCTTTTTACATTACATATCTCTCTCTTTCCCAATGTCTTTTACATCCTTACCTTTCACAGTGCTCCTTTTTTATTATTATACCTCCCTTACACATTGTTTCTCTTCCCTCCATTTCACAGTGTCTCTTATATATTAAACGCATTTCCCTTCTAGGGTATCTTTACATTATTTATCTTTCCCCTTAATAGTTCCTTAATTTCCTTTTTTCACAGTGTCCTCTGTACTATATATGACGGGACCCTCTTTCATTGGGGGTCCTGGATAGGACTAAATGCTAGTCTTCTTCCATCAGACTATGGGACCAGGACTTGGAAGGGGTTCTGTCTTGTGGAGGTTGGTTCAGGGGGTCCGTTTGGACTGCTTTCCCCCTGGTACCATTGTCCCATGATCTCCCATGTACTAGGAACCCTAAAGACTGTTGAGTTTTGATACAGATGTATGGTTCATGTGTTTCCTTTGGGTATAAGGTGATCATCCCAGACCAGCTTTCCCTCCCCAAGCTGCAGATGACATCCTAATAGAAGAAAATGAGACTTTTTTTTAAAGTTTGTGTGAAGGAGTATGCTTAAGGTGTACATGATCATTTGAAGGTGTTAAGAAATATACTTGTATGTCTTCCTGTGTGCAATGCCATTATGTTGATGGGATGTGTCACTTATTTGTTGTGGTGTGAACTATGAACTTTCAGGATGTTGCCTGTTTTCTCTGTTCCCATTCTTGCAGCAGAGTCTTCGGATCTGTCAACACTGAGCTTGCTACTTGGCAAATGCTGTATTTGGAGGCAGAGAGGTTGATTCCTTCCTCCCTCTCCAGTGGGCTGAGGACTCTGTGTTTGCCCAACTACCAGCTACCACTCCTTCAGCTTCACATCACAAATTTCCACTACTAAGACCAGCATCCTGTGGAAGATATGGTCACTGACTTGACACAGTTCTCAGCAATGTTCCCCTTCAGGACAATACACCTAGGGGAGAGGCTGCTCTAGGGGACTGTATCATCACAATGAATATCTCATTCTCTTTCAGGGTTACATATTCATATTCACTCATATCCCATATTCATTCCAAAGAGTTTCTTATGTTATACATCCCTCTCTCCTACCAAAATAAAAAAAGCCTTCAAACTACATAATCAATATTCCAATCTTCTTTTATTAATAATTCAGCATCTTTTGAGCAATAGCAGAACCCATCTCACATCAATAATCCCTTCTTCTCCCTGTGAATTACATTGTACTACATAACCTGAAGCAAAGGTATCTCTCCACTCCCCCTCCATACCCCCTTTTCAGTGATCTGATTCAGTGAACCAGCAACCCTCTTAAAAGCACCTCACAGTCACATAGCTTTTTTATATTAAGACAATAGTTTAAAGTGTCCAGTTCCCCCCTCACTGGAGGAGACTTTTTCATTCTATTTTTAACCACATGTTGAACCCTGTATAAGAAATACACTATATATTGTTTTTATTACATTTATGATCATATTCTATCACACTTATAATAGTACATGTCCACAAGAAATGATACATTTAAAAAAAAAAAATTAACTGCATTCTTATACCAATACCACCAAATACCAATATTTGTAATTCCTCTCCCTTACCCTTCCCATCTTTTTCTTTCACTCTTAAAAGGACAGTCTAGTCCCCAAACTCACTTTGGTGCAAGATGAAGATTACTGCTTGTTTAGTGCACAGGCTTTTATCCCTGTGTGATTTGATGTAGGCATTCTGTATAAATCACATTTTTAATATTTGACTCAAGCCCTCCCCAGTGATTACTCTGCATGTTTACTGCAGGTGTGGCAGGACTGATTCGATAGACACTTTGGATATAAAGTTTTGTTTCATTTAATAACTTCCTGTCCTCCTCAAATTGAGTCTATTGTGTGGCCTCTGAGTGACCTTGCTCTTGTACACAGTAGTATCTCTTAACAGTGCAACACATTGTCTGATGACATCACTAGAGAGACAGGATATTCCATTCATTTGAATGGCAATATTCTCATTGGTTCCTGCAGTAAAAAAAAAAGAAGGAAATTACTCATCTAGTGTGGGCAATACTTGTTTCTTGCAAACTGCTGTAATTTCACAATTTCATCTAGCTGTAGGTATTTTATATTTTAAGCAAAAATGTAATACATGCATTTTAAAGTACTTTGAAAGCACATTCATTTGCATTAATATTTGGAAGATGTTTTTTTGGGGCACTAGACAGTCCCTTTAAAACTGGCCTATGTATGTTCATTACATATTTTTATTTTTATGCATTTTATATTGTTCAGATTACCATTTACATTATGACCTCTGAAGAAGACTACATATAGGCGAAACATGTCAAGTCTAAGAAGAGTCTGTCTCTGTTTCTTTAAAATCAACATGCTATACTATATATTATAATCTTTGTGGTTACATTTCCTATGCTGTCTAGTTTGTCAATAGCGCTCCCTTCAGTTTCTCTGCACATTTCAATATATACCCAACAAATGAAACAAGGTAAAGTTCATTATGTTATGTTGTTTTTATTATTGTTTGTTTGACAGTGACATAGGATTTTCTTTTGCCTTCAGCAAGATCTTGACTTTTAAGTGTTTTTCCAAATGAAGAAGGTCGAAATAATCTCGTTATGTGATTGTAGTCTCGATTCTGCTTGTATTTGATGGATCTGATCTAGCTGATTATGTTGAATGAAGAACAAATTGATTACTGAAAAACACTTATATGATGTACGGTCTCCATTGCAAAAAAATAGCACATAATTTCATTATTCCATATACAAACATAGAAACATAGAATGTGTCGGCAGATAAGAACCATTCGGTCCATCTAGTCTGCCCAATTTATTTTTAATACTTTTATTAGTCCCCCGGTCTTATAGCTAGGATAGCCTTGTGTCTATCCAACGCATGCTTAAAATCCTTGACTGTGTTTACCTCTACCACTTCTGCTGGCAGGCTATTCCATACATCCACTACCCTCTCAGTAAAGTAATACTTCCTGATATTACTTTTAAATCGTTGCCCCTCTAATTTAAGACTATGTCCTCTAGTTGTGGTAGTTTTTCTTCTTTTAAATATACTCTCTTCCTTTACTGTGTTGATTCCCTTTATGTATTTAAATGTTTCTATCATATCCCCCCTGTTACGTCTTTCCTCCAAGCTATACATGTTATAATATATACATATAATACATATTTTATGCAAAGCACAACATACCTACAGACATCGGACACAACTACTACTTACCACATACATATTCATTCACTCAACACCTAAAATACATACAGAACAACACTCTTTCCCAAAATGTAGCCATGTAATCGCTCACTCTTCTTTTATAATTTTTATGTGCAATGGAGACACACGACTACCACCCAAGCAGTCAGCCAGCATATCGGATCAGTAAAACTCAACAACCTGACAGCACAAGTGGGTGCAACTAACAGATGGTGTTCAATGCTGTGATTCAAAATGTGTCGGAAAAAAATGGAGCAACTGGTGCACCTCTCCGAATGCAGTATAGAGGACGAAAATGGCAGTACTCTCTGTAAAATCTTCAAAGTTTATTCACAGCATTTAATCAGCGCAGTATCTACCGCGAGGCATCCTAGGCGGATGCCTAGGGCGACGTTTTTTGAGGGGCGGCAGAAATGCGCCCCCAATTTTTGTATGCGCTCCTTGATCCCTGGGGTCAACAACAGGACACCCGCAGCGTTTTTTTGTGTGTGCGGGCGGCGCATGCCAATGTTTTCCCCGCGATTTTTGAAGGGGGAGAGGGGCGGGGGCATGGCTTTTCAGCCAATCGTACCTGCCCGGCCACATAAATACTATAACGGCAGATGACCAGACTGCGCGGGAAGATGAAGAGGGACTGCAACACTGTGCCACCTGTCAAGCTGACAACGAGGACGGCGACGACGACAAGCAAGGTGCGCCCCCCCCCCCCCCCCCCCCCAATAAATGTTGGCCCTATTAATTTTTTATCATATTTGGTTAAAAAAATAAAATTATTATAGTAATTTTTGATAGTACTGAGCTCTTTTTAATTTTGTTCTGCTCATTTTAACATCTAGTCATTTTATTTGCCCCTTAAATATGTACTTGGCTGTTTTATTCTCTCTTTTTAATTTAATTTGCTCATTTGAATTGTATTGTATTATTTTACTCATTTTTTATTTTAATATGCTCATTTTAATATTATTTGGTCATTTTTAGTTGCTCTATTTAATTTAATCTGCTCATTTTAAATGGATTTGGTCATTTTTATTTGCTCTATTTATTTTAATCTGCTTATTTTAAATGGATTTGGTCATTTTCTTTGCTCTATATTTTAATCTGCTCATTTTAATATTATTTGGTCACTTTAATTGCTCTATTTATTTTAATCTGCTCATTTTAATATTATTTGGTCATTTTAGTTGCTCTATTTATTTTAAATGTACTTGCTCCCCTTTTTAAATGTACTTGCGCATTTTATGTGCCCCTTTTTAAATGTACTTGCGCATTTTATGTGCCCCTTTTTTAAATGCACAAGTACATTTAAACTGTGCCCCTTTTTAAATGTACTTGTGCATTTTATGTGCCCCTTTTTAAATGCGCCCCCCCCCCCCCCCAATAAATGTTGGCCCTATTAATTTTTTATCATATTTGGTTAAAAAAAAAAAAATTATTATAGTAATTTTTGATAGTACTGAGCTCTTTTTAATTTTGTTCTGCTCATTTTAACATCTAGTCATTTTATTTGCCCCTTAAATATGTACTTGGCTGTTTTATTCTCTCTTTTTAATTTAATTTGCTCATTTGAATTGTATTGTATTATTTTACTAATTTTTTATTTTAATATGCTCATTTTAATATTATTTGGTCATTTTTAGTTGCTCTATTTAATTTAATCTGCTCATTTTAAATGGATTTGGTCATTTTTATTTGCTCTATTTATTTTAATCTGCTTATTTTAAATGGATTTGGTCATTTTCTTTGCTCTATATTTTAATCTGCTCATTTTAATATTATTTGGTCACTTTAATTGCTCTATTTATTTTAATCTGCTCATTTTAATATTATTTGGTCATTTTAGTTGCTCTATTTATTTTAAATGTACTTGCTCCCCTTTTTAAATGTACTTGCGCATTTTATGTGCCCCTTTTTAAATGTACTTGCGCATTTTATGTGCCCCTTTTTTAAATGCACAAGTACATTTAAACTGTGCCCCTTTTTAAATGTACTTGTGCATTTTATGTGCCCCTTTTTAAATGCACAAGTACATTTAAACTGTGCCCCTTTTTAAATGTACTTGTGCATTTTATGTGCCCCTTTTTAAATGCACAAGTACATTTAAACTGTGCCCCTTTTTAAATGTACTTGCGCCTTTTATGTGCCCCTTTTTAAATGCACAAGTACATTTAAACTGTGCCCCTTTTTAAATGTACTTGTGCCTTTTATGTGCCCCTTTTTAAATGTACTTGCTCCCCTTTTTAAATGTACTTGCGCATATTATGTGCCCCTTTTTAAATGTACTTGCGCATTTTATGTGCCCCTTTTTAAATGTACTTGCGCATTTTATGTGCCCCTTTTTAAATGCACAAGTACATTTAAACTGTGCCCCTTTTTAAATGTACTTGCTCCTCTTTTTAAATGTACTTGCGCATTTTATGTGCCCCTTTTTAAATGTACTTGCGCATTTTATGTGCCCCTTTTTAAATGTACTTGCGCATTTTATGTGCCCCTTTTTAAATGTACTTGTGCATTTTATGTGCCCCTTTTTAAATGCACTTGCTCCCCTTTTTAAATGTACTTGCGCATTTTATGTGCCCCTTTTTAAATGTACTTGCGCATTTTATGTGCCCCTTTTTAAATGCACAAGTACATTTAAACTGTGCCCCTTTTTAAATGTACTTGTGCATTTTATGTGCCCCTTTTTAAATGTACTTGTGCATTTTATGTGCCCCTTTTTAAATGTACCTGTGCATTTTATGTGCCCCTTTTTAAATGTACCTGTGCATTTTATGTGCCCCTTTTTAAATGTACCTGTTCCTTTTATGTGCCCCTTTTTAAACAAGATTTACTTTAATATAACATTTCAAATGGTATACAAAACAAAATATACAAGTAGCCATTTTTTAGCTTAAACATGAAGAGGTGTGGTTTAAACAGGAAGAGGCGTGGTTTAAACAGGAAGAGGCGCAGTGAATTTAAATTAGGGGTGCCCGGGTTTAGACTGCCTAGGGCAGCACAAAACCTAAATACACCACTGCATTTAATGCCAAAAAGCAGAGTCTCCTGCATTTTGCCTGTGAGGCATACAGGGTAGCATGCTGTAAAAACACTTGAGGGACCGCACAAAGGCTTCTCCCATTGGTTAGCATTCATTTTCCTCTGGTGAAGACAAAAAAAAAAAAAACAATTGCGCTTAACATCAATAGTCTGGAGACACAAAAAATGGCAGTAAGTGTTACATTTGCATAAATTGCTACTCGATAATCCATATATTTATTGCTGCGTGTTAATCTAACACTAATGACAGTATACTGCAGTGTCATATTAGCCAAGCATGATAGTATAAATACATCAATCATTTATATTAACCCCTTTGTGATAAAGTACATGTCAGGGACGTCCAGCCGGCAATATCGAGGCAATAGGCTGCACCGAAATTCCGGCTCAGGGGCACCCACAATCGCTCCACGGAGAGGTCGTGGGCACCATATTGCAGGAGCAACATGCTCCTACAATATGGCTGTGCCCTGTTCTGGATAGATCTTCGGAAATGAAAAAAAATCACTCCTGACACTCTGAATCTGTTGCTTGACTGACCCTAGTGGCAGTCAGCAACACTGCAATGAGAAAAAAAAGACTTAATTAGCTTAAATCTAGGGTTAGGGTTAGAATAGCTGTTAGGGTTACAATTCAATTAGACTTGACATAAGGGATAGGGTTAAAATTAAATTAAAATTAAAATATATTAAGGGTTAGCATAAGGGTTAGAGTTGGGGTTAAATTTAGGGTTAGGGTTAAATTAGGGCATGGTTTGGGGTCAAAGGGTCAATATAGGAAAAAACATAATTTTGGGGTTTTGCTCCATAACGCGCAAAAAAAAACAACCATATTTCTGAACTCAGGACAACATTTAGAAACTTTTTAGACAGTGTAATTTTTAATGATTGTATTTGTGTAAATTATTTTTAAGTTAGAAAAAGTGGGGTTTTTTTTCATCATATTTTATGAGAAAGAAGAAAATTACAGCTAAACACAAACACCCAATAGTATAGATCCAGTTACAGATAGAATATACAAATTATACAAGAAATCTAAACATATATATACAATATATAGAATTAGAAACAAACTGCACACAAATATATATATATACACATGCATGTGAAACAATGAGATGTCCCTCTATGAAACAGTTGAGCTCCCATTCTCTATTTATACCCAAAGGTGATCATGTAACCTACACTTCTCCATTCCCATACATGAAAAATATTACACCCACACACATGTTTGAAAATGGTGAGAAGCCTTTGGTTGGTCCTTCAAGTGTTTTTATAGCATGCACCTACGTACCAACACGGGAGACTCTGCTTTTTTCCTGCAATGCTTTTTAAACACTATGAATAAACTTTGAAGATTTTACAGAGAATACTGCCATTTTCGTCCTTTATAATGCGTTCGGAGAGTTGCACCAGTTGCTCCATTTTCTTCCTATGTAGATCTACCCACAAGGTCATCTACAGGAAGTCTAACCATTCACATGGTTATTTAGTCAATGCTTGGTATGGCTCTACCACCGATTCCAATCTCTACAGAACCCCTCCTCCTTCCTATACTGTTTTATACACCTTTTTTTTTAACATCATCTATATTGTTGTAGCACATGGTCTGCGTTACAGTTTTAAAACATCCCCCCCCTCTTTTATATTTCTATGATTCCGCCATCAGTCATCATGTCTCAGGTTTTTATTTATCTGGGTGTTCATTTATGAACTAAAATGTTCTGAAATTAACTTGTTCCATGTCGACAGATACATTATCGCAATAAAACACGATGTCTAATAAGTAGCAATTTGATTAGCTAAGCCTGTCCATTTTATTCTACAAGGCTCACGGCCAGATACTGAGGGCAGAGTCATTTAATTGTCTAATGGGCACAACCAGCATTACCATGGCAAGAATATATACACCCCAAATAAAAATCAACAACCTTTTAAAAATCAACAACCAAAAGATCTCAAACCTGAATGGTTTCGCTGAGCAGATCACTTTGCGGTTGGGCCATTCTTTAGCATTCGGAGAAGACTGCGTTGATGGATGATCCTTTGTTCCCTATTCAAAACTTGGGGGGAAAAAAGCACAGTAAGCAGACTCCTAGTGAATTAAACAAAACCACCAATGATTACTCCCATTTCTCCCATCCACCCATCAAATACACTAGAATAGACCATTTATCCCACCATCACCTACCCAATCTGAAAATGACATAGGATTAGCTCCAAGGATAGAACTATGCCCCCTTTTACTAAACATTACTATCCATTCGGAACATGTAGTGAAGTCGAAATGGTGGTGTTTCGCGCCAAAACATGGCGCTAGTAGCCTTGAGAAAGCGCCGTGTTTTGGCGCGAAACGCGTAGGCGTTTGGGATACACCGGGTAGGAGGACAGTGGCGGTGAGGCTGTCTCTCTACTCGAGAATTAAAGCACCTATTTCAGAGTAATTTCACTGCTGTCTGTATCATTTATTTCTCCGGACCTTCATCCACCATTTCTACTTCACTACATGTTTTGATTTTTTGCTCTGTGGAAGCAAAGAGCGGTGTAGCTACAGAGAAGTGGGAAACTCCCTCAAGTCTGCGAGGTGGGATCCAACCTCTTTTTACTATCCATTCATACACACATTCATACACCCATTCAGACGTCACACCCTTGGCTCTATTTCTTCAAAGATCTGATTTTATTTATTCAACCAGTGGGCCCAGATATGATAGTAATTTTCTGATTTCTCAAAAAAAGGATAAGATACGTCAAACAAAAAAAAACTACGCCCCCATATCTATCACATTATAGCTACGCTATACAAGCTATAACTGATGCTTCCAAAACCTGGACTTGAGACTAAATGAAAGAAAGGCCATGAAAACACAACCTCCCCAATTATTATACAGATAATAATACACCAGTCGTGTCACCACCCACTATGTGGGAGGCACACAAAAGAGTTATATAAGGAGACATATCATACAACTTGGGACAAAAAGAAAAAGGGCAAGACTTGCACAAACACAAAAATTGTTGCACCAGATAGCAGAACTAGAAACAGTTTATAAAGTAGACTTATCCCACAAATGTTAAATGCATTAACTAGACTACAAAAATAACTTGAAACATATTCCTGGGTATTACTGGGGATCCACTCTCTGTCCTCTACTTGCCATTAACCCTATACAGAGATTTATCTGAGCCAGAGATGATGTGGGGAAGCAATTCAATTCGACAATACAATAGTGCAGCCAAGAGAGAAGGAAAATGTTACAAACTGGAACATTTAAAAGTGATATCCATTAAATTCACTTTGCGATGGACAATTTCTATGGATCTTCACAGACCTTGCCACAGACAGTAATGTCCATATACAGATACATTGCCTATCCCTGACTGCAAGAATCAAATTGATAGGGGTTTGGTTATACCAGTGTCTTCTTGGTAAAACCCCACCCTTTATTTTCTAGCCACACTCAATTTGTGCATGCCTTGCCATTTTTCTGGATGGCAGGTCTGCTCTCGGCCCACTGTTTAATCCTTTGCATATTCTAGCATGAAAATGGGAGGAGCTAAAAGGAAAAAGGGTAATGGGACTTCATGCAACATTGCATGACCCCCCTGGAGATTGAACTCAACTCTACTCATTTAGATGGTGTATATCTTCAAGACATACCCAGTTTAAACACAATGATGCCTGTGCACAGTGCTAGGTACTGTACATAGGCAGCAATAATGCTGGGACAGACCCAAATTTGATGGGAAAGGATCACAAAAAAAAACTGATTGTCCCCGCACATTCGGAACTGTTGGAAACTAAGATATTGTAGTTTATATCTTATTTTAGCTTTTAGAGAAGAAACACCAATTAAGCCCTGAAACACTGGAATCAAAGCAGCAGCCTCTGGAATAACATTCCTTAGCCCTTATCCCTGGGTATCCGCAGGGTGTTCATTCCTTGGTGCTGACACAGGGATAATACAATATGAAGATGCTTTCATTCGTGTTCTTGCAGGTTCCTGTGTAATCACAATCAGAAGAAAGAAGACGCACCTTGTGACAATGTATAGAAGCACCAGTTAACCCCCGGGATGCTGGAATCATAGCAGCACTCCCTGCTGACACACTCCGACGCACTAATCCCTGGATATCCGCATTCTCGTCTCTCAGTGGGATCCCCGCCGCACTGATCTGGGGGACTCGCTGTTGTAATTTCTGAATGAGGAAAAATATATAACATCATAAAAAATGTTTAACTACAAAACAATAACAAATGTTTGACCATAGAGGTTCAATTTGAAGATAGAGTGGTAGAGAGATACTTGAAGATCTATTCAAATCTCTTCGATATGGACAGGAAGGGGCAGTCCATGAAAGCAAGGGGCAGGTCTATCATAAAAAATGTGTTTTTGTCAGTCATGGCACTAATTGCATTGGGTTTCTCTTTGAAGTGGAGAGATAACCCACCTTCCCCAAATACTGTTAATGTCACCTAAAAGGATTCATTGTGCTCAGTAGGTTAACTGAGTGCCCCTGTGTCGGCTTCTTAGTGTGTTAGGGGGATTGGCTATGCAGATTTAATTTTTTCATGTCACTACTTTTTGGCAAGGAATTCTTTTATATTCATTTCAATCAACTTTGGATTTGTTATTGCACATCCAGTATTTGTTATAGTAAAGGTCAGTGGTACTGTGATAGCTGAATTACTTACTCCTTTTTGACACATTAGCAGATTGACCTAACTGATACTATTTTTTAACTAGGGTAGAGAGTTTTAGTCCAGACAGCTCTCAATTAGCTTTTAGACAATGAGTCTCCAGATGAACTGACACAAGGTTCCCCAAAACCAGTCAGCAAATCGTTCTGTTATTTATTTGGTCAATAAAAAAGAGATGAGTAGATTTAGTTGTAGCAGACATAACATTTGTTTCACTTACCTATTTCGTTAGGGTTGAAACACCAGTGAACACCGGAAATGCTGGAATTAAAACAACAGCCTCTGGAATAACAGTCCTTAGCGCTTATGCCTGGATATCCGCAGTCCGTTCTATCCTTGGGGTTCACTGAGCACTGAGCCTTATCTGCAAAGTGGAAATAATACAACAGCAAAAATCCCAAATTATTATACATTGTGTAATAAAGTGTTGCGCAGGATATAATAAAATAAATACTTATCAGAGATATATAGGCGAAAATCCAGCCTTTTTTAGATGTATATAAAAGAGAAGAAAAAAATATATACAAAATTGTGCAGTATTGTGAATATAAGGAAAATAAATATCTCCCCCTAAAGAATTGTACTCACACTCTACAGAGCCTATAGGACCGGCTCTGGGTGTATAAGGCGTGCAGACTCTGAGTCCCAAAATCCCCACATCCACTGGATAGATAATCGATGGAATACTCGTGGAGCAGGACACAACAGGAGTGAGAAACAAACGTTGTAGTGTCAAATGTAAACAATTTTAATTCCCCCCCCACATATAGCAGCTTACATAGAAGAAGTTAAAAAACGATATCCCATGTAAAAAACAGTTAAAAACAGCATAGGTAAAAAGCAGGCAGAGTCACCCAGCCGATCATATCACAGTCTCCATCCGTCACTTCATAGGAGCAGGCAGCAGCTGAAGTTCTGCTGGAGGAGCTGGTACTTCCTAGTTGCAAGTCTCGTCAATAATGTCACGCGACGCGTTTCGCCCACACGTGGGCTTTTTCAGAGCAGACTGCAACTAGGAAGTACCAGCTCCTCCAGCAGAACGCTGCCTATACAAACTTCAGCTGCTGCCTGCTCCTATGAAGTGACGGATGGAGACTGTGATATGATCGGCTGGGTGACTCTGCCTGCTTTTTACCTATGCTGTTTTTAACTGTTTTTTACATGGGATATCGTTTTTTAACTTCTTCTATGTAAGCTGCTATATGTGGGGGGGAATTAAAATTGTTTACATTTGACACTACAACGTTTGTTTCTCACTCCTGTTGTGTCCTGCTCCACGAGTATTCCATCGATTATCTATCCAGTGGATGTGGGGATTTTGGGACTCAGAGTCTGCACGCCTTATACACCCAGAGCCGGTCCTATAGGCTCTGTAGAGTGTGAGTACAATTCTTTAGGGGGAGATATTTATTTTCCTTATATTCACAATACTGCACAATTTTGTATATATTTTTTTCTTCTCTTTTATATACATCTAAAAAAGGCTGGATTTTCGCCTATATATCTCTGATAAGTATTTATTTTATTATATCCTGCGCAACACTTTATTACACGATATTCACTATTTTGTGCTAATTGGAGGAAAATGCACTAGTGTTTGCTGCATAATTTGTTTGTCTGCACATTATATATAGCGCTTGTCACTTTATCTGCATTGGTTTTTATTATACACATTGGATCTATTTTCTGCAGTTGTAGATTTTCAATAACAAGATGGGTAAATATGTTTGAAAGGCAGGGATTTGGTAGTAGTGAATCTACTTAGCATCAAGCAAAGAAAATAAAACAAACTATTCTGAAAGTTTATAGAATTTGCATTTTATATTATATCCTGTAACATATCCCCCAAATCTGTGATGCACCTTAGTGGTTCCAGTAAAATCCACAAATCCTTTAGATTGTAAGCTTTACAAGTACAGCTCTATCTAGCTCACATACTGGCCTGTCTCTGTTAGTCTATCTCCGTCTGTAATTCCCTGTCATACTCTGTACCAAGTGATATGTAAATTATTGGTTCTATGTAAATAATAAAAGTAAAACATTTTGTTATAAAATAGTCTGTGTAGTTAAATATCACTGCCACAGATAACAGAATCAACCTATACATAACTCACCTATAACTGTGCTGCAGAATTGTTTTTTATAAGGTTCCATTATACATTCCACCTATAGAAATCATCTCAAACCATCTAAAAATAGCACCAATTACACTTAATGAAGTATCAAAGTGAATTTAAATGGAATGCATTCTGCAAATTATCATGCAAGCTTACTGAACCCAAAGGATGCTTAAACAGATATTACTAAATTACTAAAAAGGTACAGAAGTTACCTGTAGTCAGCGTGCTAAAAAATGATAAGCTTAGGGTCATGTCTACAAATGCTCGCAGTTTAGGGAATAAGATCCATGAACTTGTGACAATATTGGCAACTGAGAATGTAGATTTAGTGGCTGTTACTGAGACATGGTATAATGAAAAACATGACTGGGACATTTCAATACCAGGGTACTCTTTATATAGAAAAGACAGAGAAGGTAAACAAGGGGGAGGGGTGGCCCTGTATGTGAGGGATAGCTTAAAATGTAACGTAATACAAGTTAGTGAGGCGAACATAGAGTCAGTTTGGGTTACATTAGAATTTGGTAATCATATGGTAACTCGGGTAGGTGTGATTTATAGGCCCCCTGGACAAATAGAGGAGTTAGATAATCTACTAGTTGAGGAAATAGCTAAAATGACAATGAAGGGAGAAGTGATCATCATGGGTGACTTTAATCTTCCTGATGTGAACTGGAAATACAAAACAGCTACTTGTGCCAGGAGTACACATATCCTAAACTCCCTACTGGGATTATCTCTAAAACAAGTAGTGGAGGAGCCAACTCGAAAGCAGGCCATACTAGACTTAGTGTTCACAAATGGAGATTTGTTATCAGATATTACTGTAGGTGAAAGTTTAGGATCTAGTGATCACCAGACAGTGTGGTTTAATATAAGAACAGTGACGCAGTCACACCACACAAAAACAAAAGTTTTAGATTTTAGAAAAACAGACTTTTCTAAAATTAGATTAGATGTGAAGGAGTCATTATCAGACTGGAGCAATTTAAATGGAGTCCAGGAGAAATGGGATTATCTAAAAGTTGCACTACTGAAGGCTACAGAAAATTGCATAAGGCTTGTCAGTAAGAGCAAAAAATTGAAGAAACCACTGTGGTACTCTGCAGAGGTGGCTAAAATAGTAAAAAATAAAAAGCTAGCATTTAGTAATTATAAAAATACTCAGAGTGAGGAAGATAGAAAGATCTATAAGAGTAGGCAGAAAGAGGCAAAGCAAGCTATAAGAGCTTCCAAAGCACACACAGAAGAGACTATAGCCCAGTCAGTGAAAAAGGGGGATAAAACATTTTTTAGATACATAAATGAGAAAAGGAAAGTAAAACAAGGATTAGTTAGATTAAAAACAAAAGAAGGATGCTATGTAGAAGAGGATAAAGGCTTAGCAGACTGCTTTAATGAATATTTTTGTTCAGTTTTTACAAATGAAAATGAGGGTAAGGGACCTCATTTAGGGAAAAAGACTAATGAGTCTTTTGATGCATGTAAGTTTACAGAGGAAGAGGTTTTACTTCAGCTGTCTAAAGTAAAGACAAATAAGTCGATGGGACCTGATGGGATACATCCAAAGTTATTAAAAGAACTTAGTGGTGTACTAGCAAAACCGTTAACAGATTTATTTAACCAATCATTGTTAACGGGAGTAGTTCCAGAAGATTGGAAATTAGCTAATGTTGTGCCCATTCACAAGAAAGGTAGTAAGGAGGAGGCGGGCAACTATAGACCAGTAAGTCTTACTTCAGTAGTGGGGAAAATAATGGAAACCTTGTTAAAGAATAGGATTGTTGAACATCTAAAGTCGCTTGGATTTCAAGATCAGAGACAGCATGGGTTTACTTCAGGGAGATCATGCCAAACTAATCTTATTGATTTTTTTGATTGGGTAACTAAAATAATAGATCAGGGTGGTGCAGTAGACATTGCTTTCCTAGATTTCAGTAAGGCTTTTGACACTGTCGCACATAGAAGGCTTATCAATAAACTGAAATCTTTGAGTTTGGATTTCAATATTGTTGAATGGATTAGACAATGGCTGAGTGACAGGCAACAGAGGGTTGTAGTCAATGGGGTATATTCGATGCAAGGTCTTGTTACTAGTGGGGTACCTCAGGGATCTGTTCTTGGACCCATTCTCTTTAATATTTTTATTAGCGATATTGCAGAAGGTCTTGTTGGTAAAGTATGTCTTTTTGCTGATGATACAAAGATTTGCAGCAGGGTTGATATTCATGGAGGGATAAGCCAAATGGCAAATGATTTAGCTAAACTAGAAAAATGGTCAGAGCAGTGGCAACTGGCATTTAATGTGGACAAGTGCAAGATTATGCACCTTGGGCGTAAAAACCCAAAAGCAGAATATAGACTATTTGGTACAGTCCTAACCTCAACATCTGAGGTAAGGGATTTAGGAGTAATAATTTCAGAGGACTTGAAGGTAGGTAGGCAATGCAATAGAGCAGCAGGAAATGCTAGCAGAATGCTTGGTTGCATAGGGAGAGGTATTAGCAGTAGGAAGAGGGAAGTGCTCATGCCATTGTACAGAGCACTGGTGAGACCTCACTTGGAGTATTGTACGCAGTACTGGAGACCTTATCTCCAGAAGGATATTGATACTTTGGAGAGAGTTCAGAGAAGGGCTACTAAACTGGTTCATGGGTTGAAGGATAAAACTTACCAGGAAAGGTTAAAGCATCTTAACATGTATAGCTTGGAGGAAAGACGTAACAGGGGGGATATGATAGAAACATTTAAATACATAAAGGGAATCAACACAGTAAAGGAAGAGAGTATATTTAAAAGAAGAAAAACTACCACAACTAGAGGACATAGTCTTAAATTAGAGGGGCAACGATTTAAAAGTAATATCAGGAAGTATTACTTTACTGAGAGGGTAGTGGATGTATGGAATAGCCTGCCAGCAGAAGTGGTAGAGGTAAACACAGTCAAGGATTTTAAGCATGCGTGGGATAGACACAAGGCTATCCTAGCTATCAGACCGGGAACGGGGGACTAATAAAAGTACTCAAAAAAAAAAAAATTGGGCAGACTAGATGGACCGAATGGTTCTTATCTGCCGACACATTCTATGTTTCTATGTTTCTACTATAAAAGAATTTAGAGAGCTCAAATAATATCAGTCAGTTTCCTTTCTCTTGCAGTATCTCAAAATCTGAAATGCTGATTTGTCTGATGAAAGAAACACACGAGGGTCTATTCATCAAACAGAGCACTGTAGAGAAGTGAGATGGGAAGTTCAAAGTTCAGGTTCGGAACCTTCTCCAGTGCGGCTGAATGGGAGAATGTTTCCAAGCCAGCTACTTTGGACTAAAGTTTCAAATCCCCATCTCAGTTCCCTGCAATTCTCTCTTCATCTAGCCGACCATCATGTGTTTCTTTCACCAGAGAAATCAGCATAGGAAATCCCCATCTCAGTTCCATGCAATTCTCTTTTTATCAAGCAGAACCTGTGCTGTTTTACTCAAGACAACTTGAGTCATGTACTCAGAAAAAAAACAAAGCTGGTGTTTCACTGGCAAGAGAAATGAATACATGTTCCTCATACAATTAAGCTGAACAGTGTAAAAGCAAAATCAGCTCTTTCAGTTAACCTTCACAATGCTAGGCTAATCCAGTTAACCCTTGCAATCCCAGGTTAACCCTTCAGTGACAAGCTCTGTGGTGGAAGTGTGACAAGTTCTGGCAGTGTGGCACTGTAACAAACTCTGTGAGGCAGTGTGACAAACTGTGTGGGACAGTGTAACACGCTGTGTGGGGCAGTGTGACACTGTGACAAGTTATGTGGGGCAGTGTGACAAGCTCTGTTGGGTAGTGTGACATGGTCAAACTCTGAGGGGCAGTGTGACAAACTGTGTGGGACAGTGTAACACGCTGTGTGGGGCAGTGTGACACTGTGACAAGTTATGTGGGGCAGTGTGACAAGCTCTGTTGGGTAGTGTGACATGGTCAAACTCTGAGGGGCAGCGTGACAAACTCTGTGGGACAGTGTAACAAGCTTTGTGGGGCAGTGTGACACTGTGACAAGTTATGTGGGGCAGTGTGACAAGCTCTGTTGGGTAGTGTGACACGGTCAAACTCTGAGGGGCAGTGTGACAAACTCTGTGGGGCAGTGTGACAAACTCTGTGGGACAGTGTAACAAGCTTTGTGGGGCAGTGTGGCACTGTGACAAGTTATGTGGGGCAGTGTGACAAGCTCTGTTGGGTAGTGTGACACGGTCAAACTCTGAGGGGCAGTGTGACAAACTCTGTGGGACAGTGTAACAAGCTTTGTGGGGCAGTGTGGCACTGTGACAAGTTATGTGGGGTAGTGCGACAAGCTCTGTGGGGCAGTGTGACAAAAATCTGTGGGACAGTGTAACAAGCTTTGTGGGGCAGTGTGGCACTGTGACAAATTATGTGGGGCAGTGTGACAAGCTTTGTGTTGGTAGTGTGACACTGTGTCAAACTCTGAAGGGCAGTGTGACAAAAATCTGTGGGACAGTGTAACAAGCTTTGCGGGGCAGTTTGACACTGTGACAAGTTCAGTGGGACAGTGTAACAAACTTTTTGGGCCAGTATTACACTGTGACAAGTTATGTGGCACAGTGTGACACTGTGACAAACTCTGAGGGGCATTGTGATACTTTGAAAAATTCTGAGGGGCAGTATTACACTGTGACAAGCTTTGTGTGGCAGTGTGGCACTGTGACAACCTCTGTGGGGCAGTGTAACAGTGTGACAAGCTCTGTGAGGCATTGTGACACTGTGACAAGCTCTGTGAGGCATTGTGACACTGTGACAAGCTCTGTGAGGCATTGTGACACTGTGACAAGCTCTGTGAGGCATTGTGACACTGTGACAAACTCTGAGGGGCAGTGTGATACTTTGAAAAGTTCTGAGCAGTGGCGGATCTTCCATTGGTGCTAGGTGTGCACAACACACCTATGGATTTGAGCCGCCGTGAGAAATTATTATCATTATTTTTTTTTCAAAGTCCAATTTCTCACAAGACTCGAGATTTTGCCCCTTTCGCTGGCTTTTGTCTGCACGGAGGAGGCGACCGTCCGGGGACACGGAGCAGCAGCTACTAGGTAAGTGATGGGGAAGGGGGAGGAGGGTGGTTAAAAACAAGCACATTAATTGCACATTATTCCTGGGCTCTGACTGGCACAAAATTACTGGGCTCTGATTGGCACAATATTACTGGTATCTGACTGGCACAATATTACTGGGCTCTGATTGGCACAATATTACTGGTATCTGACTGGCACACTATTACTGAGCTCTGACTGGCACAATATTACTGGGCTCTGACTGGCACACTATTACTAAGCTCTGACTGGCAGAATATTACTGGGCTCTGACTGGCACAATATTACTGGGCTCTGATTGGCACAATATTACTGGGCTCTGACTGGCACAATATTACAGGCATCTGACTGGCACACTATTCCTGGGCTCTGAATGGCACACTATTCCTGGTATATTACTGGCACAATATGCCTGGGCTATGACGGGCACAATATTCCTGGTATCTGAATGGCACACTATTACTGGTATCTGACTGGCACAATATTACTGGGCTCTGACTGGCACATTACTGGCATCTGACTGGCACAATATTACTGGGCATCTGACTGGCACAATATTACTGGGCATCTGACTGGCACAATATTACTGGGCTCTGAATGGCACAATATTAATGGGCTCTGACTAGCACACTATTCCTAGTATCTGACTGGCACAATATTACTGGGCTCTGACTGGTACACTATTACTGGGCTCTGACTGGCACAATATTCCTGCTATCTGACTGGTACAATATTCTTGGTATCTGAATGGCACACTATGACTGGGCTCTGATTGGCACAATATTAACGGGCTCTGACTGGCACACTATTAAGGGCTCTGACTGGCACATTACTGGCATCTGACTGGCACAATATTCCTGGTCATCTGACTGGCACAATATTCCTGGTATCTGACTAGCACAATATTACAGCAACACCAACCATCTGTTTCTTCTGTATTACAAACACAATCACGTCTGTACTATATGCACAAGTGATAATGTATCCCAGAATAAAACCCATCCCTGATGCAGTGCATAAAAAATAATGAAAATGATCTATACATCCTGTTAGCAGAATCTATTACCTAACATATTTTTAAATTGCTTGATATGCAAATTAACTAATTGTCAATGTGACATGTGTAATTTACATGTTAAGCCAAAAGGTGATGTTGTAACACTTCTCTTGCGTCATGCATTTGTTTGACATTTGCATAATACAATGCACAAATTGTTTTTCATTATTTTGTATTCTCTACATTAACAGTATATGCACTGTTCAACTTGACAGACTCTGTGGCCAAAATGCCCCACCCAATACACTGTTACTGCCTATTCACTTCACCTTTTGCATTTCCCCCACTCATTTTACATTGTAAGCTTGTGAGCAGGGCTATCTAGCTCATATGTCTGTCTCTGGTCATCTAGCAAACACTAACATTTGATGCTTTGTACCAAGTGCTACACACACATGGCCTACCTCAATAGAGAGTGTAAAAAGTATACAGTTGAAATGGTGTTCACGTACATCCCACCATATCATACATACAATGAGCTGATTCAGAAAACATCTGTTCTTACCTAGCTGTCCATTGACATAAACCAGTCCTATAATCAGAAATACAGTCTGAACGCAGAGTTGCTGGCGATTCATGGCTTTGATCTTGCTCTTCTCCTCTCTGTTCAAGAACTGGAATTAGTCCAGTTACATCTTAGCTTTATAGCTCCTCACAGTAGGGTTAATAGGTCAATACATTTGAAAAACTGGTAGGACTGGTCGAACAAGATTTCAGACCAGTGGAAGACCATGCGCACTCAATGCAGGACCATACGGCAGTGATAAAAAAGCATGGAAATGATTGATGCACAATCCATCCATAATGATAAAATCGGCAAACAGGGTCAATAGGCCGGCAGCAGGCAAAGGGTTAATCCAGGTCACAATCAGGGTCAATAGGCAGGCAAAAGATAAAGGGATAATCCAGGTCATAAGCAAGATCAATAGGTAATAGGTATGCAAAAAGGTTTAGCTCAAGACTCACACAGGGACAGCCAACAAGAACTGAGCACCATGTTGAGGAAGCTTGGGGTTTTTATAGGGCTATTTGGTGGGTTCTCCTTATTAGGGAGCTAACCCCACCTCTCCAACTCTTCCATTGATGGCTAGTGTCAGGGGGTGGTACGATGTATTCGCACATGAGCCCCACTCACTCTGCAGGCTCCATCACAGTACCCAAGGCGATTTCTCCGCCCCCATGCAACAGCGTCACTGACCCCCGGGACTGCAATGGAGACCCACTAGAGCTGGGGGAAGACTCAGCCACCTCATCCCACCTCCCCTGTTAGGATAGCTTGGAGACAACAGAGGTGAGTGCCTGACAGTTGTCCTCAATACCGAGGATAACCGGAAATAATCTTGTACACTCAGATCTGACTATATATAACTATGTTTGGCCATTTGGTTGAAGGTTTTTTGAAGGGAATTGTCCATAAGATAGAATTTCTCTAAAATTCCTCCAGGAGGCCCATCATATTGGGCATTTGCTCCCAGACTTATAATCTATCACAAAGGAATTAATATTAGTAGATTAAAATAAACCAGCTAGCATTGATAGAAAGAATGAAATATCATTAATTATTCAATATAATGATAGAGTTAATGAGATGTAGAAAATCATTGCAAAGACACTGCAATGTTTTGAGAGTTCAGTTTGTAGAGAGATTTTAAATCTACATCCTAAAGTGATATTCACTCGAGCACCAAATCTGAGATCTCTATTGGCCCCAACACTGAGTAAATTTATTCTCTGCATATTATATATATTTTTACTCTATTATGCTATTTTGATGTTTTATGTATTTATTATTAAAGACTGTATTGGGATAGTTTAGGGTCTACTCAGTATGCACCGATATTCAGCCCCAAAATGATAGCTCCAAGACCGGACTGATTTGGGGTAAATTAAGGACACATCGGGACCAGAATTGCGAGCTATTCAATATGGTCCAAATAGATGCACATTTCAGACATCATAGACGATGTCATGTCAATACCAAACCGGAACCAGTCAAAAATAAACCCGAAACACACCAAGCCACAATGGTAACTACTAGCCCAGGCCAACTATTAGTAAAAAAAAAACAAAAAAAAAACAACCTCCCAATCTCAGTTTTGAAAACCCCCCAATGTGCCACGAATCAGTCTGTTTTTTTGAGGCATTATTTGGAGGCCGAATATTGGTGCATATTGAGTAGACATTAGAATATCACATTTCAATCTTTAATTACAAATAATGTATTAGTTAAAAAAATATATATATATATCTAAAATCCAGAGAATTAATGTACTTACTGTTGGTGCCAATAGAGATTTGGTGCTCTTGTGAATGCCCCAATGTATTCTATATGGGACTGACAGTGCTGGCTTTTTCATGGGGGAGACTGGAGTAATTGCCTCAGGTGACACCCTGGCAGGGGCGGCACTTTGCCTCTATGCAGTGTTTTTTTGGGGAGGGGGTATCTTTCTTACTTTGGTAGCGTCAGTCCTGCCTTCCTATTACTACGGTCAAATATGATCACAAGTCATATATTGCGGCTTTATTTCCCTCCTCCTTCATGCACCATGGAATAATGGACTTTTTTACTGATAGCATGTAACAGGCTATAGTCCACAAGATATTGGTTGGGTTGTTTATAAATGTCATAATTGATTTTTTATGATGTATATATTAAATTCCTTTGTGCACAGTAATTTAGCCCTTATATTGCACTGACTAGGCACTTCACATCTATATGTATATGACCTAAGGGTTAATTTTGATATTTTTTAATTGAGATATTTTTTATTAAATATATATTTTAATTAAATAGGATTTTTAGTACTTTTTCAATAAATAATAAAGCATTAAAATAGTTCAAGAATGTGGGGGGTGGGAGATACCTAGAAGATGCAGAAAGTGTATATCAAGAATGACAGAAACGTGTGGTTATAACTCTATTTTTCACATTTAACTGCTCCTTTCCCCCCCCCCCCCCCCAACACGATGCCTCCATTGTGATCAAGTACATGAGGATTAAAAATTCCAGAAACCAGCACAACAGGAGTGCGTCTGTGATAAGAGGAGGTGGGAGGTTTATTTTCTGGTTGCTATAGACGCTCCAGAGAGTGTAGACTTGAATGTCATAGAAAAAGCGCCCAACGTGTGACGTCACAACACTCGACACACAGGAAATTGTGCACAATCGGGCAATAGAGAGAGACAGATAAGAGAAATAACACTTTAAAAAGCCTTGGGAACCAGGCAAAATGCATTGTGTGCGGGAGGAGGACATCTGTTGATCAAAACGGGACACTTTCCATTGGACTTGCACTCTACGCACTTTTCTACTGGAGAATGCTTATTTTAATGTAAGATTTTATATGTTTTGTTTAATGCAATAAATGTGCCCATCCTAAGATTCTCTCCCCCGTTTTCTCTTATCTAATATTGCTGGAAGTCTCTCCTTGAGACACTAGTGGATCTAAGACCCTATGTGGGGCTCCCTGGATGCACTTTATACTGAGCAGAACTCTGCTCAGGAATATGTGAGTTGACTGATATAAGCACTTTTTTAATCACACTTTATAATTTTCAATAATACTACACTATAATATATATATTTGTTCTGTTTCCCTTTGCATATAACATGGAGAGGATTGCCTCGTTTAAAAGGGTAATCATAGTGTAAAGTGTTTTTGGGAGAAGTGCACAATTTCACATTTTGTATGTATTTTTTTCTGTACTAGTAGTGGAACACTAGTTGATTTTGTTGCTGCCACTCCTGTCACATATAGGCGCAATGTATTCTCTATTTTTTGGTTAAAATATATTAAGGGTTAACATTAGGGTTAGAGTTGGGGTTAAATTTATGGTTCGGGTTGGAGTCAAAAGGTCAATGTAGGAAAAAAAAAAAAAAAATATTATTTTAGTTTTTTGACTCTTAACTTGCAAAAAAATGCCAAAAAACATGGAAACAAGCATGTTTATGACAAAATTACATGTATTCCAGAAGCCGAAAGTCTATAAACATAAGTCGTTCGGTTTATAGACTTTCGGCTTATAGAAAACATGTAGTACTATTGCCTTTCTATGAACCGAACGAGAGCCCCATTCATAAGAATTTCTTATGAATGGGGCTCTCGTTCGGTTTATAGAAAGCCAATAGTATTACATTGTATTTCTATAAAACGAATGAATTAATATTAACGAAACGAAAATAATGAACGAATTTCGTCTGAAACGAATGCAGTAATGAACGAAAATAACATTTTTGTCCGAATGGCCGAAAACGAAACGAAAATTTTAGTTTTGCACATGTCTAGTTGCAACCAAGTGGATCCCACAGAACCACATTGATTAATTGATTTACTTCTGGTCACATATGACTTCTACATGCTTCTACAATTTTATTATAGGCTGTGGGCAATTGTACAATTCTAAAACAATACATATCTATACATACAGACATCTCTCTCTCTCTCTCTCTCTCTCTCTCTCTTTCTCCCTCTCTCTCACAGCCAATTTGCCCAAATATATGCCAGTATTATTGTGCCAGATGCCAATACCATTGTGCCATTAAGATGCCAGTATTATTGTGCCATTCATATGCCAGTAATATTGTGCCATTCAAATACCAGTAATATTGTGCCATTCCGATACCAGGAATATTGTGCCAGTCAGAGCCCAGTAATATTGTGCCAGTCAGAGCCCAGTAATATTGTGCCAGTCAGAGCCAGTAATATTGTGCCATTCAGAGCCCAGTCATATTGTGCCATTCAGATACCAAGAATATTGTGCCATTCAGAGCCCAGTAATATTGTGCCAGTCAGATACAAAGAATATTGTGCCATTCAGAGCCCAGTAATATTGTGCCAGTCAGATTCCAGGAATATTGTGCCATTCAGAGCCCAGTAATATTGTGCCAGTAAGATACCAGGAATATTTTGCCATTCAGAGAACAGTAATATTGTGCCAGTCAGATTCCAGGAATATTGTGCCATTCAGAGCCCAGTAATATTGTGTCAGTCAGATACCAGGAATATTTTTCCAGTCAGAGCCCAGTAATATTGTGCCATTCAGATACCAAGAATATTGTGCCATTCAGAGCCCAGTAATATTGTGCCAGTCAGATACCAGGAATATTGTGCCAGTCAGACACCAGGAATATTGTGCCAGTCAGATACCAGGAATATTTTGCCATTCAGAGCCCAGTAATATTGTGCCAGTCAGATACAAAGAATATTGTGCCATTCAGAGCCCAGTAATATTGTGCCAGTCAGATTCCAGGAATAATGTGCCATTCCGAGCCCAGTAATATTGTGTGATTCAGATACCAGTAATATTGTGCCATTCAAATACCAGTAATATTGGGCCATTCCGATACCATGAATATTGTGCCAGTCAGAGCCCAGTAATATTGTGCCAGTCAGAGCCCAGTAATATTTTGCCATTTAGAGCCCAGTAATATTGTGCCAGTCAGATTCAAGGAATATTGTGCGATTAAGAGCCCAGTAATATTGTGTCAGTCAGATACCAGGAATTTTTTTCCAGTCAGAGCCCAGTAATATTGTGCCATTCAGATACCAGGAATATTGTGCCATTCAGAGCCCAGTAATATTGTGCCAGTCAGATACCAGGAATATTTTGCCATTCAGAGCCCAGAAATATTGTGCCAGTCAAATACAAAGAATATTGTGCCATTCAGAGCCCAGTAATATTGTGCCAGTCAGATTCCAGGAATATTGTGCCATTCAGAGCCCAGTAATATTGTGCCAGTAAGATACCAGGAATATTTTGCCATTTAGAGCCCAGTAATATTGTGCCAGTCAGATTCAAGGAATATTGTGCCATTCAGAGCCAAGTAATATTGTGTCAGTCAGATACCTGGAATATTTTTCCAGAACCGTCAGGTGAATGCTCTCTACACCTGTATCCAAATATTATTTCAGATAAGAATGGAGACAGAATTAGTGGGCACTAGGGTTGGTGTCACCCAGTGCGGAAACTCATGGTGTCACCCCCCTGGATTTCCTCCAACACAATGCCAAACAGATTCCTTAGTAATGCCAGTAAGATGGACTATTAACTATGCCACACACAGGAACCCCATAACTATGCCACACACAGAAGCCCCATAACTATGCCACACACAGGAGCCCCATAAATTATGCCACACCAGAGCCCCACTATTTATGAATCACCTCTGCCCCAAAATGAAGCAACACAAACAGGTGCCCCATAATTATGTCACACACACACACAGGTGCCTCATAATATTGCCACACACACATAGGTGCCCCTTAATTATGCCACACATGGGGCCCAATAAATATGCAAAACACAAGTGCCCCATAATTAGGCACACATGGGACCGCCATTAATTATGCAACACACAGGAGCCCCACGAGTTGACAATTGTACAATTCTAAAACAATACATATCTATACATACAGACATCTCTCTCTCTCTCTCTCTCTCTCTCTCTCTCTCTCTCTCTCTCTCTCTCTCTCTCTCTCTCTCTCTCTCTTTCTCCCTCTCTCTCACAGCCAATTTGCCCAAATATATGCTAGTATTATTGCGCCAGATGCCAATACCATTGTGCCATTAAGATGCCAGTATTATTGTGCCATTCATATGCCAGTAATATTGTGTGATTCAGATACCAGTTGAAAGGATTCATTTGGATCTGTGAGGGTTAAAAGCCGACAGTGTGTCAAAGAAGCTGATGTCTGCAGCACCTTCTGGAAGGCCAGATCACGCCAGTAGCATAATTGTTATTAGAATGGTCTTATCTTACTATTCCAAGGCTAGAACAGAGGTTTCTGGAACATCAACAAGTTGTCTCTGAAAGTTCTGTAATTTTCCTATAAGAACGACTTTTGTAACACTATTTTACATATTACGTTTTATGTATTTTCTTATAAAACACGCCTTTCTGCATATTAGAATATTAGAATAACCAATTATATCGTAGTAACTAATGTTTTTATCTTCGTATATATATGCTTGTTTAAACAATTAAATCAGAGTTGTTTCACAGTTGCATTGGTGTCGGTCTCAGTTATTCACTGTGAAATAGCTCTCCTTGATCCAGTATTTACAAGTCAAACCAAGACGGTCGCATTAAGGGACAGAGGAAATTTCCTTACAATTTGGGGGCTCGTCCGGGATCGGGAAGGTCATCCTTTGTCCGGTAAGATATACTTTTTTTTGGTTTATCTATCGGACTGAGGGCACTGGCCAAATCCCGATCCTTATATTTGTGTGTCAGGGACATACATCCTTATAATATTTGTTGTTTTTGTTTTTGTGTCCGGGACACATAACCAGGTCTCAGGGAGATCCTTATATTACACAGATCTCAGGGAGATCCTTATATTCACGTGTCAGGGACACATACACAGATCTCAGGGAGATCCTTATATTCACGTGTCAGGGACACATACACAGATCTCAGGGAGATCCTTACATTCACGTGTCAGGGACACATACACAGATCTCAGGGAGATCCTTACATTCACGTGTCAGGGACACATACACAGATCTCAGGGAGATCCTTATATTACACAGATCTCAGGGAGATCCTTACATTCACGTGTCAGGGACACATACACAGATCTCAGGGAGATCCTTACATTCACGTGTCAGGGACACATACACAGATCTCAGGGAGATACTTACATTCACGTGTCTGGGACACATACACAGATCTCAGGGAGATCCTTACAGTCTCAGGGAGGCTAACACACAGATCTCAGGGAGATCCTTACAGTCTCAGGGAGGCTAACACACAGATCTCAGGGAGATCCTTACAGTCTCAGGGAGGCTAACACACAGATCTCAGGGAGATCCTTATATTCACGTGTCAGGGACACATACACAGATCTCAGGGAGATCCTTACAGTCTCAGGGAGGCTAACACACAGATCTCAGGGAGATCCTTATATTCACGTGTCAGGGACACATACACAGATCTCAGGGAGATCCTTACAGTCTCAGGGAGGCTAACACACAGATCTCAGGGAGATCCTTACAGTCTCAGGGAGGCTAACACACAGATCTCAGGGAGATCCTTACAGTCTCAGGGAGGCTAACACACAGATCTCAGGGAGATCCTCACAGTCTCAGGGAGGCTAACACACAGATCTCAGGGAGATCCTCACAGTCTCAGGGAGGCTAACACACAGATCTCAGGGAGATCCTCACAGTCTCATGGAGGCTAACACACAGATCTCAGGGAGATCCTCACAGTCTCATGGAGGCTAACACACAGATCTCAGGGAGATCCTCACAGTCTCAGGGAGGCTAACACACAGATCTCAGGGAGATCCTTACAGTCTCAGGGAGGCTAACACACAGATCTCAGGGAGATCCTCACAGTCTCAGGGAGGCTAACACACAGATCTCAGGGAGATCTTTCACTTTATTACCAGGGGTATTATACACTTAAATTTACAGTCTCAGGGAGACTAGACTATTCTTGGTTTGGCTTGTTTAATTGTAATTTTGCATATTAATTGTATATTTGTGTTCATATATAAGGTTAATTATAAAGTCATAAGAAACCATAGACGGGTGGTAAGTGTACGTCTAAGGAAATTTACTGTATTTACTGTATTCTCTTATATGTGGTAAGTGTTTTATATTTAGTGGAGTAGAGAGGACATATCTCCTGAATCAATCAAAATCGAGCGCTCAATGAAAAAAAAAATAGGCACGTTCTGCCGCTAGTATAATAATTTTTGAATGATTTTTGAGTAACGGTCTTCTGAGCTATATTCATCAGTGTGATAAGAAGTTTCATAGTAAGTAATTTTAATAGTGTATGCAAGACAAGTTTTGAATTAATTTGTTGTAGTAAGTAAGTAAAATAGAAATATTTGTGTGTAAAACAGCAAGAGTCATATAGTGTCCGAGGTATCTCTTGGACATCATGTTAAATATAAGTGATCAATCCATTGGATAGTATAACAGCTATAAAATATTTTAAAATCTATCCAGCCAGTTTTATGTTCTGGCAAAAACAATCTAAAACTTGCATGATGCTAATTTAAAGACACAGACTATGTTTTTAACAGGTTTTACATGTTACATATTAGAAATGTTTATTTGTTTATGTATAAATTCTTCCTTTTTGTATTTAGGTATCTTGACAAGTATTACATTTTTTTGTACTTTAGAAGGATTTTTGTGTTTTAAGCTTTTAATTTAGATTTTTCCCAAGATAAGATATCACATTTTCCAATACTCTAGATAAAGTAATTAGATAAGTGAAGATGCCTTCATTGTAAGGTTGTATTTGTATGCACAGATGCACATATACAGATGTGTTTTAGATTTAAGCAGAATTTCAGAGTTGGTACTAGAGAAAGACTTGAGTAACGTTTATTCGTAATAAAGGTTAAAGTGTGAATTTTGTGTTGTAAAGATACACTGTTGAAGGCTTTGTGGGCCATGGAAATGGCAATTGCTGGACACAAAAGGTTTTTGTATGTTGTAGAAGGTGAGAGGTCATGTTGCAAATATGTACAAAGAGAAGATGTTATGGTCTAAGAATATGACCGTTAGGATTTTAAAGTGAATATTAATTTAAAGGAAGATATAAGTAATAATGTGAAATATGGTGATACATGGTGAGAGAATATTGAGATGTTGTTTAAAGTTTTAGATGCAAGACAAGTTTTTAATATGATATATGAGAATGTACGTATGTCAGTGATAAGTGGAAAGAATTAGCGAGTGTCGTGTTATGTGACAAGTTGTGTTGTGTTGTTAGAGTTGTAGGAGTTAATAGTGAAGTTGAGAGAAAGCTTCCCCAGAAGCCCCCCTTCTCTCTGACAGTCTATTTGCAGATAAGAGAATTGTAGCTGCAGCTGCAAAATTATTATTTTTTCTTTTTGTGATGGGAGGGGGAGAACGGGCCAGAATTACTGTTACTGTGAGTTATTGAGAAGTTCTGTGTGTTATGTGCTATGGTTATATAGTCTAATCATGATATTATTTGTCCTAATGGTAAAGCGATACATAATTATTATGTATGAGAACATATTCTCACATTATCAACTGATTCAACTATGATTATAAGATGGTAATAATATTTCAAGAACATAGAATGGTTCAGTTTGACAAGTTTTAACAACACAGGTTAGCAGTAATAATATGTTTTAATTATATTTTAATGTGAAGATTAATAAGATGTTTAGTGAAATATTGCATGTTACTAATTGGAATTTTTTCGAGTTTTATTTTCATATAGATTAAAGCTGTACAGCCAACAAAAGAAAAGTTCAAAGTGCACCAACGAATTTAATGCTGATCATAACTATTTCTAAAGAAAAGTTTATTTTTAAAAGAAGAAAAAGTTTTCCAATTCATGTAACTGGATTCTCACCAAATTTATCGGAATATATTGCTCAAATCAACTCCTGGATCCACGTTATTTACGTAAAGCACATTCCTGTGCTGACAAACAGGCCAACAAAGGAGCAGCAATTTAGTGTCTTGATGGGCATAATAATCCCTGACCACTAGCCAACATAAGCCGAGTCGTCACCCTAGGGAAACTCACAAACAAATCACCCAGGAGTCTGCAACAGATACAACAGTCTACGACAGATCATCATTGTTGGGAAGTATATTTTCATTGCGTATATATGTATAAAATTGTTATTGATGATTTGTAATCTTTGTCGTAAAGATTTGTTTAATTGTGATATTATGGGTATGTTTAGAGTATAGTGAAATTTTTAAATTTAACAATTAGACCGGCTCTAACAAACAGGATTGAGCCGACCTATAAAGAAATTGTATTGTTATAGTATTTTTGCAGAATTTTATATAGAGAATGTTAGGAAGTTTTTTTCAGATATTAAAAAAAAAAAAAAAAAAGTTTGGATTATGGATTTAAGTAGTAAGTTAAAAAGTATTCACAGGTTATCCGTGAGATCCCCTGGGACTGGGAAAATGGCTAGGATCACTTGGAGCGAAACTTGTAAGTGGTTTGGCATGTGTGAGATCAGTGTTGCTAATTGTCTGTGTTTATGTTTGTTTCAAGGGTCTCATCCTCAAGTGCATCCTGACCACTGACATCATGCCCCTACGTGAAGAATGGAAGACACTGCTCAGATATTCCCCATTATGGAAGCTTACAATGCAACTAAGCTGGATGACCTATCAATGTGTGAAATCGAGGAAGTGTGCCTTACCACCTTGGATACAATGATTGTGTTGACCAGGCAACTCCTGATGGTTATCCTTAAAAACAGACAATGTCAATTTCTAAGAATAAAAGGGGAGAAGAGTATGAATATTATATGGACTGTAGGGGCCTCTGGAGTCACGACGTGGATGGGAGACCATATTGTTTTGTCCGCTGCCATTTTGTCTGACTGACGCTTTATGTTCTGAATGTATGCCATTTTGTGTGTTCTGAATGCATGTTCAGCTTTGCTCCAAGTCACTTTAAAGTATTTAGTCAACAACAGTCCTGGGGAATGGCAAACTCCGGAATAATATGTTTTATTTTTTACATATATTTATTGGTTTTAGACAACTGCCAACTAATACCATTAGGGGTTTTATTAGGCAGGGTAAGAGAAGCAATGAACAACAGATATTTAATTTAGTTTTGTGGCCACATGTGTTTTTGGGTCATCAGGTCATGCCATTATGTTATATTATGTAACATATTTAGATAGTTACGGCAGGCCTTCCATATTTAAGAGAGAGATACTTTTTTAATTTTTTAGATTATAAGTCCAATATCTCTGCTGAGTGAAGCCAAGGTCTGCACAGTCGCCAAAGGTCTAAACCTAATCAGTATTGTCCAGAGGCAGTCCGGTAAAACAGGACAGCCATAGTCGGTTATTAGATGCTTTATTATGGATGTGGTATTTTTGATTGAAACAAACCTACCCATTGATCCCTAACAACATACCCCTGAAGGATACCGACAGTATTTACAGATCTATAGACAGAAGCAAAAGGGGAAGAACCATATTATATGAATCATATGGTTCTAAGAGGGGATTGAAAGGATTCATTTGGATCTGTGAGGGTTAAAAGCCGACAGTGTGTCAAAGAAGCTGATGTCTGCAGCACCTTCTGGAAGGCCAGATCACGCCAGTAGCATAATTGTTATTAGAATGGTCTTATCTTACTATTCCAAGGCTAGAACAGAGGTTTCTGGAACATCAACAAGTTGTCTCTGAAAGTTCTGTAATTTTCCTATAAGAACGACTTTTGTAACACTATTTTACATATTACGTTTTATGTATTTTCTTATAAAACACGCCCTTTCTGCATATTAGAATATTAGAATAACCAATTATATCGTAGTAACTAATGTTTTTATCTTCGTATATATATGCTTGTTTAAACAATTAAAATCAGAGTTGTTTCACAGTTGCATTGGTGTCGGTCTCAGTTATTCACTGTGAAATAGCTCTCCTGGATCCAGTATTTACAAGTCAAACCAAGACGGTCGCATTAAGGGACAGAGGAAATTTCCTTACACCAGTAATATTGTGCCATTCCGATACCAGGAATATTGTGCCAGTCAGAGCCCAGGAATATTGTGCCAGTCAGAGCCCAGTAATATTGTGCCAGTCAGAGCCCAGTAATATTGTGCCAGTCAGAGCCCAGTAATATTGTGCCAGTCAGATACAAAGAATATTGTGCCATTCAGAGCCCAGTAATATTGTGCCAGTCAGATTCCAGGAATATTGTGCCATTCAGAGCCCAGTAATATTGTGCCAGTAAGATACCAGGAATATTTTGCCATTCAGAGAACAGTAATATTGTGCCATTCAGATTCCAGGAATATTGTGCCATTCAGAGCCCAGTAATATTGTGTCAGTCAGATACCAGGAATATTTTTCCAGTCAGAGCCCAGTAATATTGTGCCATTCAGATACCAAGAATATTGTGCCATTCAGAGCCCAGTAATATTGTGCCAGTCAGACACCAGGAATGTTGTGCCAGTCAGACACCAGGAATATTGTGCCAGGCAGATACCAGGAATATTTTGCCATTCAGAGCCCAGTAATATTGTGCCAGTCAGATACAAAGAATATTGTGCCATTCAGAGCCCAGTAATATTGTGCCAGTCAGATTCCAGGAATATTGTGCCATTCAGAGCCAAGTAATATTGTGTGATTCAGATACCAGTAATATTGTGCCATTCAAATACCAGTAATATTGTGCCATTCCGATACCAGGAATATTGTGCCAGTCAGAGCCCAGTAATATTGTGCCAGTCAGAGCCCAGTAATATTGTGCAATTCAGAGCCCAGTCATATTGTGCCAGTAAGATACCAGGAATATTTTTCCAGTCAGAGCCCAGTAATATTGTGCCATTCAGATACCAGGAATATTGTGCCATTCAGAGCCCAGTAATATTGTGCCAGTCAGATACCAAGAATATTGTGCCATTCAGAGCCCAATAATATTGTGCCAGTCAGATACAAAGAATATTGTGCCATTCAGAGCCCAGTAATATTGTGCCAGTCAGATTCCAGGAATATTGTGCCATTCAGAGCCCCGTAATATTGTGCCAGTCAGATTCCAGGAATATTGTGCCATTCAGAGCCCAGTAATATTGTGCCATTCAGATACCAGGAATATTGTGCCATTCAGATACCAGGAATATTGTGCCATTCAGAGCCCAGTAATATTGTGCCAGTCAGATACCAGGAATATTTTGCCATTCAGAGCCCAGAAATATTGTGCCAGTCAGATACAAAGAATATTGTGCCATTTAGAGCCCAGTAATATTGTGCCAGTCAGATTCCAGGAATATTGTGCCTTTCAGGGCCCAGTAATATTGTGCCAGTAAGATTCCAGGAATATTGTGCCATTCAGAGCCCAGTAATATTGTGCCAGTAAGATACCAGGAATATTTTGCCATTTAGAGCCCAGTAATATTGTGCCAGTCAGATTCAAGGAATATTGTGCCATTCAGAGCCAAGTAATATTGTGTCAGTCAGATACCAGGAATATTTTTCCAGTCAGAGCCCAGTAATATTGTGCCATTCAGATACCAGGAATATTGTGCCATTCAGAGCCCAGTAATATTGTGTCAGTCAGATACCAGGAATAGTTTGCCATTCAGAGCCCAGTAATATTGTGCTAGTCAGATACAAAGAATATTGTGCCATTCAGAGCCCAGTAATTTTGTGCCAGTCAGATTCCAGGAATATTGTGCCATTGAGAGCCCAGTAATATTGTGCCAGTAAGATACCAGTAATATTGTGCCAGTCAGAGCCCAGAAATATTGTGCCAGTCAGAGCCCAGAAATATTGTGCCAGTCAGATACCAGGAATATTTTGCCATTCAGAGCCCAGTAATATTGTGCCAGTCAGATACCAGTAATATTGTGCCAGTCAGAGCCCAGTAATATTGTGCCAGTAAGAGCCCAGTAATATTGTGCCATTCAGATACCAGGAATAATGTGCCAATCAGAGCCCAGGAATATTGTGCCAGTCAGAGCCCAGTAATATTGTGCCAATCAGAGCCCAGTAATATTGTGCCAATTAGAGTCCAGTAATATTGTGCCAGTCAGAGCCCAGTAATATTGTGCCAGTAAGAGCCCAGTAATATTGTGCCAATCAGAGCCCAGTAATATTGTGCCAGTCAGAGCCCAGTAATATTGTGCCAGTCAGATACCAGGAATATTGTGCCATGCAGAGCCCATTAATAATGTGCCATTCCAGTGCTCATTTTCTTCCTCCCTCCTCCCCCCTCCCCCCTTCCCCATCACTTACCACCTGGCTGCTGCTCCATGTTCAGTGCAGTCCCGGACGTCTCCGTTGAGTGTTCCCTCCTGCACGGAGGAGGGAAACACAGTCACCGGATGTGACGTTACGTCATATCCAGTCGCGGTGATTTCTTTTTTCTTTTTTCCGGCGGCCGCATCCAGCGGATGCGGCTGCCAGAAAAAAAAAAGAAGAAGTTCAGCAGTGCAATGTGGGAGGTGCTGGCAGCACGGGTGTCACCCCTGCCGGAGGTGTCACCCGGTGCGGACCGCATCCCCCGCACCCCCCTTGGGACGCCACTGGGAAAGAACAGGCATAGAGTGTGTGGCCTAGAGAATTGGATTAGGAAAATAGAAAACACCTGACTTACTCTGTAAGTCAAAACTACATAAAACTAGTTGTAATCAAGCGAGATTGAGGCATGAAAAGAAAAAAAGCATACTTTTTTGAACATTCCTCATGTTCCACTAAATTGTTATCAAAGTACAGAACCTTGACCAGTATTTGTGTGTCTGTATATGTTTGTCCTGTTTGAATATGAGATTGTTATGATCATTGTTATGATATAGTAATTTATTCTTAAATGTGAAGTTGATATAAAATCAGAGAAAATTTAATGAATGCATTTTTGTAAGAAAAAAAAAAGAAATGGTACAAAACTCATTAGAAGAATAATAGGAAATAGAAAGTTTAAGTATATCAAACATACTTGTTTTTTGCGACAGACATAGCAGGACTTTAGACAACATGTCAAAAATCTCAACAATTATATGCATATTGTATATGATAATAAATGTATTAATTTAAAAAATAAATAAATAAATTTGTTTCAGATGACTGCTCTCTAAACCTGTATCAAATGAAAGTACCCTCAGGTGACTGCTCTCTAAACCTGTATCAATTGAAAGTATCCTCAGATGACTGCTCTCTAAACCTGTATCAAATGAAAGTATCCTCATGGGACTGCTCTCTAAACCTGTATCAAATGAAAGTGTCCTCAGATGACTGCTCTCTAAACCTGTATCAAATGAAAGTACCCTCAGGTGACTGCTCTCTAAACCTGTATCAAATGAAAGTATCCTCAGGTGACTGCTCTCTAAACCTGTATCAAATGAAAGTATCCTCAGATGACTGCTCTCTAAACCTGTATCAAGTGAAAGTATCCTCAGGTGAATGCTCTCTAAACCTGTATCAAATGAAAGTATCCTCATGTGACTGCTCTCTAAACCTGTATCAAATGAAAGTATCCTCAGGTGACTGCTCTCTAAACCTGTATCAAATGAAAGTATCCTCAGGTGACTGCTCTCTAAACCTATATCAAATGAAAGTACCCTCAGGTGACTGCTCTCTAAACCTGTATCAAATGAAAGTACCCTCAGGTGACTGCTCTCTAAACATTTATCAAATGAAAGTATCCTCATGTGACTGCTGTAAAAACTAGACAGTAAAACCTGTATAACCTGATAATTATTGTTTGTGTCACCCTGTTCAGTACAGTTTTAAGTAGTATAAATAAAGACAGTTTGCTCAGCTCTCCTTGTGATGTGGGTTTATTACTCTCAGACAATGATTCAAAATATGATCTGAAATGTTCCCAATTAGTGCTTTATTTTATTATATTTGTTATATATGTGATTTTGGTAACTGACACTGGGATATGTTAGTCAACATATCCCAGTGCATCTGTTAATTATGGCTTTATTATTATATACACATGGATTACTATTCAGCTCATTGCAAGTTTTTTTTATTTGTGCACAAATTTATATCTTACCCATTTATCTTCAGCATTTTCTATTTTTGTCTAACGTTTATGTTTTAGTTTTTTCTTATAATCTTGTAGTTAGCATCGACATTTATCTTGGTACAAATTTACATGTACATATTTTTGCCTTTTACCCTTATTGGAATAATATTAAATTACTTTTGCTTTCCATGCATATTGGGTTAATATTATATTCTTACATGTTTTGAATACAACTTATTACATTATATTTATTTGTATGTGTAGCAGTTTGCACATCCAATAAGTCCCCTGCTATGATGAGTAATTTTTAAATTTTATTACACATTCTTTTATTCAGGGATGTGGTTTTATTTAACAAGCTATGTACATTTGATTCTATAAGTAATGTAGACATTCCTTGTACTAGTAGAGGTGGGATTTAGAGTTAATTCCCAGGTGGTTTAAGTAATCACATCAATTGTTTATGTATTTACAGGTTATTCAGTGTGTGCACAGGCAGTTTACGATTAAGGATGAATGTGTGAAATGCGTCATGCAAGTTTTCGAGACGCAAATGACAAGTCTGTGGGTGCAAGTGGAAGATTTCTTGGTGCAAATGTCAGTTATCGTGAGGTCAGCCATGTTTAGGTGAGCTGTTGACCTCTCAGGAACCTTGGCTATTTTATTATCTCGTTCATTGCCAAATGTGAAGTCATTAAGGAGAAATAAAAAGGTGACCATTTTTTTTTATTATTTTTTTTTACAAAATAGCTTTTGGTTCCCTCCAAGCTAAGTAAAATCTATCCCAACAGCTCCAGCTTGTGCTGGCGCTGCGGACATGGCGAAGTAGATCATCTGCCCAACTGGTGGGATTCAACCTTCTCAAACCACTCAAAGACAAAATAACTCACATTTTCGGGGTCATGTTTTACACTAATTACCTTTTGTACCCGCATGACTTTCTGCTCCATGTGGACTTGATGCTCCCTGAAACAGCCAACCAGTCTCTTGCCATTCATATTTTGCTGCCTTTTAAGCTTTCAATGGCAACACTATGAAAGAGAAAGGAAATGCCCTCCTGGTACAATGTAAAAAATCAGATCAATTTCCAATTGGAGGCTGAAAGCCTCACTTATTTTGCAGGTAGAATGGCCCTGAGGTTTAAAGAAATATGGTCTCCCTTGGAAACTGCCCTGAGTTTAGGGCTCTGAGACCTTGAAGACATTGACGAATTTGCTCACTGAGTTACTTAGCTGAAAACCTTTTAATTACTTTTCTATCCTTACCTGAGAATGTGTAGTCTTTTTGGGGTCTATTATGTGTGTTTGTAGTATCTGTTTGGCCTATTTTGGGCTTTTCAACTTGTATTTTGTGTGATCTTTGAAACTGTTTTCATACATTATACATTGTCATGTTTGTTATATTTACCGTAAAAATATTTTGTATAAATAAAGAGATATAAAAAAAGCTGACCCTCTTTGGACCTCATCTTCAGGAAACCTGTTGTCAGGGCTCAACCCTGACCTTCTGACTCCTGCATTTAAAAGTCATTATTTATGTGCTTATATACCTACTGCCTCCTGTAGAGGCCTCCCTACCTTACTTTGCTTGTATTCCTTCCCCTCTCTTTGTTTGGTAGGCTCATTACTAGTGTTGAGCTAACCCAAACCTCACTGTTCGGGTTCGTACCGAACATTGCGGTGTCCGTACCCCGGACCCCAACACGGACATTCCACTGTAAGTCCGTGTTGTAGTTCGGGGTTCAACGATTTATTGGCGCATGTTGAAAGACTGCCGCCAATCAACAGGGGTTTGACTCGTTTGCCCTTAGAAGCCATCACAGCCATACCTACAAATGGCATGGCTGTGATTGGCCAGTGCAGCATGTGACCCAGCCTCTATATATAAGCTGGAGTCACCGCACATCACATGAGCTCTTCTTAGTGTAGGGAGAGGATGCTGCAGCTGTGAGGGACATATTAAAAAAGATTCTGGTGTTGAATCTGCAAACTGCAGCAATTATTCAAACTACAGCGATAATTTAAATTACAGTGATTATTTTAGTGGGTGCTATCCTACCTATTTGTACCCTGCCCTGAGCCCAGTACCACAGAGAGTGCAGTGCGCTTGCAACTGCATGTGTGCCAGGCACATGACTTTAATCCTGTTCTGTTAGCTCAGTGGGCAACATCTAGGCATTTTTAAATACTGCAATTTGTTGGTGTTAAATATTACATTTGCGTCCTACACTTCATATCTGAGAGTCAAATAGAACCATCAAATACTGTGCTTACAGCGCACTTTGAAAAATTCTAATTGTTTTTGGTGCTAAATAGTACATTTGTGTCTTGCGGTGCACTTCATATCTGAGAGTCAAATAGAACAGTCCAATACTGTGCTTACAGCGCACTTTGAAAAATTCTAATTGTTTTGGGTGGTAAATAGTACATTTGCGTCTTGCGGTGCACTTAATATCTGAGAGTCAAACAGAACAGTTAAATACTGTGCTTACAGCGCACTTTGAAAAATTCTAATTGTTTTCTTTGCTAAATTGTACATTTGCGTCTTGCGGGTCATTTCTTGCAGTCCAATAAACAAAAAAACAAAAAAAATATAAATAAAAATACTTGACTATTGGCGGTTACATTGTCGCCTGACATAAACCATCTGTTACTTTGGTGGGTGACCGCAAAGAATGAGGAGAGCGTCAAATAAGGGACGTGGCCCTGGTCGTGGTGCTGCTGGTGTTGGTGGAGCTCCTGTTGCAAGTAGGGGATGTGGTCGATCTGTGCCAGCTACAAGCACAAGTGAAACACCTTCCTCAGGTGCTAGTATGCGAACCTTCAGCATTATTTGGTAAGCCCGAATGCCACTCTTAGAATGGTGAGGTCAGAACAAGTACAGGCGATGGTAGATTGGGTGGCTGACAGTGCCTCCAGTTCCTACACATTGTCTCCCACCCGGTCCCATGCTGAAAGCTCAGAGTTGACACCTGCAGCCCATGGCCATCTGTCTTTCACCTCACCCCCTTGCAAATCAGCCAAGCAGTCTGAGCCTCAAGTCATGCAGTAGTCTCTTTTGCTGTTTGATGACTCTGCTGGCGGGGTCATCAAACCTAGCCTTGCCCCAGAAGTGGAAGAGATTGAGTGCACTGATGCACAACCACTTATGTGTCAGGATGTGGACATGCGAGGACCACAGCAGCACGTCTTTGATGATGACGAAACACAGGTGCCAACTGCTGTGACTTTCGGCAGTTTGCAGACCGACAAGGAGGGCAGGGTTGAGGAGTGGGTGGAAGATGATGTGGAGAATGATGAGGTCCTAGACCCCACATGGAATCAAGGTCATGCGATTGACGTGTCCAGTTTGGTGGAAGAGGCAGTGGTCGCAAAGAGGCACCAGCGCAGCATGAGAGGGAGCAGGGTGCAAAACCGTAGCGGCCGTCCCCTAGACAGTACGCCTGCTACTGCCCACCACACCCAGGGGCCGAGCAAACCATAGCCAGCTACGAGGAGTTCCCTGGCGTGGCAGTTCTTTAGACAATGTGCTGATGACAAGACACAAGTGGTTTGCAAGCTGTTCAATCAGAACCTGAAGCGAGGCATAAATGTGCTAAACCTGAGCACAACCTGCATGACCAGGCATCTACATGCAAAGCACGAGCTGCAGTGTAATAAGCTCAAAACCCAAGAAAGGTCTCAGGCTCCTCCTGCTTCCTCTTCTGCTGCTTTCTTGGCCTCTTGCTCCAGCTCTGGAGTCACAGTGGCACCTGTCACCGAGCAAATAGAGGAAGTGGCAGCGACGGCAAAATGTCCACCACCGTCCCCAAGCATCTCCACACTGTCCCATGGAAGCGTTCAGCTGTCCATCTCCCAAACACTGGAGAGAAAGAGGAAGTATGCCCTACCCACCCGCGAACACTGCCCCTGAATGCCAGCATTTCCAAATTCCTGGCCTTTGAAATGCTGTCATTCCGTCTGTTGGAGACAGACAGTTTTAAAAACCTGATGGTGGTGGCTGTCCCACAGTACGTGGTTCCCAGCCGCCACTACTTTTCACGGTGAGCCATCCCTTCCCTGCATAAGCAATTGGCGGACAGGTGTGCACTGCAAAACGCCATCTGTGGCAAGGTCCACATAACCACAGATACGTGGACCAGTAAGCACGGGCAGGGACGCTATATCTCCCTAACTGCACACTGGGCAAATGTAGTGTCGGCTGGGCCTGAGGCAGATAGCAGTTTGGCGCATGTCCTTACGCCACAGAGGATTGCAGGGCATTTCTCTTTGCCTCCTGTTGCCTCCTCCTGCTACTCAGCTTCTCCCTTCTCCTCTACCACCTCCTCTACCACCTCCCCATCCAATCAGCGTAACACCTTCACCACCAACTTCAGCACAGCCAGGGGGAAACGACATCAGGCTCTTTTAAAACTCATATGCTTTGGGGGAAAACCCCACAGCGCACAGGAGCTGTGGACGGGCATGGAACAACAGATCAATGAGTGGTTGTTGCCATTGAGCCTCAAGCCCGGCCTGGTGGTGTGCGATAATGGGCGAAATCTCGTAGCAGCTCTGGGCCTAGCCGGTTTGACGCACATCCCTTGCCTGGCGCATGTGCTGAATTTGGTGGTGCAGAAATTCCTGAAAAACTACCCAGATATATAAGAGCTGCTAAAGAAAGTGCGGGCCGTCTGTGCGCACTTTAGGCGTTCTCACCCTGCTGCTGCTTGCCTGTATTTGCTGCAGCGTAACTTAGGCCTTCCTGCTCACCGCCTCATATGCGACATGCCCACAAGGTGGAACTCCACCTTGCACATGCTGGAGAGATTTTGCGAGCAGCAGCAAGCGATAGTGGAGTATCAGCTGCAGCACGCACGGGTCAGTCGCTCTGCGAAACAGCACCACTTCACCACCAATGAGCGGGCCTCCATGCGAGACAAAGTGTGCCATTTTGCACTGTTTCGAGTACTTCACCAACATGGCCAGTGCCAATGACGCCGTTCTCAGCCTTACTATCCCGCTTGTATGTCTCCTTGAAAAAATGCTTAGGGCGATGATGGAAGAGGATGTGGCACAGGAGGAAGAGGAGGAGGAAGAAGAGGGGTCATTTCTACAGTTATCAGGCCAGTCATTCACAAGTGGCTTGGAGGGTGGGTTCCTGCACCAGCATAGATTGCATGTAATAGGTGTGCAATCTGGGTAATAGGACATGTCCTGGGTTGATGGAGCTCACAATGAGTGTGCAACATGGGTGGAGGGACATGTCTGGGCTTATGGGGAATGCAATGTGTGTGGAATTATACGTGATGGGGCATGTGACAAGTGTGCAATTATACTTGATGGGGCATGTAATGGGTTTGCAATATAGGTGAAGGGGCATGTGGGAGATGTGGCATTATACTGCTCTGTTCCATTTTTTCTGATAAAACAGAAAAAAAGTTAAGTATTAATGGCCATTTGTGCCGAAAAGGCCTTTGATGTTAGTTGGATATTTCTAGACAAGGTTTTGAAAAGGTTTGGCATTAAAGTTATGAGCTTGTATTTTAATCTTCATGCTAAGATAGTGGGTTCACTATTCCAATTGGAATACTTTTCAATAAATGATGGTACCCACCAAGGTTGTCCCTTATACCCTCTTTGATATCTTAGAACCAATAAGGATATACATTGAATAAAAATTGGAGACACTGGAAAAAAAAAACCTTTATGCAGATAATATTCTTCTGTCACTGACCAGGCTGGCTGTCTCCATTCCTGCTATTTTAAAAATGATTGAACTCCTCTGGAAAATGTACTACTAATTAAATTAATTTAAATAAAACTCGGATTCTATCTGCATTTTTTTTACATCACCTGTGGGTGATGTAAAACCTGAGGGGCATCCCGAAGGTGTGGGGGGGTGCGGACCGCACCTGGGGTGACACCGGCAGTGGGGGTGACACCCGCAGCGGGGGTAACACTGGTGCTGCCGGCAACCCCTTCAGTGCAGGCTAAACTTTTTTTTTTTGCCGGAAAAAAAAATCATTGTGACCGGATGTGAAGTTCCGTCACAGCCTGTGTCTCTGTTTCCCTCCTCCGTGCAGGTCGGGGATATGGAGCAAAGACAGAGCAGCAAATAAGGTGAGTACTGGGGAAGTTCAGAGGAGGGTGGAATAAAATGAGCAAAATCCTGGCATATTGAGGGGTTAAATGCTGGCATATAGAGGGGTTGAATCCTGGCATATAGAGGGGTTGAATCCTGGCATATTTAATGGCAAAATTCTGGCATATTAAGTGACAAAATAATACTAGCATATTGAGGGGTTAAATCCTGGCATATTGAATGGCAAAATCCTACCATATTGAGTGGCAAAATACTGGAATTTTGAGTGGCACAATTCTGCAATATTGAGGGGTTAAATGCTGGAATATTGAGTGACAAAATAATACTAGCATATTGAGGGGTTAAATCCTGGAATACTGAATGGCAAAATCCTGGCATATTGAGGGGATAAATGCAGGCAAATAGAGGGGTTAAATCCTGGCATAGTTAATGGCAAAATTCTGGCATATTAAGTGACAAAATAATACTAGCATATTGAGGGGTTAAATCCTGGCATATTGAGTGGCAAAATACTGGAATATTGAGTGGCACAATTCTGGAATTTTGAGGGGTTAAATGCTGGAATATTGAGTGACAAAATAATACTAGCATATTGAGGGGTTAAATCCTGGCATATTGAGGGGTTAAATCCTGGCATATTGAGGGTTAAATTCTGGAATATTGAGTGGCTAAATATTGGCATATTGAGTGACAAAATACTGGCATATTGAGGGGCAAAATAATACTGGCATATTTAATGGCAAAAGAACTGCATATTTAATGGCAAAATTGTGGCATATTGAAGGGTTAAATGCTTGCATATTTAGGGGTTAAATGCTGGCATATTGAGGGGTTAAATGCTGGAATATTGAATGGCAAACTAATACTGGCATATTGAGGGGTTAAATCTTGGCATATTGAATGGCAAAATCCTGGCATAAGAAATGGCTAAACCATGGCATATTGAATGGCAAATTCCTGGCATATTAAATGGCTAAATCATGGCATATTAAATGGCTAAATACTGTCATATTGAGTGGCACAATTTTGGCATATTGAGGGGTTAAATGCTGGAATATTGAGTGTCAAAATCCTGGCATATTTAATGGCAAAAGAATGGCATATTGAGGGGTTAAATGCTGGCATATTGAGGTGTTAAATGCTGGCATATTGAGTGGCAAAATAATACTGGCATATTATTGTGCAAATTGGCTGTGCCATATTTATGGACAAACACTGGCATATTAATGGGGAAACTGGTTTATTTTAATTGACAAAGTGATGCTGTGGCATGGTCTGTGGGGCAAAATAACATGTACTATGAGGAAAGGGACATTGGCTAGTAATGTGGGGCAAACGGACACTGTGGCATGCCAAATCATGTAGGTACAATATGAGTGCAAGCCAAGTGCTGTTGGTGCAATATAGGTGTATGGCAAGTTCTGTGGGTACTGTATGGTGCTGTGTTAAGTCCTTTAGGTGCAATGTGGGTGCAGAGGAAGGGAATAAAAACAAGGAATGCAATTTTTCAATAACATTTTTATTACATATAAAAATAGTGTAATATAATATTAAAATAGTCAAATAAGTATGAATGCAAATAGTTATAGAGAGATGTCTGTGTGTATAGATATGTATTGTTTTAGAATTGTACAATTGTCACCTTGTGGGGCTCCTGTGTGTCGCATAATTAATGGCTGTTTCATGTGTGGAATATTTATTGGGCCCCATGTGTGGCATAATTAAGGGGCTCTTTTGTGTGGCATAATTATGGGGTGCTTGTGTGTGGCATAATTAAGTGGTGCTTGTGTGTATGGCATAATTAATTAGGCTCCAAGGTGAGGCATAATTAATTGGGTTCCAAGGTTAGGCATAATTTATGGGGCTCTGGTGTGGCATAATTTATGGGGCTCTTGTGTGTGTCATAGTTATGAGGCTCTTATGTGTGTCATAGTTACGGGGGTCCTGTGTGTGACATAGTTAATGGGCTCCTGTGTGTGACATAATTTGTGGGGCTCCTGTATGTGGCATATTTAATGGGCCATCTGACTGGCATTACTAAGGAATCTGTTTGGCATGGTATTGGAGGAAATCCAGGGGGGAGACACCATGAGTTACCCCACCGTGAGACACCAGCCCTAGTGACGCCTCTGTACATCACCTTGACATTCTAAGATGGTTATACAAATTTAACCAGGATAACACTAGAATTGATTATTTCGGAATCCAATTGTTTTTGGAAATAGAAGAATTAACAGATATTAATTACCTGGATGTTTTTAAGGTTCTAAAGAAATTATTGCTTTCATGGCGAGGTCTTGAAGTGTCATGGTGACGACATATTCATTCCATAAACTCCTATGTTGTTCCTAAAATATTATACCATGACAAATCCATTCAAATCTGCTCCCGAAATTTCAAAAGCTATTCGCAGAGCCATACATAGGCCCGGAAGGAAACTATAATATCCCAGCTGATATTAAAATGGGTCACTGCTGAAGGTGTGGTCTCGTATCCTGATGGGGTAAAAATATATGAAGCAAGCATGATAGCGCATGCTTTAGCTTGGATGGCTCACAGATCTACTCCACTGATGAACATTTGCCTACTGATAAATAAATGATACGTCTATCCTTACCATTAAAATTATAGACTGATCATTTATTTGTCAGTGGGCAAACATTCAAAATCAGCAGGTATCAAATACGGTTTTCCCTCACTGTGAAAATAAAAATTGAAAAGGTTAATCCCTTAGTTCAAGATGCCCTAACAACGACTGAAATTTGGAATTGAAAATGTTCTGTCCAATAGCTCCTCCTTGACCATTCTAGCAAACGATATGGAAGGTAGGGATTGATCAAGCTGTTTTGAATGTGGTATTACACAAATATCAGATATGAAAAAGACCTGAGTGTAGACCTGTACCAGTAAAAAATAGGTTGAAATTGAAAAAAGAAAGGAAAAATAGAGAGAAAGAGCTGCTAAAGAGCTGTTCCCAAGACCCCAAGGAAGGAAGGAATATGGTGGATTAGGTGCTAGCACTAAGTGAAGGACCTACTACTGTGAAAATAAATGACATTTAATAGTACATAGAAAATTTATAAGAATGCAATACAATTCATAAAATCAGAAGGTAAATAAAAAATTGGTAATTTGATGAAGCTCTTGGTGTTCTTCCACCAGAAGCTTCATCAAATTAACAACTTTTCATGCTGATACAATGAATTATACAGGGAACATCATCCCACATATGGTGGGATGGTCCTAGATTTCTCCCTTTCAAAATCCAGTTGACAATATCACTACATCCACTTTTAAACATCATGGTGGAAATATCCCCAAAGATGTTTTTGTTCAATAAACTACTATCCAAGTAGACATCCTACCCAGAAAATATTGATCGCGCAGCTATTCTTGGCTGCGAAGATCTTGATTGCCAGAAAGTTGAAATCAACTGACTTAAATCAGATAGATATCCAGAAAAATATGGAATTTGGTTTTTGTGCTATTGAAACCCAAATCTGCTAGCCATGGTTATAGCTAGTCCTCCCATGGGAGTTCGCCGGAACAGACAGTCCCCGGGTTGTATTGTTGAATGGTTGTATGTTTGGGATGTATGAATGGACAAGTGAGGTGTATATCATGTGACAAAGTATGCGTTTTCTATTTTTTTTGTGATTGGTTACCTTAACCACAGTTATTGATCTTATTCATCTCTCGTGTACTGTTTTTACCTTCGTACTATATTTACACACCTTTTTGATACTGTAACCAATATGTATAATGTGATATATATTTTGAAAAAAAATGAAATAAAAAGAAACTACCGTATTTAAAAAAACAGCATATATTTCCTATCTGGGTCATCATGACCAGCCAGAAGACTCAAACAAGATGTGCAGCATTGATATAATAATTATATGGCATTTCTTTACCGTTACTGGTTATAAAAGGGGCTGTGTTTATAAATCTGAGTTATCCTTGTTTTCCAGCATCAGCACCCAACTGGGCCCCAAACACAGCACTGTACACCAGGGGTAGGCCCCAACATTGTTCATGGTGGACAATTTAATTGTTATATGGACCAACACAGTTTGACTATCCCCGCTGCATACAGTAACTCTAATACGAACATCTACATTAACACAGATGCATTGTTCAAGCCACAAAGATCACAGCAACATCTACAGGCTATGATATTTGGCACGTACTTAACATGGACAAATTATATAACATCCAGAACATTTTTTGGAATACAGAATAGACATATGCCCGTAAAAATAGGAAAACAGAAGGGAAAAAAGATTTATTGAAACTTGGGAACCTTTCATTAAATCTCAGCAAAATATTTTAAAACATTTTAAATACACAGACCTTAATTTGATAGATAATTATTAATTAGAATATCAGGTTTGCATGTGACCTAAGTCATGAGAGATGTCCACAGGTGAGCCGGCACTCGGGTAATGTTCAGCTGGATACAGTTCAGCATAAAAAAAGCATAAGACAAAACTGTCCAGAAGAATATAAGCAAACAGTCCCAGCAGAAAAGAGGATGAAAAAATACAAAAAATAATTGCAGCATCAAGCAATGCAACAATGTGCTGCCAGCATGTAAAATATACTCCCAAATGTTTGTTATTGTGCTGGGTCACAATGTGTACAATCTGCAGAGGACCTAAGAGCAACAGCATAGGCCACATGTTTTGACCTTCAGGTCCTTCCTTGGTCATGCTGATGCTTGATGAAGGAGTAGCCAAAAAGAGTTACAGCTCAGAACCTCCATGCCTGCCAAATCGGCATGATGTAGGATATTAGACAGGGAAGGTAAGGGTTAGATTGAGGGTAAGGATTAGGGTTAACTCTAATGGGGGTTTTTCCACCCAGGTACATGTATTAAACCAGGGGGGATCTGATTGGGGTAAGGGTTAGCTGTAAATTACAAAGTTGACCCTAAACCTTACTTTAACTTTAACTTTAACACCGCCCCCAAGAGTTAACCTTAATCCTTACCTCCATTCTAACGCTAACATCCCCTCTGTCTAATCGCTCAAATTTCTTACTTTTTTATGGGCACATGCAAGGGTTTAGCTTATTATCCATGAATTGAAATCAGTGATGCGATTTCTAGCATGCGCAGTTCTATCCTCGCGCATGTACATTACAGTCACCGCCACTTCCTGTACATTTTTCAATCTCATCCTTCATGCTGGAAGAACAAAGCCTAATACCACTAACCCCCCCCCCCCCCCCCCCCACCCCCCCAGTATTAAATTAAAGGGATCTTTGCAACATTGAGGTTAAAGGCAAAAACGATATACGGAGGACAAATTACACGATAACTGGAACAGGAAACATACACAGAGTAGGCAGGAACTGGGAAAGATATACCCTGTGGGAAAAAAGAAAAGACAAGTGGTTAATTAGAGTCATGTAGTCATGTAGCTTGTCATATATATATCTATTTATATTTATTAAATGTTTGTCCTGCTCCTCCCACTAGCGAGCGCTCAGCTGTTAGTCTAGTTGCCAGGAAACAAAGTGACATCACCATGCGATGGCTTGGGGGAAGCCTTCATGCATAATTTATAGGGACACTACCACTTACATAAGCTGTAACTAGATTATCTGTGCATTTAAAGTAAAGCTATGTGTAGAATAGATGCCAATCTTAGATCAGGGCTCACTTTACAGCTGTGGACAAATCCTACACATGATGTGTTACAGTCACACATCACACATTACTGTGAGCTTTATTGCTATGGAGCTCTGTGATACACTCGTACACAGCAAATTACTGTGAACTTTATTGCTGTGGAGCTCTGTGATACACTCACACATTGCACATTACTATGAGCTTTATTGCTGTGGAGCTCGCGATCCCGGGTGGTGGGGCGCTCGACAGAGCACTGCAGAGGGTGTCCGTAGTTAGTACCTTCAGGGAAGGTGTCTGCCTGCATGAACTAACCCCAGACACCCTCTCTTTTGGACTTTATAGCCAAAAAAGAGGGTGTCTGGGGTAATGCAGGGCAGAGGAGAGGGGGCAGATGCAGGGTGAGGGCAGGGCAGAGGGGATATCCATCATCATCATGGCTCCTAACTGATTTGAAGTTGGAGCTCTGCCCTGCCCCCTGGTGATGTCAACATGACATCACCCTCCCACTCGGTGCAATTCTGTGAACAGAATTCTGACTTATAGACTGCATGGTGAGTCCCAAACCCCAAAGTGAGATTTTACTGAAGTAAAGTCTCTGGGAGGGTGGCACCCAAAAACACTATGTTACACAAAATGGCGGCGCCCAGTCACACTTGTTAATAACATATTTTATTAAATAAACTGACATAGAAAAACAAACAAAAGACATATCTGAAAGCAATACAAAATTAAAAAAATAAAACCTTTTTATTTTTTGGTGGGAGTCCCTTCAAGACCATGAACTGACTTACTAATCTTTTTGCATTAAATAGCTTTCTTGCAGTATTTGGACCAGTGCTAAAGGCATAGATTCCTTCAATTTAGAATTTGCTTTATTACTTGCACATCTGTTGTGTGTCCATTTAAGTAATAAATAGAAAGCAGCCATTGGGTGCAAACAAGGTCAGGGCTGATGACAAAAAAATATAAGAGTACAAATCTCAATAAAATAATAAATGGAAAAACTAAACGTAAAAATAAAAATAAGATTAAAGCTACAAAAAGAAAAAGAAAGAGAAGAAAAATAAAGTGTGAGGAGGGAAAGTGGAAAACAATAAATAAAAAAGTCTGTGAAATTAAACTGTAAAATGCTGTAACATCATGACATCAAAATTTGTGTAAATTGAAACACCATAAAACTGTGTTAGATTTACAGACATATTCTGAAAATAATAAAAGTACAATTGTAAAATTCTAAACCAAACAAAACTGTTAATTTTACAGTAAGAATGTGTTAAAAAAATATATATTTATTTCAAGGTAGACCTGGAAATGTTGAGGCCTCGGGAACCTTGGAAGGGACCCCTATAGTTGCGGCCAGCCAGATGGCCTCTGAATCTTCTGGTACCGCCAAAACTCTTGGGTTAAAGACCCTTTTCATACTGGACTGGGCTTTGTCCAAAGCAGTGAGGGTCAGGACAAAAGACTCCAACTCTTTAACAAAGTTGTCTCTGAACATGAGACATTTGGCCTGAGGGCCAATCTCAGACACCGCCATGTTCACCAACTCGAGCTATATTTTCAGTAAAATGGCCTTATGCTATTCTATGGCAATTGCTGTATTTGCATTGCTGATAAGGCAGATAGCCCTCTGGACCCATCCCTTTATGGCCATTAAATGCAGTTGGGATTCATCATTCTTGGCAGACTAGATAATTTCCAGTTGTTTTGTGCAGGGGCCAAGTATATCAAGGATTTTATACTGACAATTCTTCAATGAAAAGTCAAGGCCCTTTCCAGCTGGCCTTACCCAGGAACTGAGCTATTTTAAGGTCGACTTCAGGGGGCTAATCACCAGATCTGGCATTGTAGGTCTAGGGAACTCCACCCGTAACTTATTCCTAGTGGTTTTATCTAGGGGTTTGTGGACCCTGAGTGCTAGATATTTGCCAATATGCTCTGATGGGAACCACTCGGAGGACCGAGGGTTCTGGAGATGATCAAGGATAAACATGGAGTCCCCTTGTGGGTCTAGCCGAGTGGATGTATCCGTCTGTGCAACCATGGGGTCAAAGATGGGGGTCATTAGGGTCGCAAACCTGGTGCCATCATCGTCCAAGGTATCATGGTCAGATTTATCAGACAAATCAGAAGCCTCCTCTGAATCAGTCTGATGAATCTTTTAAGGCTTTTGCCTTTTTCCAATTGCGAGTCTATTTTGCCCGAATCTGGGCTGTCTAAAGTGGCAGTTCCACGTGATCTGTGGCCGGAAAGGACGTGCCTGATTTAGGGGTTTAGGAGGCATGTATATGATGTGTCTTTTGTGATGTCTTGTGGCCTACAGTGATAGGGGCTGCAGCATTATCGTGCATGGGGGGATACCCCAGCATGAGGACCTCGGTTCTGTGTTGCCAGGATGGCTGATGATATAGTCTGCGCAGTTGTACTGGACATTATGTCCATGGCTGAGTACATAGCCAATGTGACAGATTTGAACATCGTAGCGTCCAGCAAAGAATGGAACTCCTCAGAGTTCATAAAGTGTGCTGAGGTGTCACCTCTGAGGGAGCCAGTGTCCTCCATAGCAGCAGGCATTACAATAGCATATAATACAATGGATTTACTGAGCTGGGAGGAAGCAGCAAAGAAAGAGAATGTGTATATTGGATTACTGTTATATATAGAGGAGGGGAGGGAGTTCATAATAGTTCTGATTGGTTCAAGTTTATGTTTTTCTCATCTTTGCTGCTGAGGAAAATAAAGAAAGAGATATGTATAATGTGAGCCTCCATGTCTTTATAAATTACAAGCTCACAGTGTTAAAAAAAAAATGTCAGGCAAATTTTGTTATAAATACAGAAATAAATTGTATCAAGTTTCACAAATGCATATGTTGTACTTTACAGATAAGAATAAAATTATGTTAATAAGAAGAGTTTCAAAAAACAGTTGTGTCTGTTTAAATTTATAGCTCAGTTAACGGAAAAGTTAATTTACTTCAAGCTTGAAATACACAACTACTTGATGTGAGATAAAAACGAGCACGTATTTGTGGCTTAGGGTGTACAGTGCTCCATGTATGCAGTCATGTTCACAGCCATGTCTACAGTGGTGGCTTGTCATTAATACAGCCTCATAAACAGGAAGTGACTCACAGCAGGAAGTACAGTAAGCTTCCTGTAGGTCACAGGTCAGTTTTCCTCCATTTTGTTCATATGTCTGCAGCTTCTGCTCTTTACATAACCTCATAACTGTAAGCGGATTACTTGCTAATACTGTACTAAATTCTATTTACATGGATTATCCTGCATTCCTGTCTCTTTTTATGTCCTTATATCAGACTTATGCATTAGAAATGGGCTGCATCATACTGTACATATGATTATTATAATCCCTCTCTACTCCATTAGTATTTACACTTTCACAGCAAATTCAATTTTTTTAGAAAATAAAACCCATTTTTCTGTCTCCATTGTGTATATCTGTATAGTTCCACAATTACTGGAGCGAGATCATGCTCAAGCAATCGTAATAATAATGCTGAGTGACCAGAGGTTACTACATTACTCAGGTGGGTTTCATGATTGATATTAAACTCTTTCAGTAGGGTAAAACACTAGAGCAATTAAGGGGTTAAATGCTGCACTGTAGGATTCATATGAATGAACCCCATTTGTCCCCTAATTTGTTAGCACTGACTGCAAGTTTTGCATTTTGTACTTTTGCAGCATTTAAAACGTATGTCTATCATGTTCACAATGTGTCTGAATCCTCTGTTGCTGCTAGAGCCTTTGTCATCCCACTTAACACAAAGTGTAATGAGACAGTTCTTCGAAGCGGGACTTTGAGCGCATGACAGTTCATTGATGTCAGGCACTCTGTCCAAGAAGGTTAAGTTTAGGGGGTGCCAGTTACTTTTAGGGCTTATGTAGGGTTAGTATTAGGGTGTTAGGTTTAGGGGTTAGTTTTACGGTTAGTATTAATATTTAGTACTAGGTATCGGGTTAGTTTGAAAGTTAGAGTTTGGGGTTGAAGTTACTTTTAAGGTAAGAGGGGATTAATATATTAAGGGGTCAGTATTTGGCACTGACAGTTCAGTGCTGAAACAGCCATGCTTAACTGTCAGTGCTCAAATTGCAGTCAGGAACTCAATGCAAAGAATTTTCCTAGATGCCTTAAAAGAGCATATAGTGGAGAAGAGCAACCTGTGGCAGAAACTAGATGTAAAAATACATTCACTGTAAAATCATCCCTTTACTGCTCAATCATCCAGGAAACACAGAGCATGTTTGGTGGATAGAATAAGTGACATGTACAGGGAAAGATACGATATGCCTTCCAGAAAAAATGGGAATTCTGGTTCAACTAGCTTGGCATGGCAGTCCACTTCCAGGAACTTACCAGAATTGGCCATAAAGAAATGTTCAAATGGAATGTGGATCTGAAGGGGAAACCACTCTTCAACTACTTAAAAGTGGTTGTTGTGAACAAAAACTAACATTTCCTACAGGCTGTAAAGTGATGATTAAAGAGCTGAGTGGTTGCTCTGAAAAGGTCAAAGAGATTTTGCAATGTTTGCTGTTTTAATGAGAAGAAATAGGTAATGTTCTGCTTTGTGAAGGACATATGCCTAACAGGAGAAGTACATTTTACACCAACCATTTTGTGTGTAGTAAGTTAGCATTTGTTTTCTTGGTCTTTTAACCCCGTTTTATCTTGTATTTTTCTTCCTTTCTCTATTTTCTGTCTATTTGGACACAGAATCATGTTGCACAATTTATTTTATTACTGTAATGTATGTCTTGGGGGTTTTTTTTGGCCGATCCTGGGGATCGAAATATTATACTCAGCAATATCCCCTCCTCCATTTCTGCCCTGGGCATGATTATTATTTCAAAAGCCATTATCCATCAGAGCTGGCATCAACCCTGGAGTTTGTGCTGAAATATATCATTTTAGATAAGCTTTAGCTAACATGCTCACTGCTGCTCGCTGCTGCAGTGAGTTGGGGTCTCTCCTGGATTGGCCAGAAAATCCACTGGCCATTCTAGGGTGGGAGAAGCCACTGCTCATCAATGGATAAGCTGCTCCGTCAATATGGCTCCCACGATCGCTCCCTGGGGCGTTCATGGGTGCCCCAGAATAGAAATTTCGAGATTGAGGCAAGAGACCAGCACCGTTAAAGCAGTTTTTGCGATCGTTGAGTCTTAGCAGGACGTGCCAGGCACGTCCTTTGTCGGTAAGGGAGTTTGTCTTAAAGACATTTTTTTTTTATTCGATGTAAAACCCTTGATATTAACAGTGAAAAATACAGTCTATATTTTAACTACATTTTCTATTATATTTTGGCATATAGTGTGTCATGAATAATAAGGTAATGTACAATACATTGTACTTGCTTCTGAAGTGCGAAATGAGAAGGTGGGTAATGTCAGCGTCTGTGTTCACTTTATAAGTCACTGCCATACGCCAAAAAAGGAGTTCATCTGTCAAAGCATCCTATGTCGAACAGGCTAATATTGGTGCTATTGATAATTCATCAGAGAAGGGATATTGGTGTTTCCAAATTGATTTGTTTTCTGTAAATTACAATAGTTTTAAACTGTTAAGTTGTTTACAATTGTTATGTATTTTTTACAGACATTTTCTGGCAACCACAGCCGAAATTTGTTTTCTGGAAAAACAACAGAAAAAAAGATGTTGGATTTCCAAGTTTAAAATGTACATTTTTGTAAATTACAATAGTTTAAAACTGTAAAATGTACTGTTTAATATGGTAAAATGTGCTGTTTACAACTGTAAAGTCGTTAACATTTTGTATGTCTTTTTGTACATCATTACCACAGCTGCCAGATTTTTTTTGTAAAAATAACAGAATTTTTTTTTTTTTTACAGTATGCTAGTTAATACATAGTCTTGGCGAGGGATGTGTTGAGGTACATGTTGCAGAGATGTACATGTCGGAAAAAAAGATGTAGTATCCATCAAAATAGTATTTTTTTTCACAGTTGCCACCTCTTCTCAGAAGCTGCACCTTATCAGTCACCTGGAAGCAAAGTTGGTTGACACTGTGACCCATTTCCTTCAAGTGTTTAGCCACTGGAACCTTATAAGCGGAGCCACCAGAGAGTACCACTCTGATGAAGATTTTGTGTTCTGAAAACCATTTTTTAATTTGTCTCATTGTTAATCCTTAGTATAATAATAAATAACATTCCCCCATGCTTACCATGTCAGTCACTCATGTGTCTCTCTCTTCCCATACCCCCCATGTTTGTCTCTCTCTCTCCCCATACCCTCATGGCTATCTCTATCTTTCTCCCCATACCATCATGGCTATCTCTCCCTATACACCCATGTATCTCTCTCTCTCTCTCTCTCTCTCTCTCTCTCTCTCTTTCTCTCTTGTTCTCTCCCCTCATGCCCTATGCCTGTCTCTCAACTCATATTCCTATGCATATTCTCTCTCTCATCATACCCATGTCTATCTCTCTTTACCCTCATACGCCATGTCTTTCTCCATGTCTGTCTTTCTGTTTCTCATGCTCCCCATGGTGCACTTTGCTCTATGCATCTCATGTCTGTCTCCTCCACCTCCATGCCTTCCCAGTATCTGTCTCTCCTCCTATACCTACTACCCCCTGTTTGGAAGCTCTGAGTAATCACTGCCTGTACCACTCAACATTGCCCCCCTGCAAATCATGATGCTGGGGGTGGAGTCTGGAGAGGTGGAGTGTCAGCGCTACTGTACATGCGTGGTTACAACTGTCCTGTCCTGTCCTGTGCTTGCTTCAGATCCTGACATCTGAAACCAGGACTGCTATTGGGCATGCGCACACTGCTGTGTATGAGCCGTAAGAATTCTCTGGTGTCTAGGACACTGGAGGTGAATTGTGTTACAGAGTCCTGCTGTCCCACTGAGCTCTACCTCTGTCCAAAAAAGTGATACAGAGGTACAGTTCGGTGGGATAGCTGGACACACCTCCCAATATGGGACTGTCCAGCGCAATGAGGGACAGTTGGGAGGTATGACTGTGCACAGAAAGAGCAGGAAGAATTGACTGAGGACTGAGGGGAAGCAGAGCTGCAGAGCCACACTTACACACATACGTATACAGTCACACCTACCAACATATATAGCCACACAGACACAATTACACACAGTTGCATCTAAATACAAAAATACACACACGCAAACAGACAAGCTCACTCACACTTACATGAAAAAAAACAGAGACACTTACAGTCATATTTATACACCCCCTTACACACACAAATATGCACACATAAATACACACACAATTACACATAAATACACACACACAGTTAGACTCACACATAGTGACACACACAGATAGACACAATTACACAGACTTAGATAAACACAGACACAAACTTACTAATACCCATATTTCTTTTTTTAAACCACTTTATATTTTTTTTTTAAGTGTGTAATTTTGTTCATACATTTTGCTATTTTTGTATACTTGTTGTGTACTTCTCCAGCCCTTTATTTAATATCTGTAGTCAGATTGTTGATCTCAATAACCAAACAGTCAAATTATTCTTGGGAACCTTTCAAAAAAGCAAAAACATTGATGTATATTTTCCAAATAATACAATGTTGTAACAGGTCTGTCTTGTTACAACATACAAATATATATATAGTAAGTATATCTGTAGTCTCAGTATCAAAGTCCAAGTAACTGCTTCAATATCTCACTCATGGGGTATAGAGGTGTAAATTATTTGTATGTCTAAAGTGGCCAAAGAAGAAGTTTACTCCCTCTGGCACTAACAGTGTGTTAAGTAAACTGAGAAAGTGTAAAGTTATGACTTTAAAAAAAAAAAAAGAAAACTACTTAAACTACCAACGTTTGAGTTTCTCTAGTTCCTTCATGGTCAAATTAATATTTTTAATACGTTTCAACAGAGTGGTTCATGTTGGGTGTCTTAAAAGTACCCTTGGGTTTGACATTCACATGTAGGTGTCTAGTATATGATTGTCTGCTCACCTGTTTGTGTAGTGGAGAATGCTGAAGACAGAGATGTCCCTGATGAGTGAAGAGAACAGTGAGTCTGCACCTCATTAGGAATTTGGACATTTGGAGGCTTTTGTGTCGATGTCCATGGGGAAACCAAAGTAGAAGTTTTCTGAGCTGTGGAAGAAATAAAACTTTTCAATCTAAGATTCCAAGAAAACTATGCAATATTATAGTCAAGCCAGTTGGTACTGTGAGTAGAAATGAAGGAAAGAACTTTATTTAGTGTTTGAATTTCAACAGGAATTATAATTCTATTAGAAATATTAAACACTAGGTCTGATTGGGCTCAAATCGGCCTTGGGGGTCGATCTCTTCTGTTGTCCCCATCTTGTTGATTCTGATGGCAGGCAGGAGGAAGATCTAAAAAAAGAAATGGAGGAAGAGGTTGTTCCAGAAAACTGTCATTTCCGATTTTGGCTGTTAAAGTTCCAGTCAAACCAGGTCAAGCTTATTTGGTGTCCAAATTTTGTTTAAGTTCCTGTAGCTGTTGTGCAGATAAAGTCCCTCTCAAGCATCACTATATCCTGAGTAAATTGTCTAAGTCAGACTGGAGTGTGTCAACAGTTAACAGCATCAAATCAAAAAAGCATTTATTCAAAATCTTATTCTGTGTCTGGCAGAACTGGGCATTCCCCTTATAAAGCTTTGGGCGTAAACGTACCCTACAGAGGAATTCTCCTAATCTTCAAATACTCTCTAAGTGTATCTTTCTCTTAAGCTCCGCTTCAAATTAAGCCAGAATGTTATCTGTTCCCTGGGCCCAAAAATTGCTTAGCTGATTCACCACAACCCTGTTCGTTAAGGACAAAAATATCCATATGGGAAAAGTGATTAAGACGCGCACCAGAAAAAACGAAGGAGAAAGAGAGAAAAGATAAAAGATGGAAAAAAATTGCTGTTAAAAATACCAATTATAGTTATTTCCAGAACTTAAGAAAGAGGATGAGAATGAATGAATAGTGGTATAAGCGCTGAGAGATCATTGACAGGTATGAAAAGTTGAAATTTGTATCCAGGCTCCAAAGTGCAAGATCTGCAGAGGATTTGAGAGCAATGGCATTGACTGTGCATTCGAACCTCCAGGTCCTTCCTTGACCATGCCGATCAAAGAGAAAATTAGGCCATTAATGCATGATGAAGTGGTCACCAAAAAATGTCACAGCTAAGTCCCTCCAGACGTGTTGGGCAGAGATATCCAGATGGAGTCAAATGTAGTCCAAACTTCACATGTCAGCAATAAATATATGACCATAGTGGAGTGGACAGAAATGCTTTCATGCCAGGAGGACAACGCCTGATACCACTATACGCATAGTATAAAATTATAGGACCCTTTGCAAGATAAAAACCAAATCAGCCCATGCATATAGAAAAGGGACAGATTGGAGAAAATGCATTTCAAAAATATAAGAAAAAGCTCAAACAAATTAAGTTGGAAGATAAAAAATAAACAATTTTAAGTAATAAATTGGAAGCAACCAGTCTGAGCAAACAAAATCAGGGCTCTTTAAAAAATAAGATTATAAAGCTCAAAAAATATATAAATAGGGAAAAAAAGTAAAAAAAAAAAATAAGAATAAAAGAAGCACAAGAAAATTAAAAGAAGGAAAGTGATAAAATGTTATACTTAAACAAGCAAAAATTTATGTTAATCCCTTAAGGACCGTCTGTCTTGGCCATTTCTGACCATTCTTGAAAATGGGTTAGATGCAAAAGTTAAGGTTTAAATACTGCACACTATTCTTCAACGAATAATGTGCAATTCAACACTGCAAAAATACAGTGTGTTAAAGTACTGGTAGTGGGGTTTTGCATAAAACTGCATTATTCCCAATTCCCTAATAAAATGCTAGAGGACTGGAGATTACTGTGGCTGGCACTATGCCTGCAGTCACTAAAAATGCCCCCTTGTGGCCACAAGCTGGTGCTATGCCCGTGGGCCTGAATTAATGAAAATTAAAAGTTCCCTATGTCCACGGGCTGGTGCTGTGCCTGTGGCCCTGAATACAAAAATTAAAGGCTACCTGGAGCCACGAGCCAGTAATATGCCTGTGGCACCTGATTATATCAAATAATTGACCCTCACAGGGGCTTTGAAAGTGCTATGCCCCAAAGCTCGATTTAAATAAAAAATAAAGGCCCTCTATTTCCCTACCTTTGTGCCATGATGCCCCTGGCTCAATAAATCAATAGAATAAAAGTAAATTACACCCCACCTCTACCTTCCAGAGGTAGAAGTGTTGATATGAAATTGCCCACTAAACCTCCACCCTGGGCAGTGCCATGAGGGTGGGCAGTGCCTTGTAAAATAAAATATTAGCTGTAGCGGGTTCCAGTAGCCCAGGGAAAGAGGCCACCCAAAAATTAAAATAAAAAAAAGAAACAATCCACCTTGCGCTCCGAACAACCTGGTGGGCAGAAACAAAAAAAATTTGCAGCTACTTCTATTCAAAGATGGCGGCTGCCATATCCTATATTAATGTAGCGATGGGATGACAATGTTTTGGTACATGTGTTAGCCATTTTTATGTCAATATATTGATGTTTTGGTACACATATTAGCCATTTTTTGTGTTGCTTCATTTATTTCTTATTTTGTGTTTCTGGGTATTTGCTCTTTTGTTTTTTCAAGCAGTTTTTTCACTGTGTTCATTTTGATTGGAGTCTTATCTGTCACAATAAATGGGCAGGGGGACTCTGGTTGTCTGTAGAAAACAACAATAGAGATAAAATTGGCATGGGGGTGGAATTTTGTCTTTGAGCATCTCCATGCATCCAGCTTCGTAGCTCTAGTAGATATTGTCATGCAGCGGAGTTAACATCAGCTGAGGCCCCTACACTCTCCTGCCAGCGGACAAAAATGTGCGAGTAGACAAACCAGTGCACTGGAGCTATACCCTCTGGGTCATTTCTATTTTATGCACAGGCAGCACGTTCTCTCCAACAGTCAACACTATGGTGTCGTTTTTTTTCCCGACAGGGAAAAGATAACAAATGGAAGATTTTTTTTTACAGAAAGGACAATAAATGTATGGAACTCACTGCCTGAAGTGAACTTCCCTTTAAATGCCTTTAAAAGTGACCTGGATACTTTTTTAATGAGCTGGAGCATAGAGGGCTATGCATGTTAGTATGGATATTAATGTTTATTTTGTGCTTGTTGATCCAAGCGGAAATCTGATTACCATTTGGAGTCAAGAAGGAAGTTTTTCCCCACTGAAAGCAAAATTCAAAATTGCTGAAATAAGGGGTTTTTATTTGCCTCAACAGCGGTAACTATGGGATAGGAAAAGGGTTGAACTTGATAGACACAAGTCTTGTTTCAACCTAAACTATGTAACTATGTAACTTTGAAAATGTTTCCATTATTTAGCACTCAGAATGTATACATACAGCCTATTTTATATCTATTGTGGTTCACCACAGACAACCTGAGTTGCCCTGTTTCACTAAAGGGGTCCAGATGACAGTACACTGAGCACCTAAGGTACACCTGATGGCCATAAAATGATAAGCTTGCCAACCAGCATCTATGTCCCTCACATAGGCAAGCTCCTAGCACAAAACTAATAATAAACTAGTAGCTAAATCTGATAACAGAATCTAAAAAGACACCAAGACATAAAACATACCTAAAAAGAAGAGGAGGGGGAAGAGGAGGTTATGTACTTTAAATTATATTTATTGAATGTTCAGACTACTACTTTTTCATAACACACTGATTATGTTAAATTGCCTATTGTTGTTATATATATTTTTATATATATGGAAAACACTTGTGAGTGTACTTTACATGCTTATAGCACATTGTAAAATTGCTATAATTTGTTGTTGGGGGGGGGGTTTCATATTTTTCCTTACTTTTTTATTTTTGTTGCTCTTTTCTGCTGACTCTCTGTGTTTATATTTTGCTGGTCCGTTCTGTCTTTTGCTTTATTTTATGCAGCTGTATTTCTTATTATACATAAGAAACATGTTTGTGCTTTTTTCTGCTTCTATTTTTCTCTTTTCTCTTTTTCTTTTTTGCTGCTGTAATTATTTTTTTCCATACAGTTTAATCTAACATAGTACAATTAACAAAAAAATGTTTTTCTTCAAATGAACCCCATAGTGTGCAACCTGCCTTTTTGAATTGCTTATATGTCTATGTCTCGCGAGTTTTATAAATAGACGCAATCGCGGAACCAGATATGGGGTCTGAGTCTTTATACATAGGCGGCACAGGTACAGTGAGCTCTAACACAACCTAATTCTATGCATTCTGTGTAGATAGAAACACATTTCAGAAGTCTGCTTTATAGATTGAAGCACAAGTCTTTTAATGCACCCATACAAGTTATATGTTGCTTTTTTTTATTTTTTTTTATAAAGGACAGTTATAGCTATTTTTGTTGCCCTATACATAAACATAATCTACACTGTAGTATTAAAAAATACATATAAAAGGAGAAAAAATATTTAATTTTTTGTAATATGTTCCCAATAATATTCTACACAACTAGTACAACACTAGCCCACTTATCCCAACTAACTAAATAAGTAAGTAATAAAAAATAAAATATAGGTTAAAAAACCCAAAAAAAAAACTGAAAAAACTCTGACCAGTGCAATGTCAGTCCAGTAGCCTCATAAACCTATTTGTTCATGGTTTTTGAGGTCTTCAATCAAACAGCATGACCAAAGAACTTAATAAACCCATTGATCCCGTAACCAACATTACTTGATCAAAGATCTAAACAGTATTTCCTTTAGTATATTATATAATGATATGTTACTTGGTAGGGCTGCTTTAAGGCACCAGTGAGCCTGGGCAAAGTCTTTGACAGTGGGCCCCCTCCCATACAAAACCTTTCTAGTATATTTGTCCTCAAAAAACTGGCCAGTGCTATCTTTGTCCCCAAAGAGATTGCCAGTACCATATCTGTCCCCAAACAGCTTGTCATTGACATTGACGCTACCAAACAGCTTGTAAGCACCATCCTTTGCTCTCAAGCTTAATAGTAATGCTGGACAGGGCCGGAGTGGCCCACTGGGATACCGGGGAAAATCCTGGTTACGATTTTTACGGCCACCAGCGATTTATGTAGTTTGGCAGCTGACGCTTTAAGTAATTTTGTGGCTACCAACACTTTAAGGAATCAGCAACTTTAGCACTACTGCCGTATGTCATACCGGCTCTCTTCCAGGGGGGTGGATGATGTAGTGGCAGCTGGGTTCTGGGGTAGGCCTGCACAAAATAACATTGGGGACAGAATGCACAAAGAAAGAGGGACTACACACAAATATATGGGACAGACATGACAGAGACCACAGAATGGAAGAGAACAGAATAACAAGCAGCAGGAAAACCAAAAATGAATTAACACAAGAGAATAAAGTAACAAGGAAGCAAGAAACAGGGCATGATCAGGTCTGTAACTGAACTATCAAGGAGCCGCTCTGGGGCCAAACTGAGAAGAAGCCTCTCTGGGAAGGTGCTGCTTTGGGGCAGAACTCGGAAAGGATACAGGCATAAAATAAAAAGACAATAACAAACATAAAACATAAATGAGAGTAAGGCAAAAAGGACACAAAAATTACTGGATAGAATCTGAACAAGATGCCACATGTTTCTAACCAGGATGTTTTACAGAGTTAAGTACAATGTCCATCAGCACCCATCTGCGCTTACAGCCGCCGCTAATGTAATACTTTTTTGATTTTTACTATAAAAGATATAAATATCTCTAAGTTTTTTCCTTTTTTTCCTTTTTATATATATTTTAAGAATTTATTCTCCTAGGAGCTTGAATGTATATTTCTCTAATTTCGATATTCAATGGCGAACAGCACTTATGGGGGGAAAACTGATGGTCATTAGAAGCTTTTTTAACTTGTTTAAGTATATACACATAATTATGGTCACAATTGGGTTTCGATACCTACATATCATATATATAAGTTTGTATTGAATTAAACCCTGTATTTATGTATTATGCATCATCACATATTTATATGTGTTATAAATCTGATATACCTTGCTAGGGGTTACTCTATTTTACATAGACGGATGTTTATCACTGATACAATCATTTTTACTTAATTTTTTATTAATGTTTTTTTCAGTACATAATTGCCACAGTGACACAATAATTCCTTGTTTATGTATTTTATTATATGTCGTTTTTATTATATATTTGTTACATTTTGTATTTATTTAAATTCAATGATTACGCCCTTGCACTATATATGTGATATGTAAATAACTGAATGCATTTCTTTCACATGTTCGCACCATTCACTAATCAGATTAATTGATATGACCTTTTCACTCATTTGTCAGAATGCTCTTTTTAAACATTTTGTACTCACTCTCAAACTAGCCTATGAATAAGCGTGTTATCACGCGTAAGGTAAATCCCTTTCAACTGTTTCTTATCATATCACGATTCCTGTGTTTTTGCTATATTAACTTTTTTGATCAGATCCCACTAATAAATTTTGGATTTTATATTTCACCGGAGCCTGAAGTGCATGCGTATTTGTTCTCCTTTTTGTCTGCCTATCACATCGCTGCCTCTACAGCTGACTCGTAGCACCCATCAACCGGTGCATGAGAGATCTTTTGTTCCATCTTGATGGAGCCGGCTTGTCCTCTTTTTTCTTCACATGGGTTAAAGCCTGATGGCTTGATCCTCTATTGTAAAACGAGACTCTTCATTTTACTGTTACTTTTAAACTATTTCTTAAACTCCTGACATTTGAGTTTCTCTAGTTCCTTTCAGGTCAAATTAATAGAGTGGTTCATACTTTGTGGCTGAAAAGTTCTCATTTGCTCACCTGGTTTTATAGTAGTCGTTGCTGTTGAAGTAGAACTTGTCTCAGCTGTGGTAGGGAAGAAACTTTTCAAATTAAGATTCAAAGAAAACCTACAGGGCTTTAACATGGCTCTAAGACAGGGCAGAGCTATAAAAGGGCTCTAGCACAGGGAAGTCCCTAACAGAACTTTAGGACAGGGCAGTCCCTAACAGGATTCTAGGACAGGGCAGTGATACAGGGATACTTAGATACAAGGAACAATGCAGGATCCGATCTTTGGGTGAACTAGTAAGGTGCTGCTCTGGGTTCAAACTGAGCAGGAGCTACTCTGTGTAGGTGCTGGTTTGGGGCAGAACTCGAAAGGATACAGGGATAAAATATTAAAAAATAACAAGCATAAACAAGATAGAAAGGCAAAAATGACACAAAAATGAATGGATATAACCTAAATGGGTTGAAGCCTGATGTCCTGATCCTTTATTGTCAGATGAGACTCTTCATTTTACAGTTACTATTAAACTATTTCGTAAACTCCTGACATTTGAGTTTCTCTAGTTCCTTTCAGGTCAATTTAATAGAGTGGTTTATGCTTTGTGGCTAAAAAGTTTTCATTTGCTCACCTGGTTTGGAAGTAGTAGTGGTTGTTGAAGTCTGAGATGTCTCAAGTGTCTGAGTCAAGTGAGAATGAATAGAACTTTGTGCCTGTGTTGTACTAGGAGTCTGGGTAGTTTGAGGTTCTTTTGTCGATGTAGAAGTTGTCTCAACTGTGGTAGAGAAGAAACTTTTTAATGTAAGATTCCAAGAAAACTTACAGAACTTTAACATGGCTCTATAACAGGGCAGAGCTATAACAGGGCTCTAGCATAGGGCAGTCGCTAACAGTATTCTAGGAGAAGGCAGCGACACAGTGATACATTGATACAAGGAACAGGGCAGGATCCAATCTGTAGCTGAACTAGCAAGGTGATGCTCCCGGGCCACACTGAGCAGGAGCCTCTCTGGGAAGGTGCTACTTTGGGGCAGAACTTGGAAATGATACAGGGATAAAATAAAAAGACAATACCAAGCATAAAACATAAACAAGAGTGTAAGGCAAAAAGGGCACAAAAATGACTGGATACAACCTAAACGAGACGGCAAATGGGTATGAAGCCTGATTCCCAGCTCCTTTATTGTCAGATGAGACTCTTCATTTTACTGTTAATTTTAAACCTTTTTGTAAACTCTTGACATTTGAGTTTCTCTAGTTCCTTTCTTGTCAAATTAACAGAGTGATTCATATTTTGTGGCCGAAAAGTGTTCATTTGCTCACCTGTTTTTATAGTAGTCGTTGCTGTTGAAGTAGAACTTGTCTCAGCTGTGGTAGGGAAGAAACTTTTCAAATTAAGATTCCAAGAAAACCTACAGGGCTTTAACATGGCTCTAAGACAGGGCAGAGCTATAAAGGGGCTCTAGCACAGGGAAGTCCCTAACAGAAGTTTAGGACAGGGCAGTCCCTAACAGGATTCTAGGACAGGGCAGTGATACAGGGATACTTAGATACAAGGAACAATGCAGGATCCGATCTTTGGCTGAACTAGTAAGGTGCTGCTCTGGGTTCAAACTGAGCAGGAGCTACTCTGTTAATTGCTGCTTTGGGGCAGAACTCGAAAGGATACAGGGATAAAATATTAAAAAATAACAAGCATAAAACATAAACAAGATAGAAAGGCAAAAATGACACAAAAATGACTGGATATAACCTAAATGGGTTGAAGCCTGATGTCCTGATCCTTTATTGTCAGATGAGACTCTTCATTTTACTGTTAGTTTTAAACTTTTTCGTAAACTCCTGACATTTAAGTTCCTCTAGTTACTTTCAGGTCAATTTAATAGAGTGGTTCATGCTTTGTGGCTGAAAAGTTTTCATTTGCTCACCTGGTTTGGTAGTAGTAGTGGTTGTTGAAGTCTGAGATGTCTCAGGTGTCTGAGTCAAGTGAGACTGAATAGAACTTTGTGCCTGTGTTGTACTAGGAGTCTGGGTAGTTTGAGGTTCTTTTGTCGATGTAGAAGTTGTCTCAACTGTGGTAGAGAAGAAATTTTTTAATATAAGATTCCAAGAAAACTTACAGAACTTTAACATGGCTCTATAACAGGGCAGAGCTATAACAGGGCTCTAGCATAGGGCAGTCGCTAACAGTATTCTAGGAGAAGGCAGCGACACAGTGATACATTGATACAAGGAACAGGGCAGGATCCAATCTGTAGCTGAACTAGCAAGGTGATGCTCCCGGGCCACACTGAGCAGGAGCCTCTCTGGGAAGGTGCTACTTTGGGGCAGAACTTGGAAATGATACAGGGATAAAATAAAAAGACAATACCAAGCATAAAACATAATCAAGAGTGTAAGGCAAAAAGGGCACAAAAATGACTGGATACAACCTAAACTAGACGGCACATGGGTATGAAGCCTGATGCCCAGCTCCTTTATTGTCAGATGAGACTCTTCATTTTACTGTTAATTTTAAACCTTTTTGTAAAATCTTGACATTTGAGTTTCTCTAGTTCCTTTCTTGTCAAATTAACAGAGTGATTCATATTTTGTGGCCGAAAAGTGTTCATTTGCTCACCTGTTTTTTTAGTAGTCGTTGCTGTTGAAGTAGAACTTGTCTCAGCTGTGGTAGAGAAGAAACTTTTCAAATTAAGATTCCAAGAAAACCTACAGGGCTTTAACATGGCTCTAAGACAGGGCAGAGCTATAAAAGGGCTCTAGCACAGGGAAGTCCCTAACAGAACTTTAGGACAGGGCAGTCCCTAACAGGATTCTAGGACAGGGCAGTGATACAGGGATACTTAGATACAAGGAACAATGCAGGATCCGATCTTTGGCTGAACTAGTAAGGTGCTGCTCTGGGTTCAAACTGAGCAGGAGCTACTCTGTTAATTGCTGCTTTGGGGCAGAACTCGAAAGGATACAGGGATAAAATATTAAAAAATAACAAGCATAAAACATAAACAAGATAGAAAGGCAAAAATGACACAAAAATGACTGGATATAACCTAAATGGATGGAAGTCTGATGTCCTGATCCTTTATTGTGAGATGAGACTCTTCATTTTACTGTTACTTTTAAACTTTTTCGTAAACTCCTGACATTTGAGTTTCTCTAGTTCCTTTCAGGTCAATTTAATAGAGTGGTTCATGCTTTGTGGCTGAAAAGTTTTCATTTGCTCACCTGGTTTGGTAGTAGTAGTGGTTGTTGAAGTCTGAGATGTCTCAGGTGTCTGAGTCAAGTGAGACTGAATAGAACTTTGTGCCTGTGTTGTACTAGGAGTCTGGGTAGTTTGAGGTTCTTTTGTCGATGTAGAAGTTGTCTCAACTGTGGTAGAGAAGAAACTTTTTAATATAAGATTCCAAGAAAACTTACAGAACTTTAACATGCCTCTATAACAGGGCAGAGCTATAACAGGGCTCTAGCATAGGGCAGTCGCTAACAGTATTCTAGGAGAAGGCAGCGACACAGTGATAAATGGATACAAGGAACATGGCAGGATCCAATCTGTAGCTGAACTAGCAAGGTGATGCTCCCGGGCCAAACTGAGCAGGAGCCTCTCTGGGAAGGTGCTACTTTGGTGCAGAACTTGGAAATGATACAGGGATAAAATAAAAAGACAATACAAAGCATAAAACATAAACAAGAGTGTAAGGCAAAAAGAGCACAAAAATGACTCGATACAACCTAAACGAGACGGCACATGGGTATGAAGCCTGATGCCCAGCTCCTTTATTGTCAGATGAGACTCTTCATTTTACTGTTAATTTTAAACTTTTTTGTAAACTCTTGACATTTGAGTTCCTCTAGTTCCTTTCTTGTCAAATTAACAGAGTGGTTCATATTTTGTGGCTGAAAAGTGTTCATTTGCTCACCTGTTTTTTTAGTAGTCGTTGCTGTTGAAGTAGAACTTGTCTCAGCTGTGGTAGAGAAGAAACTTTTCAAATTAAGATTCCAAGAAAACCTACAGGGCTTTAACATGGCTCTAAGACAGGGCAGAGCTATAAAAGGGCTCTAGCACAGGGAAGTCCCTAACAGAACTTTAGGACAGGGCAGTCCCTAACAGGATTCTAGGACAGGGCAGTGATACAGGGATACTTAGATACAAGGAACAATGCAGGATCCGATCTTTGGCTGAACTAGTAAGGTGCTGCTCTGGGTTGAAACTGAGCAGGAGCTACTCTGTTAATTGCTGCTTTGGGGCAGAACTCGAAAGGATACAGGGATAAAATATTAAAAAATAACAAGCATAAAACATAAACAAGATAGAAAGGCAAAAATGACACAAAAATGACTGGATATAACCTAAATGGGTTGAAGCCTGATGTCCTGATCCTTTATTGTCAGATGAGACTCTTCATTTTACTGTTAGTTTTAAACTTTTTCGTAAACTCCTGACATTTAAGTTCCTCTAGTTCCTTTCAGGTCAATTTAATAGAGTGGTTCATGCTTTGTGGCTGAAAAGTTTTCATTTGCTCACCTGGTTTGGTAGTAGTAGTGGTTGTTGAAGTCTGAGATGTCTCAGGTGTCTGAGTCAAGTGAGACTGAATAGAACTTTGTGCCTGTGTTGTACTAGGAGTCTGGGTAGTTTGAGGTTCTTTTGTCGATGTAGAAGTTGTCTCAACTGTGGTAGAGAAGACATTTTTTAATATAAGATTCCAAGAAAACTTACAGAACTTTAACATGGCTCTATAACAGGGCAGAGCTATAACAGGGCTCTAGCATAGGGCAGTCGCTAACAGTATTCTAGGAGAAGGCAGCGACACAGTGATACATTGATACAAGGAACAGGGCAGGATCCAATCTGTAGCTGAACTAGCAAGGTGATGCTCCCGGGCCACACTGAGCAGGAGCCTCTCTGGGAAGGTGCTACTTTGGGGCAGAACTTGGAAATGATACAGGGATAAAATAAAAAGACAATACCAAGCATAAAACATAATCAAGAGTGTAAGGCAAAAAGGGCACAAAAATGACTGGATACAACCTAAACTAGACGGCACATGGGTATGAAGCCTGATGCCCAGCTCCTTTATTGTCAGATGAGACTCTTCATTTTACTGTTAATTTTAAACCTTTTTGTAAAATCTTGACATTTGAGTTTCTCTAGTTCCTTTCTTGTCAAATTAACAGAGTGATTCATATTTTGTGGCCGAAAAGTGTTCATTTGCTCACCTGTTTTTTTAGTAGTCGTTGCTGTTGAAGTAGAACTTGTCTCAGCTGTGGTAGAGAAGAAACTTTTCAAATTAAGATTCCAAGAAAACCTACAGGGCTTTAACATGGCTCTAAGACAGGGCAGAGCTATAAAAGGGCTCTAGCACAGGGAAGTCCCTAACAGAACTTTAGGACAGGGCAGTCCCTAACAGGATTCTAGGACAGGGCAGTGATACAGGGATACTTAGATACAAGGAACAATGCAGGATCCGATCTTTGGCTGAACTAGTAAGGTGCTGCTCTGGGTTCAAACTGAGCAGGAGCTACTCTGTTAATTGCTGCTTTGGGGCAGAACTCGAAAGGATACAGGGATAAAATATTAAAAAATAACAAGCATAAAACATAAACAAGATAGAAAGGCAAAAATGACACAAAAATGACTGGATATAACCTAAATGGATGGAAGTCTGATGTCCTGATCCTTTATTGTGAGATGAGACTCTTCATTTTACTGTTACTTTTAAACTTTTTCGTAAACTCCTGACATTTGAGTTTCTCTAGTTCCTTTCAGGTCAATTTAATAGAGTGGTTCATGCTTTGTGTCTGAAAAGTTTTCATTTGCTCACCTGGTTTGGTAGTAGTAGTGGTTGTTGAAGTCTGAGATGTCTCAGGTGTCTGAGTCAAGTGAGACTGAATAGAACTTTGTGCCTGTGTTGTACTAGGAGTCTGGGTAGTTTGAGGTTCTTTTGTCGATGTAGAAGTTGTCTCAACTGTGGTAGAGAAGAAACTTTTTAATATAAGATTCCAAGAAAACTTACAGAACTTTAACATGCCTCTATAACAGGGCAGAGCTATAACAGGGCTCTAGCATAGGGCAGTCGCTAACAGTATTCTAGGAGAAGGCAGCGACACAGTGATAAATGGATACAAGGAACATGGCAGGATCCAATCTGTAGCTGAACTAGCAAGGTGATGCTCCCGGGCCAAACTGAGCAGGAGCCTCTCTGGGAAGGTGCTACTTTGGGGCAGAACTTGGAAATGATACAGGGATAAAATAAAAAGACAATACCAAGCATAAAACATAAACAAGAGTGTAAGGCAAAAAGAGCACAAAAATGACTCGATACAACCTAAACGAGACGGCACATGGGTATGAAGCCTGATGCCCAGCTCCTTTATTGTCAGATGAGACTCTTCATTTTACTGTTAATTTTAAACTTTTTTGTAAACTCTTGACATTTGAGTTCCTCTAGTTCCTTTCTTGTCAAATTAACAGAGTGGTTCATATTTTGTGGCTGAAAAGTGTTCATTTGCTCACCTGTTTTTTTAGTAGTCGTTGCTGTTGAAGTAGAACTTGTCTCAGCTGTGGTAGAGAAGAAACTTTTCAAATTAAGATTCCAAGAAAACCTACAGGGCTTTAACATGGCTCTAAGACAGGGCAGAGCTATAAAAGGGCTCTAGCACAGGGAAGTCCCTAACAGAACTTTAGGACAGGGCAGTCCCTAACAGGATTCTAGGACAGGGCAGTGATACAGGGATACTTAGATACAAGGAACAATGCAGGATCCGATCTTTGGCTGAACTAGTAAGGTGCTGCTCTGGGTTCAAACTGAGCAGGAGCTACTCTGTTAATTGCTGCTTTGGGGCAGAACTCGAAAGGATACAGGGATAAAATATTAAAAAATAACAAGCATAAAACATAAACAAGATAGAAAGGCAAAAATGACACAAAAATGACTGGATATAACCTAAATGGATGGAAGTCTGATGTCCTGATCCTTTATTGTGAGATGAGACTCTTCATTTTACTGTTACTTTTAAACTTTTTCGTAAACTCCTGACATTTGAGTTTCTCTAGTTCCTTTCAGGTCAATTTAATAGAGTGGTTCATGCTTTGTGGCTGAAAAGTTTTCATTTGCTCACCTGGTTTGGTAGTAGTAGTGGTTGTTGAAGTCTGAGATGTCTCAGGTGTCTGAGTCAAGTGAGACTGAATAGAACTTTGTGCCTGTGTTGTACTAGGAGTCTGGGTAGTTTGAGGTTCTTTTGTCGATGTAGAAGTTGTCTCAACTGTGGTAGAGAAGAAACTTTTTAATATAAGATTCCAAGAAAACTTACAGAACTTTAACATGCCTCTATAACAGGGCAGAGCTATAACAGGGCTCTAGCATAGGGCAGTCGCTAACAGTATTCTAGGAGAAGGCAGCGACACAGTGATAAATGGATACAAGGAACATGGCAGGATCCAATCTGTAGCTGAACTAGCAAGGTGATGCTCCCGGGCCAAACTGAGCAGGAGCCTCTCTGGGAAGGTGCTACTTTGGGGCAGAACTTGGAAATGATACAGGGATAAAATAAAAAGACAATACCAAGCATAAAACATAAACAAGAGTGTAAGGCAAAAAGAGCACAAAAATGACTGGATACAACCTAAACGAGACGGCACATGGGTATGAAGCCTGATGCCCAGCTCCTTTATTGTCAGATGAGACTCTTCATTTTACTGTTAATTTTAAACTTTTTTGTAAACTCTTGACATTTGAGTTCCTCTAGTTCCTTTCTTGTCAAATTAACAGAGTGGTTCATATTTTGTGGCTGAAAAGTGTTCATTTGCTCACCTGTTTTTTTAGTAGTCGTTGCTGTTGAAGTAGAACTTGTCTCAGCTATGGTAGAGAAGAAACTTTTCAAATTATGATTCCAAGAAAACCTACAGGGCTTTAACATGGCTCTAAGACAGGGCAGAGCTATAAAAGGGCTCTAGCACAGGGAAGTCCCTAACAGAACTTTAGGACAGGGCAGTCCCTAACAGGATTCTAGGACAGGGCAGTGATACAGGGATACTTAGATACAAGGAACAATGCAGGATCCGATCTTTGGCTGAACTAGTAAAGGGCTGCTCTGGGTTCAAACTGAGCAGGAGCTACTCTGTGTAGGTGCTGCTTTGGGGCAGAACTCGAAAGGATACAGTGATAAAATATTAAAAAATAACAAGCATAAAACATAAACAAGATAGAAAGGCAAAAATGACACAAAAATGACTCGATATAACCTAAATGGGTTGAAGCCTGATGTCCTGATCCTTTATTGTCAGATGAGACTCTTCATTTTACTGTTACTTTTAAACTTTTTCGTAAACTCCTGACATTTGAGTTTCTCTAGTTCCTTTCAGGTCAATTTAATAGAGTGGTTCATGCTTTGTGGCTGAAAAGTTTTCATTTGCTCACCTGGTTTGGTAGTAGTAGTTGTTGTTGAAGTCTGAGATGTCTCAGGTGTCTGAGTCAAGTGAGATTGAACAGAACTTTGTGTCGTAATAGGAGTCTGGGTAGCTTGAGGTTCTTGTGTCAATGTAGAAATTGGCTCAGCTGTGGTAGAGAAGAAACTTTTCAATATAAGATTCCAAGAAAACTTACAGAGCTTTAACATGGCTCTATAACAGGGCAGAGCTATAACAGGGCTCTAGCATAGGGCAGTCGCTAACAGTATTCTAGGAGAAGGCAGCGATACAGTGATACATTAATGCAAGGAACAGGGCAGGATCTGATCTGTGACTGAACTAGCAAGGTGCTGCTCTGGGGTAAAACTAAGCAGGAGCCTCTCTGGGAAGGTGCTGCTTTGGGGCAGAACTTGGAAAGGATACAGGGATAAAATATAAAGACCATAAGAAGCATAAAACATAAACAAGAGAGTAAGGCAAAAAGTGCACAAAAATTACTGGATACAACCTAAATGAGTTGAAGCCTGAGAGCCTTATCCTTTGTTGTAGGACAAAGCTCTTCATTTTACTGTTACTTTTAATTTTTTTCTTAAATTCCTGACATTTGAGTTTTTCTAGTTCCTTTCTAGTCAAATTAACAGAGTGGTTCATGTTATGTGGCTTAAAAGTGTTCATTTTCTCACCATACTGGAAAATATTAAATGACAAAATACTGGCATATTGAATGGCAAAATACTGGGCATATATTAAATGGCAAAATAATACTGGCATATTATTGCGGAAATTGGCTGTGGCTTTTTAATGGCAAAATAATACTGGCATATTATTGGGCAAATTGGCTGTGGCTTATTAATGACAAAATAATACTAGCATATTGTTGGCCAAATTGACTGGGGCATATTAAATGGCAAAATAATACTGGTATGTTATCAGGCAAATTGGCTTATTACCGGCAAAATAATACTGGCATATTATTGGACAAATTGTCTGGCTTATTAATGGTAAAAATAATACTGGCATATTATTTGGCAACTTGTCTGGCTTTTTAACAGGAAAGAAATACTGGCATATTATTGGGGAAATTTTGGTTTATGAATAACAAAATAATACTGGCATATTATTGGGTAAATTAGTTGTGCCATATTTATGGGCAAACACTGGCATATTAATGGGAAAACTGGTTTATTTTAATTGGCAAAGTGAAGCTGGGGCAAAATAACATGTACTATGAGGAAAGTGACAATGGCTAATTCTGTGGTGCAAAGTGACACTATGGCATGCCAAATCGTGTAGGTTATGAGTAATGAGTATGAGTTTGTTTTAGAATTGTACAGTTGTCACCACGTGGGGCTCCTGTGTGTTGCATAATTAATGGTGATCCCATGTGTGGCATTTTTATTGGGCCCCATGTGTGGCATAATTAAGGGGCTCTTTTTGTAGCATAATTATGGATCACTTTTGTGTGGCATAACCATAGGGTCCTTGAGTGTGGCATAATTAAGGGGCTCCTGTGTGTGTGGCATGATTAATTAGGCTCCAATGTGAGGCATAAATAATGGGGCACTGGTGTGGCATAATTTATGGGGCTCTTGTGTGTGTCATAGTTACGGGGCTCCTGTGTGTGGCATAGTTAATGGGCTTCTGTGTGTGTCATAATTTCTGGGGCTCCTGCATGTGGATATTTAATGGGCCATCTGACTGGCATTACTAAGGAAAATGTTTGGGATGGTATTGGAGGAATTGGGTTGGTGTTATCGCACCTAGTAACACCAACCCTAGTGACGCCTCTGATTTGTAACATGTATTTATTCTATGTCTACACCCCTTTTGTACTCCATTTTATGCACCAAATACTAACCAGTGATGTTGCACTAGCCAACGCCTTGTTGTTTCCATAGAAGTGCTTGTCCAAACAATAAACTTCAGAGTTACTTAATGAAAGGTCTTTATGTCCGACTTGAGTTATTCTCTGAATATATTCTCTGATGTGTTACCAACTCCCACCACATGAATCCAAATCAGAGTGATACATTACCAGATACCAGAGACTTGCTGATATAGACCCCCTACATAATGGTCCCTTTCACTGGGGTAAATCCTGTAAGTGCACTCTGTGTGCTTCGGTAAATCCTGTGAGTACACACTGTTTGCTAGGTTAAGTTCTGGGTGCTAGGGCAAGCCCTGTGAGTGCAATCTGGGTGTTTGGTGGTAGTGACCACTAAAAAAACAATTCTGAAATGTTATAGAATTTTTTTTTAGATTACATCCTGATTTTTCAGATTGTAACATATCCCACAGATCTCTGATGCATGGCTGCATGGTGCCTTTGTGTTTCAAGTAAAATCCCCAAATCCTTTAGATTGTAATCTTTCCAAGTACAGCTCTATCTAGCTCATATACTGGCCTGTCTTTGTTTGTGTAAGGCACGGGGTCCAGGATGGTAAAAGGACCCTGAGCACCCGAGATCAGCAGCTACGTTGTTTGGTGGAGACACAGGACCTGGTGCTAGGTAACTGCAATCCTTTGGAGGTTTGGGACCCCAAGTTTTTGCAGCCACAACCAGGCTCTGTGAAGCAGCTGCTGTATCCAGGTCCCAGGGCTTAAGAGTAAATGAACTAAAGGACAACTAAGCAGGGCTAAAACAGAAAAGCAACTGAGGCTTAGCAGAACTGAAATACAGAGTGCAGGGCTACAGGACAGAGGCAAGACATAAGCAAGATAAAGCAGAAACCGAACTAAGGATAAGTAATAAAAAGCACAGGGTTAAGGGACATGAGAGAAACATTCAAAGGAACAAACTACAGCAAGTAGTCTAAAAGTAAATATGGTAAAGGTGGGGGTTTAGCTCACCAATTGGCCAATTAGATGTTAGCTTGCCGACCACGTCAAGGTACCCCACATTAGGCAAGTCCCTAACTAAGACATACTAAGCAAAAACAAATTAAATATAAAAGACATACAAGGAATAGACACTTAGACACAGAGGAAATACCTGTAGACTGCACTACTAAGGACTGAACAGAAACGGGTGTGGTTTAAATAGAAGTAAACTGACAAGGCTGAGGGAATCAGAAAACCTGAAAAGAAACATAAGGACTGGACTACAGTGAAAGGACAGGACTACAGGGCAAGGACAGGACAACAGGGCAAGGACAGGACTAAAGGACAGGACTACAGGGCAAGGACAGGACTACAGGACAGGGCAAGGACAGGACTAAAGGACAGGACTACAGGGCAAGGACAGGACTAAAGGACAGGGCAAGGACAGGACTAAAGGACAGGACTACAGGGTAAGGACAGGACTACAGGACAGGGCAAGGACAGGACTACAGGGCAAAGACAGGCATAAGCATAAATAATAAACAAAAAAGCAAAGCAAGAAGGATAAAGAAATGCCTGGATACAGCCTGGATGAGCACAAGGGTGCATGGTTAAAGTTTGTCTATCTTTTTCTGTAATTCCCTATTATACTCTGTACCAAGTGCTAGGAAAATTATATGTTCTATGTAAATAATAAAGTAAATGTAACATATAGTAAAACATTTTGTTATCAATAGTCTGGATAGTTAAAGATCACTGCTGCAGATCACAACATAAACCTATACACAACTCAGAAGTGTTTTTGTAAGTTTCATTGTACAGAACTTTACTGCACATTCCACCTACACAAATCATCTAAAAATAGTGGGAATTACCCTTAATTAGGTATCAAAGCATAATGAATTTAAATGGAATGCACTCTTCATATTCTCTTTCTGTATAGCTGAATTGGTGAGATGAAATGTTCAACTCACCTGCTATTCACTTCAACTCACCTGCTACTCACATCAATTCACCTTTTTGTGAATAGCCCATTTTGTTGGTAATATTGTTTAGTTTCTTTTAATGTTCTTGCAGTATCTTAATATATAAAATGCTGGTTTCTCTAGTGAAAGAAACACATGCTGTTTTACTTCAGGTAACTTGGGTGATGTACTCAGATAAGACCAAACCCGCATTCACTTTGGCCATAGTTGTGGGAGACAATATAAATCCTATCCATACTCTGTTGGTCATAGTTTATGATTGATGACAAGGTGTGTAGGCCTGAGTTTCAGTGAGATTCTGCCTTATTTATATCTGCAAACTGCTGCCTACACTTTGTGACAAGCTCTGTGTGGTAGTGTGATACTGTTGCTAGAGCTGTAGGGCAGTGTGATACTGTGGGTAGTGCTGTGGGGCAGTGTGACACTGTGGCTAGTGCTGTGGGGCAGTGTGACACTGTGGCTAGTGCTGTGGGGGAGTGTGACACTGTGGTTAGTGTTGTGGGGCAGTGTGACACTGTGGCTAGTGCTGTGGGGCAGTGTGACACTGTGGCTAGTGCTGTGGGGCAGTGTGACACTGTGGCTAGTGCTGTGGGGCAGTGTGACACTGTGGTTAGTGCTGTTGGGCAGTGTGACATTCTGGCTAGTGCTGTGGGGCAGTGTGACACTGTGGTTAGTGCTGTGGGGCAGTGTGACACTGTGGCTAGTGCTGTGGGGGAGTGTGACACTGTGGTTAGTGCTGTGGGGCAGTGTGACACTGTGGTTAGTGCTGTTGGGCAGTGTGACACTGTGGCTAGTGCTGTGGGGGAGTGTGACACTGTGGTTAGTGCTGTGGGGCAGTGTGACACTGTGGCTAGTGCTGTGGGGCAGTGTGACACTGTGGCTAGTGCTGTGGGGGAGTGTGACACTGTGGTTAGTGCTGTGGGGGAGTGTGACACTGTGGTTAGTGCTGTGGGGCAGTGTGACACTGTGGTTAGTGCTGTTGGGCAGTGTGACATTCTGGCTAGTGCTGTGTGGCAGTGTGACACTGTGGTTAGTGCTGTTGGGCAGTGTGACATTCTGGCTAGTGCTGTGGGGCAGTGTGACACTGTGGTTAGTGTTGTTGGGCAGTGTGACACTGTGGTTAGTGCTGTTGGGCAGTGTGACATTCTGGCTAGTGCTGTGTGGCAGTGTGACACTGTGGCTAGTGCTTTGGAGCAGTGTGATACTGGCTAGTTTATTATTACATTATATTAATTTTCGCTTTGTTTTTTTTTTTAGAAAAGTTTACGAGTAAAGGCTTATTTCCTTGTTGCTGAGAGAAAAGGACATCCCTTTGTGTTAAGGACTATCCCAAGTTAGGGATATAAAAGAAATATTCATGTAATAAATATATTTGAATCGTTAGATTTCCAGGATATATCCTTACAGTGTTTAGCATTAACTAACAGGTTAAGTTTAAATACGTTATCAGGTGACAGCAACACCCACCAACCATCCTATTCACTGTTGTAGGTCACTTATCAACATATGAAAGAGGCAGCTAAGTCCTAGTCCCCATCTTTCAGAAGCAAACACTGTGCCATTGTTACAGATAACATCAGAGGTGCACTGATAGGGGTGCATGTGATACAGTACATACAGGTACCCATGGATTAACGGGGTGAAAAATTTGCCAACCACACATGGCGGCCTGATTGCCTGTCAAAAGTACATGCTGGATTATCCTCATACAAGGAGCAGTCAACTTTTCACTTATGCTTCTGTATTACAAACACTTCTGTACTAGACTGACAAGTGAAAAATTATCCCAGAATAAGTGCCATTAAAGGGCATCAGTCATCCCAAACAGTGCATATGTTATAAATGAAGAAAATCAAACATGAGCTTAATTTCAAGCAAATACCTAAAATAAGAGAAATATATGTTTAAGACAAACTGATGTCCAAATGAACTTGTGTTCAGTGGGAAATGTGTAATCTGCATACAAAGCCACAAGGTGATGTCATAAGCAGTAGACTCCATGGACACATATTAAACATTAAATATTGTCTCATGCATTTGCTTTCAATTTTCCTAATACAATGTATAAATGTTTCATCATTTTGTATTCTCTACATTCACAGTAAATGCTTTGTTTACATTGACAGAGTCCCTTTAAGCAAAATCTGGCCAAACCTATCTGGATTTTACAGTCCCACCAAATACACTGTTACTGCCTATTCACTCACCTTATATATTTCCCCCATGTCAGAAAGGGCATAGAAAGCTGAAAAGATGTCCCCACTACATCGCACCCTATCATAGATACAACGAGCAGATTCAGAATACATCTGTGCTTACCTCCATTACCATAAACCAGTCCTATAATCAGAAATAAAATCTGAACGTAGAGTTGCTGGTGATTCATTGTTCTGATTTTGCTCTTCTCCTCTCTGGTCAAGAACTGGAATTAGTCCAGTTACATCTTAGCTTTATAGCTCCTCACAGTAGGGGTCATAGGTTAATAGGTCTAAGAAACTGGTAGAACAAGGTATAAGACCAGTGGAAGATCATACTCACTCCAGGCAGAATCTTACAGACAGTGAGAAAAAAGCATTGAAATAATTGATGGATCCATAATGATAAAACAGGCAGACAAGAGAGAAGGTTGTCCTCAATACCGAGGATTATCGGAAATAATGTTGTACATTGGTATCTGATGCCAGAACATATAAAAAAAACTAAATATATGTGTAACTAAGGTTGGTCTTTTAGAAGAAGGTTTATTGAATAAGAGAGAATATGATTCTCTTTTTGTAAAAATTTCCTAGATTGCCAGTTTTTTACTAACTCCATAAAATCCACAAGGGTCTGATAGATCATCCAGGAGGCCGTTCATGTTGGGTATTGGCTCCCTGACTTAATATGCAAAACAGTTTTTTCAGCCTGTAGAAGTAATACACTTGTTCATATAGTATACATGTATATATATAAGTATATTGAGAATGCCATGATCAGGGAGAGGAACCTGGATAGGGAATAAATATTAGTAGATCATGATAAACCAAATATCATTAATCATAAAGATTGTAAAAGAGAAAAGGCCCTTTCTTAGGCTCTATTGGATGTTCCAGATTCCCTAATGGAGGTAATGAAAACCTAATGAGTGTATCAATTTCTTTCTGGGATATGTGTGTTATTAAAAAAAATCATTTTTAATCTGTATTATTAACATATATAAGGTTGGTATATTGGTTTGACTGACCCCGTGACAAAGCCGCGTGCTCCAGAGCAGTAGCTGGGGCGAAACGCGTGTCGGGCATACTCACTGATGGAAGGAACCTCTGCTCTACCTTAACATTAGGCAGGGGCATCAAATGGGCTACATGGAAACATGGAAACAAGTTCTCAGTAAAATAAAACTAACAATGGGTATCCTCCTGGAATCCACAGGGGCTTGCTGCTACTTGACTGGTCTACAGAAATTACATACGTTATAGTGCATATAATCTTGGCAACCTTAGTAGTTATGGCTAGTGGAAGGGCAATAAAGAAATAGAATGGAAACTTATACATGCACATATTATGCATCAAATGGAAAAAGCAGGAGCTAGACTAGGCCATACAGATGTAAAAAAAAAAAAAATGGGTAAACTGGAAAAGTGTATCTAAAAGGGAACTTGGTACAATCTCATTTTCTTATGTACATATCAGCCCTCTGAGTAGGGGTAGAAAAATCGAAATATTGTTATTACAACATGAAGTCTGATGGATTTAACTTTTAGATACTATACTGTTAGCCCAAAGGGTTTAATCTGCACATAGCAAGTCTTTGGATTCAAATGGCAAGTTTCTTGGTTCAAATGGCAAGTCTCTAGGTACATATGGATAGCTACATATGAATAAATAATATTACGTACATGTATTTCTAAATAATTGTGTATAATTTTTTTTTTTATAAAATGTGCTTATTTTGTGGTTCTCAAGCATCTGAAGTATATTGTATGTGGCCACTCCTGATCTAGACTAATACAACGTCTTCAAATAATTATTTATTGAGTTTTAAAAGACATAAGTTACATAAATGACGCCCACTCTCCCCACTCTTATATGTTCTCTCTATCTAGCCTCTGGCTATTCATATTCAGGAGAATATGGCAATAAAGGGTTTCAGATCCTCGGCAGGGGAATTGAAAATTAATCTGTATGCAGATGATGTCATCCTAACCCTGGAGGACCAATTAAACTCTCTAAAGGAAATTGCTGTCTGAACTATCAATGTTCTCAGTGGTTTCCGGTTATAAGCTTAACGAGGGTAAAACCTTAGCTTTAATGAGTAATATCCCACCAGTATGGAATATTTGGGTATAAATATAGTTCCTGACCCCTCTGGGGTAGTTGAAGCTAACTTTCTGCCGCTCCTGGTACAAACTAGCAAACAATTAAAAGATTGGGCTAAGATGGCCCAATGAATGTCTTAATATGAACAGAGCTCTTTGTAGCTCCAAGACTCGAATCCCCTTGAGAGATTGCTCTTCTGACTGTTGTTCATTATGTTGTATATTGATGGAAATTCTATAATTTATCTTTGGGGATTGCCCTACATGTGAAGTAAACCGCTAATTTAAAATAGTATCTTTATATTGTTTGTGTTATATGTTTTATATGTGTGAGGGAAGGAAGGAGAGAAGGGAAATAAAGGAGAATAATGTATGGGCCAGTACAGACAGAACGATTGGTAGTCCTATTTATAATTTGAACATGAATTATTCCTTAATTTAAAATAAACAAGTGATGATTTATGGCCCTCGGTCTTGATAGAAACTTTAATTGTGAATGAGTGACTCTATGTAGTTATGACACTATAAGAATATCTATTTAAGACTTATTGAGCAATGTAATCTCCAACCATTTTTTTAATATTTGTTTTTGGACTTATCAATTTGAAAATTAAATTACATGCTTTAATAGTTGTTTTTGTGGTTGGAAATAATGAATAAAGTTTTGGTCTAAAACTTGTGGGAATCCATAGAATTTCTTTAATTGAGAGTGGGTAAATTTTTGTTGATTCCATTTCGTGAGTCCAAATTGAATTTAAGGGCCATTGCTGCATTTGTTGCATGGTAGTAATGGATAAAATCCAGTAAACCTAATTCCCCCCCCCCCCCCCCCCCCCACACTCTGGTCTTTTGTAAAATTGCCAATTTGATTCTACTCAGTTTATAATTACAAATACATTTTAAAAGTGACGAATGTATTAACTTGAAAAATGATATGGCATTTTTTAAAGGGATGGCTCTATTAAAATATTTTATTTTTGGGAGGACATTCATCTTAATTTTTTTTGAGTTAATTTTGCCTAACCAAGAGATTTCAAGATCACACCAATTTTCTATGTCTTCTCTAATTTTTGGACAAATGTTTTTCAAGTTGCAATCATGCATCCTTGATAGATTCTTACATAAGTTTATGCTTAATATGACATATAAGAATCTCTCCAATCAAAATCAAAATTATTTTTTAGAGGATCCAATTCAAGTCTTTGACGAAAAAAGAAAGAACTTGTGATTTGGAAGTGTTTCATTTAAAAAGGGAGATATTGCCAAATTCTTCCAGGATAGACATTAGTGGTATGAGTGAAGACACTGGGTTTTTCAATGAAAGCATAATGTCATATTAAATAGGCCAATTTTATGTTCTTTATCTCCCACCAGAATGCCTTCATCTCTGCACATCGTCTAATGATTTCCGCCAAAGGCTCCATTGCCAACCCAAATAAAAGTGGCAACAACGGGCAACCCTGTCTTGTATCATTAGACAATGAAAAACTATCTGATATGAAACCAGATGCAGAGACTTTGGCTGTTGGATTAGAATACAAAGAGAATACTGCTGCAATGGAAGGCTCCGATAAGCCAAATCTTTACATAATTTCCCTAAAATATTCCCAGTGAATCCTATCGAACCCCTTCTCCGCATCTAAAGAAAGAAGCAAAGAAGGCGTGCGTCCCAACTTTATTTGATGGATTAGATGAATGTGTCTCCTTGTACTATCCAGGACATGACGATTTAAAATAAAGCCCACCTGGTCATTGTTAATTATTGAAGGCAGAAATATTGATAAACGAATTGCCAAAATTTTTGCATACATTTTTGTATCATTGTTGATTAAATATATTGTAAGAAAATATGAACAAGCATTTGGTGCTTTGCCAGCTTTAGGCAATGTTATTATTTGAGCGCATAGATTTTCCATTAAATATATTGGTTAAATAAGACTAATACAACTTCCATCCAATTGTTATCTTTTGATTCTCATTGGCATATTCAAGTGAGATTCATCTAATTCAGTGGCATCCAATATGCGTCTCGCTGGCCAAATACGGCCCAACGCCAAGAGAGGTGTGGTCCGCTTGAGACTAGCAGCAGTAGAATTTTTGGGATTTCCTTTGTAGTGGGCGGCACTGCACCCGGGTGTGAGATCATTGTAGTCCGATGATAAACTGAGTGCGCGACCAGTATACTGATTAAGAATATAGATGTTTATATACATCTTCTTTCAATGAAACAATGAATGTGGTCCACTCACAAATACATTTAAGGTGAATTGGCCCACTGCAGAACAAACTTGATAACCCCTGATCTAAATGTCTCAGTTGATACTTTAGTCTAGAACTTCGCTCACAGTCCACACTAGATTTTCCCCCAATGTCCATCAACTTTGCAAGGTCACAAAACTGTTCATTGTGATGTTTGGAGTTCATTTTTGTTCTGCATGGAATATTTGAAATCAGTAAACTGTGTAATTATTGCAGTATTATCAGCTGGAAAATCACAATATTTTACACATTCAGCATTAACTTGCTTATTTTATCAGCAAAGGAGAGAGATGCAGAAAGAAAATCCAGGCAAGGTGAATGAGATAAAAATATATATATATATATGTGCTTTAATGCTCTCCGAGTCCCTCTCCTTTGCTGATTAGAGTTTTACAAGCCGGGTTGCTCATCACTGATTGGACTTTCCAAGTGCCGGCATTTATCCTGCAGTTATCTGGAGGTCAGGAATGTTTATTTGAGCCGTCGATGTCCCATTTTGATGTTGATCCAAAAGAAGGCAAATAAAAACCCCTTCAGAAATTTCAAATTCTGCTTTCAGTGGGGAAAAAAAATCCTTCTTGACTCTAAATGACAATTAGATTTCTCCTTGGATCAACAAGCACTAAATAAATATTACTGCCTATACTAACATGCATAGCCCTCTATTAAAAAAAAGTATCCAGGCCGCTCTTAAAGGCATCTAATGTATTTGCCAGAACCACTTCTTCAGACAGTGAATTCCATATCTTAATTGTCCTTATTGTAAAAAGTTGGTGTCAGGCTATTTTTGCCGAATCTTGCACAGTTCAGCCGGTTCTACAAAAACATCACTTAAAAACCTGTGAAACTACTTTGTATGTCACTTTTGGCAATTCCTTGTGACAGTATTTATCCTCAAGGTCATTTGACTCATCTTCCTCAAAGTACGTGACCAGTCCCTCTTAATGTGTTATTATTACCTGCAATGCTAAGTATGTCAAGAATTTGGACTATAAGGAGCAGTGTAACGTAAGTTTATATGTAAAGAACCCTTGCTATCCTGCACTGTCTATACAGACTGCTAGGAAGGATTCCAAATAATAATGGAAATACCAGTCACTACCGAGTAGGTATATTAAACATACATTTCTCTGAAGAAATCAGAGGTATCTGAGTTTAAAGTGTCTGCGGGAACTCCTGGCTGGGTACCTCCGTCAGAGCTCTGCTTCCTTGCTGTGATTAGCACCTCAAGCCACCAGACAGAACCAGTGTGACAGGTAGCTACTCCAATTCACCAGACAGGACCCTCAGCCATTTACTCCAAGTACCAGACAATACCAGTATAGGAGTAGAACTGGAATCAACCAATCCTGGCCACCCTGTGTTAGAAGTCCAGCTGTACTGAAGACAGGGTGCCACTAATGACCCCAAAGTGTGTACCCCCAAACCTATCATAGACAGGGTCCAAAGTCCATTGGGAGGAGGCAGGCCATTGTTTCCCTCCAAGGACCCCAGTAATGTAAGGTTCCATCACAAAGTGTATCTGGTAATTATAAGAATAGGCATTCGTCTCAGTTACATAGGTATTAAGGCAGACTAAGAAAATAATTGAACCATCATCTGAATCCATTTATAGCTGTCTAAAACGAAGGTAATGTTAAAATAACAAAAGTGTATCAAGCAGATAATTAGGAGCGTAAGTGGATGATGAGGCTCAGGAGGATTGTGGACTAGCTAACTCTTTCTTTTGATGCTGCGGGCATTTGCAAAACATATATATATATAGATACATATATGACTGTGTGTTTTGGGTCATTGTCATGCTGGAATACCCATCCACGAACCATTTTCAATGCCCTGGCTGAGGGAAAGAGGTTCTCACCCAAGATTTGATGGTACATGGTCCAGTCCATCGTCCCTTTGATGCGGTGCAGTTGTCCTATCTCCTTATCCAGTGGTGTATCTTGGTCTACCCACCTACCCCTACCCATGCTGCACACGCACAACATGCCCCATAACCCACATCAACCCATTACATGACCCCATAACATACCTCCATCACCCCCGTTACATACCTTCATCACCCCAATTACATGCCTCCACAAACCCCATTACACACACCATTACCCCCATTGCATACCCCAATCACCCCCATTGCATGCCCCAATCACCTCCTTTATATGCCTCTAGCATCCCCATTATATACCTCCATCACCCCACTATATGGCCCATCACCCCATTACATGCCTTCATCACCCCCATTATATACCTCCATCACCCCTTTTACATACCCCATCACCACATTATATGCCCCCATCATTCCCCATTATATGCCTTCATTACCCCCATTACATGCCCCTTCACCCCATCATATGCCTCCATTACCCCATCACCCCATTACATGCCAAATCACCCCCATTAAATGTCTCCATTACCCCCATCACCACTATTACATGCCTCCATTACCCCATTACATGCCCCATCACCCCATTCCATGCCATATCACCCCAATTACATGCCGCAGCACCCCCATTATATGCCTCCATTACCCCATTACATGCCCCATCACCCCATTCCATGCCATATCACCCCAATTACATGCCGCAGCACCCCCATTATATGCATCCATTATCCAATTACAAGCCCCATCACCCCAGTACATGCCCCATCACCCCAATTACATGTCCCATCACCCCCATTATATGCCTCCATTACCACATTACAAGCCCCATCACCCCATTACATGCCTCATAACCCCAATTACATGCCCCATCACCCCATTATATGCCTCCATTACCCCATTACATGCCCCCTCACCCTAGGACTTACCCTGATCCCTGGTGGCTAGTGGCAGGCAGCATGGTGTCCTACCATGCTGCCTGTTTGGCAACCCACAGTGAGTGTAGATAGGTTATGTGACCTGGCGCATGTCTGATGTCAGAATGCCAGGTCATGTGATCTGTCATCACTCCACCCCCATAGAAAACAACACACAGGCAGCCTAGGATGCCTCGTGGTAAATACTGCACTGCCCTTAGCAGAAAAACACCCCCAAAGCATAATGTTTCCACCTCCATGTTTGACGGTGGGGATGGTGTTCTTGGGGTCATAGGCAGCATTCCTCCTCCTCCAAACACGGCGAGTTGAGTTGATGCCAAAGAGCTCAGTTTTGGTCTCCTCTGACCACAACACTTTTACCCAATTCTCTTCTGAATCATTCAGATGTTCATTGGCAAACTTCATTGGCCTGTACATGTGCTTTCTGGAGAAGGGGGACCTTGTGGGCGCTGCAGGATTTCAGTCCTTCACGGCGTAGTGTGTTACAATTGTTTTATTGGTGACTATGGTATGTGGAGAAAACAATCTGGAGGAAAATCTGCAGAGGCTCCGGAGAGAATTTAAATGAGGCAGCCAGACACAGGATAGGCTGTGAACGGGGTTTAATCCATCATACAACAGCTCTTCATGCAAAGTAGTGCTCCTACCCGGTGAATGAAAAAAATGCCTATGCGTTTCGCACTAAAAACTAGTTTCTAAACATTCCTCAAAGTGCAAGTGTAATTACGGTCTTAAAGTGGTCCCCACTAATTAAAGATAGGTACATGATAATGATCATTATATACAGTTAAAAACAAATCTACAAAATACACAAAACAGGACATGTGCATGATCTAAATAAATGAAAAAGCAGAGAGGAATGACTCAAAATAGACGGATAGAGTGCAAGGTAGATCTGCCGGTTTGGGCAGGGATGCTCATACTTTATCTGCAAAAGAGTTAGCCAACAAATTAGTTAATCGAGCAAGCATACCTGACCAAACAGACAGATGAAATAAGCTCTCTAGAGAGACGGAGAGACAGGAATGGGGCAATAAATGGTAACATATCACATTGCTGTTATAGAGTCCAAAACCCAGTAGTGTGTTGTAGTAAAAGTATGAGCAGGATGCATCCATGAGAGTCACACAAAATACACAAATAATGAACATATTATAGTAATTGTCAAGGAGAGAGTGAAGGGGCACCCAACGAGGAAAAGGGCAGATAAAGGATTAATGTCTAAAGATGTGGTTAAGATCCCACTCCAGACTGATACCCTTTGGTTTTCATGTCTGCAATTTAAAGATCCAAAACATCTCTCTTTTGTTTAGGTTGTTTTGTTTGTTTCCTCCCCTGTAATACTATTGGCTTTCTATAAACCGAAATAGAGTCCCCATTCATACGAATAGGTCAATTGACCTATTCGTATGAATGGGGACTCTTTTTCGGTTTATAGAATAGCAATAGCATTACATGTATTCCATAAACCGAAAGTCGTTCATTATGTCGGTTTATGGAATGTATGTATGTAATGCTATTGGTATTCTATAAACTGACTCTATTTCGGTTTATAGAATGCCAATAGCACGAATGGACGAATGATTTTCGTTTATTAACCATTCGTTCATTCGTCTTTCGTTAGTTTGGCATTTTCGTTATTCGTTTTTCGGACGAATGGACGAAAATGCTATTTTCGGGCGGAAAAAAAAATTCGTCCGAAAACGAATGCACATGTCTACTAGTGACTGGGATTCAAAGCTGACATCAGTGGAGCAATTCCTACGTAATCTTGGGAATTCTCCTATTGGGATACCTTGAAAGTGGGGACCACTTTAAGACCGTAATTACACTTGCACTTTAAGAAATGTTTAAATAGGAGGGCACACCTCCAGAAGCTTTTCACTTTGCATGAAGAGCAGTTGTATATGGATTAAATCACGTTCACAGCCTATCCTGTGTCTGGCTGCCTCATTTATATTCTTTCCTGAGCTTCTGCTGATTTTCCTCCAGATTGTTTTCTCCACATACCTCTTCGCCTGACGGAAGAGCCGGGTCAGCATGAGGGTATTCCCTGACGAGAATTGGGAAATTGTAATCCTTTAAGCCAACTGGTTTGGCTCTTCACTTTACATTGGTGACTATGGTCCCAGCTGCCTTGGGATCATTAACAAGGTGAGATCTTGCATGGAGCACCAGACCAATTGAGACCTCCATTTGCGAATAATCGCACCAACTGTTGTCACCTTCTCACCAAGCTCCTTGGTGATGGTCTTGTAGCCCATTCCAGCCTTGTGTAGGTCTAAAATCTTGTCCCTGACATCCTTGGAGAGCTCTTTGCTCTTGGCCATGACGGATAGTTTGTAATATGATTGATTGTTTCTGTGGACAAGTGTCTTTTATACAGGTAACAAGCTGAGATTAGGAGCACTCCCTTTAAGAGAGTATACCGTTACCTGTATAAAAGACACCTGGGAGCCAGAAATCTTTCTGATTGATACTCATTTCACTCATTGACATGCAAATCAATTTATAACTTTTTTTACATGCATTTTTTCTTGGATTTTTGTTGTTGTTGTTCTGTCTCTCACTGTTAAAATACACCTAAGCGTCGGGCGTTTCTTCTTTTTTGTTTTATTATTACTCTATACTTTGCCCTTACTAATCTCTGCATTGTTCTCTTGTCATTGTGTGGCTTGTGCAACTATTTGTGCCCCCCCCCCCCCGTCTCTCTTATCCTCCGTGGTTTACCACTAGAATAGGAATTATCTGACATTGAGATTAGGGATACCCTTTATTCTCCACCACTGTTATTAACCCCCCTCTTTCAGTATATTTCATATGTTGGAGATATAGGGGATATTATTAGCGTCCCTACAAGCTGCATATTACTTATAGACAATATTGGGCACCAGAGGCGTCGCTAGGGGTGGGCTAAGGGGGCTGAAGCCCCGAATGTAATGATCAAAGCCCGGAGTCTTTGCAGCTCCGTGATAGCTCCGCCCCCTGACATCACACAGACAGTGTGTGAAAGCCCTACACTGATAGGAGGCTGAGTGATGTGTCAGCCAATCAGTGCAGGGCTTTTAAACAGCATCATTACTGTGTGTGAAAGCCCTGCACTGATTGGCTGACACATCACTGAGCATCCTATCAGTGCAGGGCTTTTACACAGCATCATCACAGGGATGTGAAGGAAGCTCCACGTGGGACAGTGAAGCAGCTCTGAAGATATCCTTACTGACTGTCACCTTGTGGGAGATGCAGAGCAGGTCTATTCCCCTTCAGGTAAGCTCTGGATATGGTGGAGAGAGGGGAGGGTTGGGGGTCACTTATGTACATCCACCTTTGTGTATTTAAGCTATATATTGTTGGTTTGAGATTCCTTATTACAGGACTGCCAAACAGCATAGGAATGATTCATGTTACATGTGTATATGTATATGTAACATAAATCATTCCTATGCTGTTTAGCAGTCCTGTAATAAGGAACCTCAAACCTACAATATATAGCTTAACCCCTTAGTGACATGACTTTTTTGGCTTGTCCGACGCTTGGTGACATGGGCTGTTTTAACATTTCTGAGCAGTTTGTGTTTTGCTGTAATTTATTTCTGTCTCATTTAGTGTACCCGCACAAACTATATATCGTTTTTATCGTCATAAGAAGGGCTTTCTTTTGATACCATTATTTTGATAATAGCATATAATTTGATGTAAAAAAAATAATAAAATATGGCAAAAAAATTGAAAAAATTATTTTTTTATGACTTTTATTTGAAAAATCGTATACTCATGTACAAGAGACAACAAAAAAACACTGCTAAAAAGTTTCTAATATATGTCCTGAGTTCAGAAATAGCCCATGTTTTTATGTTTTTGTGCTTTTTTATTCATGTTACAGGGCCAGAACTATAAGTGGTGCAAAGCTATTTTAAAATCCCTTCTTTCAAAATTAGCGATAGTGACATTGATACACTGATTTCTGTACTAAATCCATAAATGACCCCCAACATGTACATATTTTTGAAAACTAGACAACTCAGGGCATTTAACTTGGGGTATTTTGACACATTTCATGTAGCCATTTTACCACCAATCTATGCCAAAGTTTGCAGCAAAAAATCTTTTTTTTTAATTTTTCACATATATTGCAATTTAGGTAAACATTACCTTAAAATGTGAAGGGGTATTTCCAAATAACACCTCAATATGTGTTCAGCAACATCTCCTGAGTACAGGGATACCACCCATGCATAGGTTTGTTGGTTTGTTTTGGGGCTAAAAGGCCACATTTAGGGGGTGCGCATTTTGGTTTTCCAACTTGGAATTCTGACATGCAGAAAACTTGTGCCCATGTCCCATTTGGGACATTTTTGAAGCCAGAAAGTGTATTCTACCCCACAAAACCATATATTTTTTTAAACTAGACATCCTAGGGTATTTCAAATGGTAGTATTTTAACACTTTCCATGCACTAATTATACTACCAGCCTATGTCAATGTTTTGGGTTGTAATTTTTTTTCACATACATTGTACTTTGGGCATGAATTCACAGATCCTGTTATATGTCAGTGCCAAACAACACCTCAATATGTGTTCAGAAACATCTCCTGAGTACAGGGATACCACCCATGTATAGGTTGGTTAGGTTATTTGGGGGTTAAAAGGCCACATTTGAGAGGTGCTCTTTTTGGTTTTCCAACTTGGAATTCTGACGTGCAGAAAACCTGCGCCCATGTCCCATTTGGGACATTTTTGAAGCCAAAAAGTGTATTCTATCCCACAAAACCATATATTTTTGAAAACTAGACACCCTAGGGTATTTCAAATGGTAGTATTTTAACACTTTCCATGCACTAATTATACTACCAGCCTATGTCAATGTTATGGATAGTAATTTTTTTTCACATACATAGTACTTTGGGCATGAATTCACAGATCCTGTTATATGTCAGTGCCAAACAACACCTCAATATGTGTTCATCAACATCTCCTGAGTACAGGGATACCACCCATGTATAGGTTGGTTAGGTTATTTGGGGGTTAAAAGGCCACATTTGAGAGGTGCGCTTTTTGGTTTTCCAACTTGGAATTCTGACGTGCAGAAAACCTGCGCCCATGTCCCATTTGGGACATTTTTGAAGCCAAAAAGTGTATTCTACCCCACAAAACCATATATTTTTGAAAACTAGACACCCTAGGGTATTTCAAATGGTAGTATTTTAACACTTTTCATGCACTAATTCTACCACCAGCCTATGTCAATGTTATGGATAGTAATTTGTTTTTCACATTCATTGTACATCGGGCATGAATTCACAGATCCTATTATGTGTCAGTGCCAAACAACACCTTAATATGTGTTCAGAAACATCTCCTGAGTACAGGGATACCACCCATGTGTAGGTTAGTTAGATTATTTGGGGGCTAAAAGGCCACGTTTAGGGGGGGGTGCATTTCCAACTTGGAATTTTGACATGTAGTCAGCCTGCGCCCATGTTCCATTTGGGACACTTTTGAAGCCTGTCAAAGTATTTTACCCCATAAAACCATATATTTTGGAAAACTAGACATCCTAGGGTATTTAAAATTGTGGTATTTTAACACTTTCCAAGTGCTAATTCTACCACCAACCTATGTCAAAGGGATGGGATGTCATTTTTTCCCCACACACATTGTAGTTCAGGCAGGAATTTTCAGATTCTGGTATTTGCCACTGCCAACCAACACCTCAATATGTGTTCAGCAACATCTCCTGAGTACAGGGATACCCCCCATGCATAGGTTTGTTGGTTTGTATTGGGTCTAAAATTCCACATTTAGGGGGTGCGCAATTCCAACCTGGAATTTTGACATGTAGTCAGCCTGCGCCCATGTTCCATTTGGAACATTTTTGAAGCCGTCCAATGAATTTTACCCCATCAAACCATATATTTTTGGAAAATAGACATCCTAAGGTATTTCAAATGGTGGTATTTTAATACTGTATAGGTACTAATTCTACCACCAGCCTTTGTAAAAGTTTGTGGTAGTACTTTTTTGGGAGTTTTTTTTCCACATGCATTGTACTTCAGGCATGAATTCACAGATTCTGGTATATGTCACTGCCAAACAACAACCCAATATGTTTTCAGCAACATCTCCCGAGTACAGGGATAGCACCCATGCATAGGTTTGTTGGTTTGTTTTTGGCTAGAAGGCAACATTTGTGAGATGCGCATCTCAAAATTCCAACTTGGAATTTTGACATGTAGTCAACCTGCGTCCGTGTCCTTTATGGGATATATCTTTGAAGCCAGCCAATGAAATTTACCCCCACCAAACCATATATTTTTTTATCTGTAGACCCCCATCACTACTTGTGGCAAGGGCTCAGCAGCCACCGATACATCGCTAGATGATGTATCAGAAAGCTGAATAGGGTCAAAATCGAACCCTGAGTCCGCGGCCTCAGAATCAGTGCGTAAGCAGTGATCTCGAGCAAAGAAGGGGTTAATAGCTCTTAGAAGAGCCTATCTAGTACTGTAATACATTACAGTACAAAGAAATTAATCCATAAAACAGTGCAGACAGCAAAACATACTGTTGCTGTGCAAGATTACTGCTTACACAGTGATGAATGGCAGGGGAGGGGTTAATACACAGTGAAAGACTTTCATAAAACCTGCCAATTTTATAAAATTTTATTTTATATCACTAATACTGATCTGTCTCTTTCCGTCACAAAAATGTAAGTGAGGAGAGGGAGGCAGATCAATATTTGTGAATATTGATCCGATTCATTTTGATCTGACCAGGGCGAATGGTGAGCTTAATTGAGAAATCACCAAACCGCCTTTGCCACTAATTCGCTGTTACTGATCGCTATGCGCTCAGGCAGCTTAAAAAAAAAAACCTCAAATATTTTTACTTTACATGTAATCCCCTAGCGGGTATGTGTAAAAAAAAAATAAAAAAAAAATATGCAGACAGATAAAAATTGCTTTTGCGTCAATATCATTGCGTAAGCAGTGATCGACGGCAAATAAGGGGTTAATAACTCTTAGAAGAGCCTTTTTAGTACTGTAATAAATTACAGTACAAAAAAATTAACCCCTAAAAAATGCACAAACAGCAAAAATAAATGCGCTGATGTGCACGATCACTGCTTATGCAAGATCAGTGGCAGGGAAGGGGTTAAACACAGGGAATTGCTTTAATAAAAATTTTTTTATTGTTTTATTATTTGTGTGTTGTGTATTTATTGTTTTTTTTTAACTTTTAATTACTTTTGTAACTTTGATCTGTCTCTCTCCCTCACTAAAAAAAATGTGAGGAGAGGGAGGCAGATCATAACTGGTCAGATCAATAAAGAGTTAATATTGATCTGACCAGTCAGTGGGGATGTTCAGGAGAGCATCCCCACTGCCTGTCAGTGTGCCTGGCAGTCACTGATTGCCTCTGTGAAGAGGCAATCGTGTGACAGCCAGAGAGCACAGGAAGCAGGTACTTCCTGCCTCCTGTGCTCTTGCCCTTAGAAAGGCAGCGCCATCTTGGTCACTCAGTGACCAAGATCGTGCATTTTTTTTTTGTGTTCCTGATTGCCTCGACTTGCGAGGCAATCAGAAACACTTTCTGAGCATAGGAAGCGAAAGATTCGCTTCCTATGCTCATTTTTTAAATGCCCGCGTTTTAAAGGCACTGTGCCTTTAAAACCGGCATTTCGATCGCTCTCCGGAGCGATCGAAATGCCGACGGGCATTTTTTTTAGCATTGTACGATGCTTCCACACGGAAGCATCGTTACAATGCGGCTTGAGCACTGAAAGCGGAAAAACTCCGCTTTCAGTGCTCGTTTTGACACAGGACGGACTAGGTCCGTCCTGTGTCACTAACGCCTCGGCACACAGGACGGACCTAGTCCGTCCTGTGTCGCCAAGGGGTTAAATACACAAAGGTGGATGTAAATAAGTGATTTATGCTATATATATATATATGTTTTATTACAGGACTGCCAAACAGCATAGGAAGGATTTATGTTTATATCAGGGCTTGACAAATTTTATTTAGTTTTAGGAGCAAGCAAAAAAATGTAGGAGCCAGACAATGGCACATCAGAAAAGCATACATACACAGAGACAATCACATACACACACCTCACATACAGAATCACATACATACACAGAAAGTCAAATACACACACCTCACAGACATCCAGTCAGTCACATACACAGCCAGTTACACACACACACACCAGTCAGCAAGTTTTTTTTTTTTTTAAATAAAAAAATAATTCCTTAATGTGTCCCACACGTCACATGCACAGCCAGTTACATACATATTCACATACAACACATACACAGCCAGTTACATGCATACACACACAACACATACACAGCCAGTTACATACATACACAACACATACACAGCCAGTTACATACATACATACACAACACATACACAGCCAGTTACATACATACACACACACAACACACACACAGCCAGTTACATACATACACACACACAACACATACACAGCCAGTTACATACATACACAACACATACACAGCCAGTTACATACATACATACACAACACATACACAGCCAGTTACATGCATACACACACAACACATACACAGCCAGTTACATACATACACAACACATACACAGCCAGTTACATACATACACACACAACACATACACAGCCAGTTACATACATACACAACACATACACAGCCAGTTACATACCTACACACACAACACATACACAGCCAGCTACATACACACACAACACACACACAGACAGTTACAAAAATACACACACAACACATACACATCCAGTTACATACATATGCACACACACACACAGCCAGTTACATACATACACACACAACACACTCACACTGACATACACACACTGTCGCTCACACTGACATACACACACTCTCGCTCACTCTGACACGCACACACTCTCTCTCACTCTGACATGAACACACTCTCGCTCACACTGACATACACACACTCTCGCTCACACTGACGTACACACACTCTCGCTCACACTGACATACACACACTCTCGCTCACACTGACATACACACACTCTCGCTCACACTGACATGCACACATTCTCGCTCACACTGACATGAACACACTCTCGCTCACACTGACATGCACACACTCTCACTCACACTGACATGCACGCACTCACTCACACTGCACTGACATGCACACACTCACACTGACATGCACACACTCACACTGACATGCACACACTGACATGCACATACTCACACTGACATGCACACACTCACTCACACTGACATGTACACACTCACACTGACATGCACATACTCACACTGACATACACACACTCTCACTCACATGCACACACTCACACTGACATGCACACACTCACACTGACATGCACACACTCACACTGACATGCACATACTCACACTGACATACACACACTCACACTGACATGCACACACTCACACTGACATGCACACACTCACACTGACATGCACATACTCACACTGACATACACACACTCTCACTCACACTGACATGCACACACTCACACTGACATGCACACACTCACACTGACATGCACACACTCACACTGACATGCACATACTCACACTGACATACACACACTCTCACTCACACTGACATGCACACACTCTCACTGACATGCACACACTCACACTGACATGCACACACTCACACTGACATGCACACACTCACACTGACATGCACATACTCACACTGACATACACACACTCATTCACACACTGTCAGGTTTTTAACTTACCTGCTGCAGGCATCTCTTTGCTTTGAGCTCAGTGTGAAGGAGGTCTCAGCCAATCATTGGAGGCTTCGGAACTCTCAGCCGATCAGGAGAGTTGAGAAGTCTCACCTGATTGGCTGAGACCTCCTTCAATCAAGCTCCCCTGGACACAAGAAAAAAAAAAGACTGCTGCATAGAGCAGCAAAGTGCCGCCCCTGCCAGGATGCCGCCTGCGGCAGCTGCCCCATTGAAGGACTGGCCCTGTGAAGGCTCCTAAATTACAAAACTGGCATGAAGCTCAGAGCGGTGAGCATATATTGGTAAGTGCCCGTATGGTTCCATATAAAAAACTAAAAAAGTCTTATGGGCTATAGCCCCAGATCTTTTGGAAACCTAGCAACGCCTCTGTTGGGCACTATTTCTTCGTTATATTTTCTGGTTTATTTAAGTGTTTTTATTTAAATGTACATTTTTAATGTACGTATTTAAAACGTGTGTTTTTTGGTTATTTGTTCATTTATAACTATTATTTTTTTTTTTTTTTTTTTTGAGATTATCTCACTTATCTCCTTGGGTTTTTCTTACTTTATTCTATTATTGTATGTGTATGTGTGTGAACCATCTACCTGGGTTTAATATATTTGTGCCTGTTTGACATATATTTATCCCCTATCAGAGGCACACCCTTACTTATTTGCTTCCCCTCTTTGGGGTATCTTATTGCTGGTGGTTTTCCACCTTCTTCCATTTAAATGCATTATTAAATAAAATTGTTGTTTTAAGTGTTCCTTCCTTTTTTTCTCATTGCCTAACATAAAATACACCTACCAATCAAATTAGAGACTGATCATTCCTTTGTCAGTGGGCAAACATTCAAAATCAGCAGCGGATCAAATACTTTTTGGAATTAAAAATGTTCTGTCCAGTAGCTCCTCCTTGACCATTCTAGCAAATGATATGGAAGGTATGGATTTATCAAGCTGGTTTAAATGTGGTATTAACAAATATCAGATATGAAATAATGAGTGGTGACCTGTACCAGTACAAGTAGGTTGAAATTGAAAAAAAGACAAAATAGAGAGAAAGAGCTGCTACAGAACACCTAAAGAGCCATTCCCACGACCCCAAGGAATATGGTGTAGATTAGGAGCTAGCGCTAAGTGAAGGACCTACTACCGGGAAAATAAATTACATTTAATAGTACATAGAAAATGTATAACAATGCAATACAATTAATAAAATCAGCCGGTAAATAAAAAGATGCTAAATAGATGAAGCTCCTGGTGTACTTCAACCAGAAGCTTCATTAAATTAACAACTTTTCATGCTGATACAATGATTTATACAGGGAACATCATCCCACATATGGTGGGATTGTCCTAGATTTCTCTCTTTCAAAAATGAAACATCTTGGTGGACATATCCCCAAAGATATTTTTGTTCAAAAAACTACTATCCAAGTAGACATCCAACCCAAAAATATTGATCTTGCAGCTATTCTCGGTTGTGAAGATCCTAATTGACAGAAAGTGGAAATCAACTGACTTATATCAGATAGATATCCAGCAAAATATGGAATTGGGTTTTTGTGCTACTAAAGTTCGTTGTGAAACCCAAATCTGCGAGCCGTGGTTATAGCTAATCCTCCCATGCACGTTCGCCCTGCCAGCTGAGGCCAGAACAGACAGTCCCCCAGTTGCATTGTTGAATGGTTGTATGTTTGGGATGTATGAATGGACAAGTGAGGTGTATATCATGCGACAAAGTATGTTTTTTCTATTTTTTGTTATTGGTTACCTTAACCACAGTTATTGATCTTATTGTACTGTTTTTACCTTTGTCCTTTATTTACACACCTTTTTTATACTGTAACCAACATGTATAATGTCAAAACCCAAGAGGATAGACACATACAGAATAAAGTTAAAGAATTCATGAATTGCGAGACATGTTTTGGGGTGTATCTGTTGGAGTGTTCATGTGGGCTGCAGAAGGAGGGGCGCACCACGAGAACAATTAAGAAAAGAGTAGGGGAACACTGTAATAACTTAAAAAAGTTACTTTTAACCCATAGTGTACTGAAACATTTTTTGAAACACAATAGTGACCTCAGAGAACTAAGTTTTATGGCTATTGCCAAATATCTGCAACATCGGGGGGGGGGGGGGGGGGGGGATTAGGTAAATTAGAAATTAAATGGATATATGAACTCCAGACTCTTAATCCAAAGGGGTTGAATGCAGATTTCGTCCTTTTTATTTTTTTTTAAGAATTTTACCTACATTTTGATTGGTGAGAACGTACTGCAGCCCATATTGTTATGCACATTCGTTGATTGGATATGTATATTTATAAATTTGTAATTAAAAGTTTGTGTTTTATATATATATTGTTTTTAGAGAAAGGAATGCTGCATTTTTTATACTCCAAACTTGCATGGATGTTTTGCATCATTTGTTTATATAGGGGATTGAAGCATATGGGGTAAATATATAGGAACCCCTGTAAGAATAAAATCTAAGGGTCCTAAGAAGTGATAAAAAGATCTTTTATAATGAGGGGTCGTTACATGCCTAAAGTGCTGCAATAGTGGAGTATGAAAGCAAATTAAATAATTGGTTTGAGAAATCATCAAGGAGAACATTTGTAATAACTGTCCGTTTTTCTTTGATGCAATGTTTTTGACTATAACTTCATGTATAAGGATATCTCCATGGTAATTAACTACAACAAAGCAGAAGGGAGAGAAACTGATTGGAGGAGAAAAGGTGGGAGGACTCTTCTATAGACGCTCCTGAGTCTGCATCGTGATGACTAGAGAAGATGCGTCCAACATGTGACGTCACAATATGCGACACCCGGAAGTAGCGCAAGAAGCATGAAGATTAAGAAGAGTATGTATAGAGAGCCAATATAGATGGGGAGAAACTTGAAAAAGCCTAATTTCGGGTGCCAAAATGCATTGTGCTGGAGGAGAACGCTTCAGGAGATAATCTGCACATTTTCCACTTGATCTGCATCATATGCACTTTCTACTGGACATTGCTTTATTAAATTAAAGATTTCATATGTTTTTTTTATACACAATATATGTGCTTTTCTTGAGGTTTTCTTTCTTCCCCTGTCTCTTTGGCTACATATCGCCGCTGGAGTCTTTCCCTGGGATAATAGTGGATTTAAGAGCCCACGAGAGGCTCCCGTATGCGATCTATACTGAGCAGAATACTGCTCAGGCACATGTGAGTTAATCTATAATTATTTGCCCTTTCCATAACACGGAGAGGATTGCCTCATTTGATAGGGTAATCTAAGTGTGAAGTGTTTGGGAGTAGCCCATAAATTCAAGTTTTTTGTATGTTGTAATGTTTGTACTAGAAGTGAAGCACTAGTTCATTTTGGTGCTGTCATTTCTATCACATTTAGGCACAGTGTATTCTTGTTTGTTGAATTAAATAAAAAGAAACTATGTTAAAAAAATCAGCGTATATTTCCTATCTGAGTCATAATGACCAGCCAGAAGACTCAAACAAGATGAAGATTTACTACAGTTACTAGTTATAAAAGGGACTGTGTTTATAAATCTGAGTTATCCTTGTTTTCCAGCATCAGCGTCCAAGTGGGCCCCAAACACAGCACTGTACACCAGGGGTAGGCCCCAACATTGTTCATGGTGAACAATTTAATGATTATATGGACCATCGTTTGACTATCCCTGTTGTATACAATACCTTACCAGCATCTACGTTAACACAGGTGCATTGTTCAAGCCACAAAAATCACAACAAAATCTACAGGCCATGTTATTTGGCAAATACCTAACATGGAAAAATTATATAACATCCAGAACATTTTTTGTAATACAGAATAGACAAATGCCCATAAAAATAGGAAACAGAAGGGAAAAAGATTCATTGAAACTTGGGAACCTTTTATTAAATCTCAGCAAAATATTATAAAACAGTGCCAGCAGAAAAGAGAGATAAGAGTTGAAAAGGGATAAAAAAACATTTTTAAAAAAACCAAAAACAAAACAATTTGTAGCATCAAGAAATACAACAATGTGCTGCCAGCATGTAAAATTCACTCCCAAGTGTTTTTGTGCTGGGATAAGTAATGGTGATAAATAGTCAAAATTTGTATCCAGAGTCCATCATAATGTGTACAATCTGCAGAGGACCTGAGAGCAACAGCATAGGCCACATGTTTGGAACTGCAGGTCCTTCCTTGATCATGTTGATCAAAGTGAAAATGAGGTTGTTTATGCTTGATGAAGGAGTGGCCAAAAATCGTTACAGCTCAGAAACTCCACGCGTGCTGAATAGACATGATGTAGGAAATTAGACTGGGTGGTTAGGGTTATATTGAGGGTAAGGATTAGGGTTAACTCTAATGGTGTTTTTTCGACCTTGGTACATGCATTAGACCAGGGGGTGTTAGGGTTGATGTAAGGGTTAGCTGTAATTTAAACAGTTAACCCTAACTCTACCCCCCCCCCCCCAAGAGTTAACCTTAATCCTTACCTCCATTCTAACCCTAACATCCAGTCTGTCTAATCGCTCACATTTCCTACTTTTTTATGGGCTCATGCAAGGGTTTCGCTTCTTGTCCATGAACTGAAATCAGTGATGTGATTTCTAGCATGCGCAGTTCTGTCCTCGCTCATGTACATTTCAGTCACCACCCTTGTACGTCCACAGTGAAGTGGAAATGCCTCCATGCAGGGAGAACAAAGCCTAATACCACTACCCGCCACCTAGTATTAAATTAAAGGGATCTTTGCAACATTGAGGTTAAAGGCAAAAACGATATACGGAGGACAAATTACACGATAACTGGAACAGGAAACATACACAGAGTAGGCAGGAACTGGGAAAGATATACCCTGTGGGGAAAAAGAAAAGACAAGTGGTTAATTAGAGTCATGTAGTCATGTAGCTTGTCATATATATATATATTTATATTTATTAAATATTTGTCCTGTTCCTCCCACAAGCGAGCGCTCAGCTGTTTTCCAGGAAACAAAGTGACATCACCATGCGATGGCTTGGGGGAAGCCTCCAAGCATGATTTAAAGGGACTTTACAACTTACATAAGCTGTAACTACATTATCTGTGCATTTAAAGTAAAGCTATGTGTAGAATAGATGCCAAGATGTTTTCTGTTTGTTTGTTTCAATATATTTCAGTTAAAAGGGAAAAACAAAGTTGTGTGTTTATTGCCTGGAGCCATTTTGTGAAATGTTCCCATGATGCAAGAGCCTCAAAAATCTTAGATCAGCGCTCATTTTACAGCTCTGGACAAATCCCACACATGACGTCATAAGATGCATCCCCTGCAGCACTTCTGGCTCCTGCTTATCAGTGGGGCAGTACTAGGTGTCTATACAGTATCTTCCAGCACAGAGATAACAACATTCTGAAAAGGTGACCAGGACTCACAGAGCCATTCCACAAGTACATTGTGTCTTTTATTGCTGTGGAGCTCTGTGATACACTCACACACTGCACATTACTGTGAGCTTTATTGCTGTGGATCTCTGTGATACACTCATACACTGTACATCACTGTGAGTTTTATTGCTGTGGAGCTCTGTGATACACTCATACACTGTACATTATTGCGAGCTTTGTTGCTGTGGAGCTCTGTGATACCCTCACACACCGCACATTACTGTGAGCTTTATTGCTGTGGAGCTCTGTGATACACTCATACACTGTACATCACTGTGAGTTTTATTGCTGTGGAGCTCTGTGATACACTCATACACTGTACATTATTGCGAGCTTTGTTGCTGTGGAGCTCTGTGATACCCTCACACACCGCACATTACTGTGAGCTTTATTGCTGTGGAGCTCTGTGATACACTCATACACTGTACATCACTGAGTTTTATTGCTGTGGAGCTCTGATACACTCATACACTGTACATTATTGCGAGCTTTGTTGCTGTGGAGCTCTGTGATACCCTCACACACCGCACATTACTGTGAGCTTTATTGCTGTGGAGCTCTGTGATACACTCATACACTGTACATCACTGTGAGCTTTATTGCTGTGGAGCTCTGTGATACACTCATACACTGTGCATCATTGCGAGCTTTGTTGCTGTGGAGCTCTGTGATACCCTCACACACCGCACATTACTGTGAGCTTTATTGCTGTGGAGCTCTGTGATACACTCATACACTGTACATCACTGTGAGTTTTATTGCTGTGGAGCTCTGTGATACACTCATACACTGTACATTATTGCGAGCTTTGTTGCTGTGGAGCTCTGTGATACCCTCACACACCGCACATTACTGTGAGTTTTATTGCTGTGGAGCTCTGTGATACACTCACACACTGCACATTACTGTGAGCTATATTGCTGTGGAGCTCTGTGATACACTCATATACTGTACATTATTGCGAGCTTTGTTGCTGTGGAGCTCTGTGATACCCTCACACACCGCACATTACTGTGAGCTTTATTGCTGTGGAGCTCTGTGATACACTCATACACTGTGCATCATTGCGAGCTTTGTTGCTGTGGAGCTCTGTGATTCCCTCACACACCGCACATTACTGTGAGCTTTATTGCTGTGGAGCTCTGTGATACACTCACACACTGCACATTACTGTGAGCTTTATTGCTGTGGAGCTCTGTGATACACTCATACACTGTACATTATTGCGAGCTTTGTTGCTGTGGAGCTCTGTGATACCCTCACACACCGCACATTACTGTAAACTTTATTGCTGTGGAACTTGCGATCGTGAGGGGAGGGGTGCGCACCAGAGAACTGCAGAGGGTGTCCATGCCAAAAGAGAGGGTGTCTGGGGTTAGTACATGCAGCCTGCGTTAGTTCATGCAGGCCGACACCTTCAGGTAAAATGGCCTTACGCCATTCTGTTTGGCGTATTTTGCATTGCCAATAAGGCAGATAGCCCTCTGGTCCCATTCCTTCATGGTGATTAAACCCAGTTCGGATTCATCATCCATGGCAGACATGATCACTTCCAATAGTTTTGTGCAGGGGCCAAGTGTATCAAGGCCCTTATTTAGCTTTCCAGCTGGACTTACCCAGGAACAAAGCTATTTTAGGGTTGACTTCAGGGGTGGTACACAGCAGATATGGCACCGTGGGTCTAGGGCACTCTGAGGTAACTTATTCCTAGTGGTTTTATCTATGGGTTTGTGGACCCTGAGTGCTAGATTTTTGTCAATATGCTCTGATGGGAACCACTCAGAGGACTGAGGGTTCTGGAGATCATCAGGGATGAACATGGGGTCCCCTTGGGGGTCTAGCAGAGTGGGTGTATCCATCATCACAACCATGGGGTCAAAGCTTCGGGTCCTTAGGGTCACAAACCCGGTGCCATCCTCATCCAAGATATCATGGTTAGATTTATCAGACAAATCAGAAGCCTCCTCTGAATCAGTCTGATGAATCTTTTTAAGGGATCACTCTCATTACAGTTGCACAGTCAAACGAGCACAAACACGTCCAAAAATGTCTTAAGACGTGAAACGGGCTCCACCAAAATGGCCGCTGTGCTTCACACAGTAAAAATAGGACTCGAGGCTCCACTAAAATGGCCACCGCAAGTGTAAAAAGGTCCTCGTATAGAACGGGCTCCAACAAAACCGCCGTCGCGCAACCTAATACGCATGTGCGATGACCGAATTTAGCTGGAGAATGAAATCTGAGCAATAGAGGTACTAAAGAGGTGGGAAACCTGACTCACAGCAGGAAGTAGAGTCGGCTTCCTGTAGGTCACAGGTCAGTTTTCCTCCATTTTGTTCATATGTCTGCAGCTTCTGCTCTTTACATAACCTCATAACTGTAAGCGGATTACTTGCTAATACTGTACTAAATTCTATTTACATTGATTATCCTGCATTCCTGTCTCTTTTTATGTCCTTATATCAGACTTATGCATTAGAAATGGGCTGAATCATACTTAGGGTTGCCAACTTTTCTTCAAAAAAATACAGGCCATGGTACTGTCTCCATAGACTTAACATTGGCCTGATTTTTTACCGACCAGGTGGCAACCCTAATCCTACTGTACATCTGCTTATTATAATCCCTCTCTACTCCATTAGTATTTACACTTTCCACAACAAATTCAGTTTTTTTAGAAGATAAAACCCATTTTTCTGTCTCCATTGTGTATATCTGTATAGTTCCACAGTTACTGGAGCGAGATCATGCTCAAGCAATCGTAATAATATTGCTGAGTGACCAGAGGTTACTACATTACTCAGGTGGGTTTTATGATTAATGCTAAACTCTTTTAGTAGGGTAAAACCATAGTTGCCAAAATCGGCCATGTTTCCAGGGACACATATTTGTTACACATGATGCAGAAAGAGCATGCAAAGTGCAACCCGGCAGTATGTTGGATAGATATACGCACAGACACAATCCAATTAATTAATCTGGGTGTAGATCTCGTAAGACCTACCATGATTAATTAATTGGATTCTGTCTGTGAGTATATCCATCCTACATACTGCCGGGCTGCATGCTCTTTCTGCAGCATGTGGAACACATATGCGTCCCTGGAAACATGACCGCTGTTGGCAACTATGGTAAAACTGTCTTTTTTGCAGTAAAACACTAGAGCCATTAAGGGGTTATATGCTGCACTGTAGGGTTGCAAGCGGACATTTTGCAAATTTTAAAGCTCATGTCTATCATGTTCACAATGTGTCTGAATCCTCTCTTGCTGCTAGAGCTAGGGTTGCCACCTTTTCTTCAAAAAAATACCGGCCTTGGTACTGTCTCCATAGACTTAACATTGGCCTGATGCCAATTTTTTACCGGCCTGCCGGTAAAATACCGGCCAGGTGGCAACCCTAGCTAGAGCCTTAGTTATGGCACTTTTTCTTTATTTTTCATTCATATTTTATTTTTTACATTTTGTCAGTTTTGTACACATTGTGCAATATCAGTAACTTATTATGTAAAATTTACTCCAACCCCTTTTTAATAGATTTAAGCTTCTTGATGCTCCCAGATTATGCTGCGTTCATCTTACTATGTGCCATGAATGTTTGTTTATTGTGAGAGGCTTCCTAAAATTATTATTCTGCTTCCCCATTTGTGCTACTTCATTTCGATCATTCCATTCTCCGAATGCACTTTATGTCTGCTTATGATTCCTTCCTCGCTCTGAGTTTTTTAACTACAGCACATGACTTGAGGTGGGGGGCCTGACCGCTGAGTTCATCTTAGGCGGGACATGCCTGGTCTCTGTTTTAGGGATGGGGGCGTGTCTGAAGGTCTGAGCTGTAACTCCCTGGGGCGGTGACTTGCGTATGCCATGTACGGATCTTGTGCTGTGGGTATGGCACTGATTGCTTTTCAATTAATTTTAGATCGCCTGTTTATGTGTTTTTGCATGTATATTTAAACCCTGTGTTGTACCCTAGTATCCAGACTGCTTTTGAGAAAGCCCCAGTTGGTGCAAAACGCATCAAGCATTTTAGCCTTTTGCCTGTCTCCCTTCATGTTACCTGTTTTTATTGTCTATTGGACCTAAATACATTTTGATACTATTCTACTAAGGAGACCTTTTTTTTTGCCTTTATCCGGATGTTACAGCTGACACTATCTCTGTGTTTGTATCAAGCAGTCATAAGAATAATGCTCAGTGACCAGAGGCTACTACATTACTCAGGTCGGTTTCATGATTAATATTAAACTCTTTCATTAGGAAAAACACTAGAGCCATTAAGGGGTTTATATGCTGCACTGTAGGGTTCATATGAATGAACCCCATTTTTTCCCCTAATTTGTTAGCGCAGACTGCAAGCAGACTTGTTGTACTTTTGCAGCTTTTAAAACATGTCTATCACATTCATAATGTGTCTGAATCCACTGCTGCTGCTAGAGCCTTTGTTATCCCACCTCAAAGTGTAATGAGACAGTTATTTGAATCCGCTTCATCACGGACAGTTCATTGATGTCAGGCACTCTGTCAAAGAAGGTTAAGTTTAGGGGGTGCCAGTTACTTTTAGGGCTTATGTAGGGTTAGTATTAGGCTGTTAGGGGTTAGTTTTACAGTTAGTATTAGTATTTAGTACTAGGTATCGGGTTAGTTTGAATGTTAGGGTTTGGGGTTAAGGGGTACTTTTAAGGTAAGAGGGGGCTGAAACAGCCATGCTGAACTGTCAGTGCTCAAATTGCAGTCAGGAACTCAATGCAAAGAATTTTCCTAGATGCCTTAAAAGAGCAAATAGTGGAGAAGAGCAACCTGTGGCAGAAACTAGATGTAAAAATACATTCACTGTAAAATCATCCCTTTACTGCTCAATCATCCAGGAAACACAGAGCATGTTTGGTGGATAGAATAAGTGACATGTACAGGGAAAGATACGATATGCCTTCCAGAAAAAATGGGAATTCTGGTTCAACTAGCTTGGCATGGCAGTCCACTTCCAGGAACTTACCAGAATTGGCCATAAAGAAACGTTCAATTGGAATGTGGCTCTGAAGGGGAAACTACTCAGCGAAGAGCTGAGTGGTCGCTTTGAAGATGTCAAAGAGATGCTCCAGCGTTTGCTGTCCTACTTTAATGAGAAGAAAGATGTAATGTTCTGCTTTGTGAAGGACACATGCCTGACAGGAGAAGTACATTTGACACCAACCATTTTGTGTGTAGTAAGTTAGCATTTGTTTTCTTGGTCTTTTTACCCCATTTTCTCTTGTATTTTTCTTCCTTTCTCTATTTTCTGTCTATTTGGACACAGAATCATGTTGCACGATTTCTTTTATTACTGTAATGTATGTCTTCGTTTTTTATAGGACTGCTTGTTCAAGTGAAGGTATAGATAATTTATTTGAAAAATTGTGGATCCGACAAAAGAACATAAACGGGTTAACAGCAAGGCATATTTGTGAGAAAAAAAATGGGACTCGCCTTACACGTTCCGCGTGAACTCACGCTTAATCATAGGCTGGATTTTTTTAGGCCGATCCTGCTATTCTTCCAGAAGGTTCGTGCTGTGTGGGGATTGAAATATTATACTCAGCAATATCCCCTCCTCCATTTCTGCCCTGGGCATGATTTTTGGGAGTCATTCTTTTTTCAACATCATTATCCATCAAAGCTGGCATCAACCCTGGGGTTTCTGCCGAAAAATATTTTTTGGGATAAGCTTTAGCTAAAATGCTCACTTTATTGAAATGAAACAAATCTGAAGTTGCTGCTGCAGTGATGTGGGGTCTCTCCTGGATTGGCCAGAAACTCTGTTGGCATATTCAGGGTGGGAGAAGCCACTGCTCGTCACTGGATAAGCAGAACAATGAGAATACTGGACCATGTGTGGGCGATGTCATCCGCATGCAACGAGGAAACATGATGAATTCCCAATATTTCATCCACAGCAAAAGGTTTAATAATATTTAATTATTCATTTGAATTAATATTATGCTTTTACTGTTGTTAATAAAGCTATTTTATTATTAATACAGTCTCCTGTCTTTCTTACAATTCCCAAGGTGCACAGCGTTATAGTGTCCGAGTGCCGGGTGTCACATGACATCCTCACGCTCAGGATGGTGAGAAGTGAAGATGGTCTGTGCCTGTGTGAGAGGCACAGACCAGGATAGAACAGAAATGTCCCATTTCCCTCCATTGAGGTAAAGCAGCAGGGAGGGGGACACATTGATAGATGTCCTTTTTCTTTCCTCTTACAAAATAACCAGCTCATGTGTGTGTGTGTTACTGACTGAATGTGTATGATATTTGTGTGTATATGTTTGCATGATTGTGTATGTTTGTGTGTGTGTGAAAATGTTTGTGTGATAATGTGTGTGTGCTGTGGTCTGTCTCCTGGATTTTTTTGCATTCTGTAAAATCTACTGTTTAAAACTGTAAAATATACTATTTAAATCTGTAACATGTACGTATTTATGTTTCAATCAGTAAATTGTACTTTTTGAAAATGTAAAATGTACCGTTGACACCTGTAAAATGTACTGTTTAAGCCTGTAAAATGTACTGTTTACAACTGTAAAGTTGTTTACATTTTCTATGTATTTTTGTACATAATTATTCTGGCAACCACAGCTGCCAGATTTTTTTTTTGTAAGAACAACAGATTTTTTTTTACAGTATGCTAGTTAATACATTGTCTTGGCGAGGGATATGTTGAAGTACATGTTGCATAGATGTAATGCCATATGAACTAGAATTAGCAGTTACACTTTGGAAAAAAAAAAATTAATATCCATCAGAATGTACGAGTTTATATTCCTCGTTCAAACCCTGACAAGCAAAAGTGTCAAGAATATTTATCTACTTTTGCTATAAGTATTTTTTTCATGGTTGCCACCTCTTCTCAGAGGCTGCACCTTATCAGTCACTTGGAATCAAAGTTCGTTGACACTGTGACCCATTTCCTTCAAGTGTTTAGCCACTAGAACCTTATAAGCGGAGCCACCAGAAAGTACCACTCTGATGAAGATTTTGTGTTCTGAAAACTATTTTTTAATTTGTCTCATTGTTTCACCAAGGCATAAAAGGCAACAAGTGCAATGCAAGACGTATAAAAGGTAGGAGGACTCACAAGTATAATCATCCTTCATTTTCTATTTATTGCCCATATGGACATGGTACGATGTAGCATCTTTATAATGTTGCACGGAAAATTACCAAACTGAGGATCTGACAAAAAATCTAGATGAGGGTCTCTTAGCCCCAACATCAGCCATGACCAGGTATCCCACTGGCTGTGTGTTGTGAGAATTGGGGTAGAGTTGGTATCGGTGTGTACTATGTGCCAGTTTTTAAGTATTAAGTGGTTTTAATTTTGGGACTCACTGTGATCATGGGATATACCTGTCCCCTTTTATTTAGGTATTAGTAGTTCCTCTCTATAAATGTTAGATAATTGGTGTCTTGGGATTTGAATTAATCAGCATCATAGCAGCAGCATCTCTCTCTCCCCATACCCTCATGTATGTCTCTCTCTCCCCATACCCCATGTATATCTCTCCCCATACCCCCATGTATCTCTCTCTCTCTCTCTCTCTCTCTCTCTCTCTCTCTCTCTCTCTCTCTCTCTCTCTCTCTCTCTCTCTCTCTTTTTTTTTTTTTTCTCTCCCCTCATGCCCTATGCCTGTCTCTCAACTCATATTCCTATGCATATTCTCTCTCTCCTCATACCCATGTCTATCTCTCTCTTTATCCTCATACTCCATGTCTTTCTCCATGTCTGTCTTTCTGTTTCTCATGCTCCCCATGGTGCACTTTGCTCTATGCATCTAATGTCTGTCTCCTCCACCTCCATGCCTTCCCAGTATCTGTCTCTCCTCCTATACCCACTACCCCCTGTTTGGAAGCTCTGAGTAATCACTGCCGTATGTTCCAATATTGCCCCCCGGCGAATCATGATGCTGCTGGTAGAGTCTGGAGAGGTGGAGTGTCAGCACTACTGTCAGTGAAAAATATCCAAGTGACTGCTTCAGTATCTCCCTCATGGGGTATAGAGGTCAAAAAAGAAATTGTCTCCCTCTGGCACTAACACTGTGTTAAGTAAACTGAGAAAGTGGTCGGTATCTTTAACATGTGAAGCTTGTGTAATTATGGGTGATTGTCTGATAATAATGCCTTCTGTCTGAGCCAGATTATTAATGTCTTCACATTTCTGATATATGGGCTCATGCTCTCTCTTCATTTCTGTCTCACCAACTAGACATTTGAGAATGAACTTCCGCAATATAATCAGTGCATTTCACAATCACCAGAGCACCACCCTTGTCGACCATTACAAATTGTTCTTTTAGTCGAAATACCTCCTGTTCCTACTTAGTAAAGTAAGACATTTTTGAAAAAAGTTTCTGTGAAGCATGTTCTTAAACTACCGACGTTTTGAGTTTCTCTACTTCCTTCCTGGTCAAATTAATTTGGGTCAAATTAATATGGGTGTCTGAAAAGTACTCTTGGGTTTGACATTCACATGTAGGTGTCTAGTATATGATTGTCTGCTCACCTGTTTGTGTAGTGGAGAATGCTGAAGACAGAGATGTCCCTGATGAGCAAAGAGAACAGTTAGAGCAGTGAGTCTGCGTGGTATTGGGAGTCTGGACATTTGGAGGCTTTTGTGTCGATGTCATTGAGGAAACCAAAGTAGAAGTGTTCTGAGCTGTGGAAGAAATGAAACTTTTCAATCTAAGATTCCAAGAAAACTATGCAATATCATAGTCAAGCCAGTTGGTACTGTGAGTAGAAATGAAGGAAAGAACTTTGTTTAGTGTTTGAATTTCAACAGGAATTAGAATTATATTAGAAATATTAACTGGACTGTAAGTGGGCTTTGGGTCAATCTTTTCTGTTGTTCGCATCTTGTTGATTTTGTTGGAAGGCAGTAGGGAAATCTAAAAAAGAAGTGGAGGAAGAGATTGTTCCTGATTGCTGCCATCTTAATGGGCAGGGTTTGTTACTAGATCTCCAGTTTTGCCTGTTATAGTTGCAGTCATACCAGGTCAAGCTTATTTGGTGTCCAAATTTTGTTTAAGTTCCTGTAGCTGTTGTGCAGACAAATAAAAAAATATTAAAAAATAAATCTTTCTGTTAGGGTATCTTGGTGTGTGGGTGTCTTTTTGTAAGGGTGTCTGTGTTGGGGTGTATGGTCATCTGGGTGTGTGTAAAGGTGTCTGTGTTGGGGTGTACGGTCATCTGGGTGTGTGTAAAGGTGTCTGTGTTGGGGTGTACGGTCATCTGGGTGTGTGTAAAGGTGTCTGTGTTGGGGTGTACGGTCATCTGGGTGTGTGTAAAGGTGTCTGTGTGGGGGTGTAAGGTCATCTGGGTGTGTGTAAGGGTGTTGGTGTGGCAATGGCCATCTGTGTGTGTGTGTAAGAGAGTGTGTGAGTGTAAGATTGTCTATGTAAGGGTATCTATGTATATAAGGGTGTGTGTGTAAGGTTATCTGGATGTGTGTGTGTGTGTGTAAGAGAGTGTGTTAACGTATGGTCGTCTATTTAAGGGTATCTATGTACGGGGGTGTAAGGTCAGGTGTCTGTGTGTGTAAGGGGGGGGTGTAATATTCCCTATATTATGGCATATTATGAGACTGTTGGTCTTTTTGTATGAGTTAGTTTCAAATCATGGAAATTTGCTCACATACAAGTGTGTGTGTGGTGTAAGTTGGTGTGTGTAATTGGGGTTGTGTGTCTCTGTGTGTAAGGATGTGTGTGTGTATGTGTGGCTGTGCAAGTGGGAATGTGTGTGTATGTGTGGCTGCATGTGTATGTGTGTGTATTTGTGGCTGTGTACTTTTGTGTATAAGTACAACCGAGTAATGTGAGTTTTTTCCATGCTGTGAGTCTTACTGTGTATTGTGGTACAGTAATGTGCTGCAATGGGAAGGTCAGTAATGAAGTCCTATTCCCAAACTCCGTGGCTGATACCTTTGAAAGATGATCAGGTTCATCTATCAAAAGCATCAGCCTCGGAGTTGTGGGAGTAGGACTTCTTCACTGACCCTCCCCTTGTTTGTTTGAACCCGTAGTGCACATCTTTCATGTGCCTACAACTTTTGATCAGATTGTTGATCTCAATAACAAGAGTTACATAGTTCTTGTGTACCTTCAAACAAAAAACATCATCACAAAGTTGTATCAGGTCTGTCTTGTACATACCATTCACTCCTAAGAAATTCATTTAGATTTCTGCATGTAGGTGCCACATTAGACCCACTGCACATCCATACCTTTTGTAAATATAACTGACCTTCAAACAGAAGATAGCTTTCTATCAAAATATAAATAAGTAATTCTAGTATGTATATCTGTAATGTCAGTATCACACGTCCAAGTGACTGCTTCAATATCTCCCTCATGGGGTATAGAGGTGTAAAGGCTTTGTATGTCTAAAGTGGGCCAAAAAGAAATTGCCTCCCTCTGGCACTAACACTGTGTTAAGCAAACCGAGAAAGTTGTTGGTATTGTTAACAAGCGAAGCTTGTGTAATTATGTATGAGGCCAAAGCTTTATCCAAGAAAATAAACACTAGCTGAAATAAAGTTCCTATGCCCGCCACAGTGGTTCTACCTGTAGGTTTTATAGGGTGTTTAAGTATTTTTGAAAGTGTATGTAATACTGGAGTAAAAGGGTATGGAATCTGCATTAATATAACTTATTGTCTGGTAATAATGCTTTCTGTCAGAGCCTGATCATTAATGTCTTAAAGCACGTATTGAAGCCGAAATATGGGACCATACTCTCTCTTCATATACATCTCACCACTAGACATTTGGGAATGAACTTCCGCAATATAATCACTGCAATTCACAATAGTGGTTCATGTTGGGTGGCTGAAAAGTACTCTTGAGTTTGACATTCACTTGTATGTGTCTAGGATTCATTGTCTGCTCACCTGTTTTTGCAGTAGAGGATGCTGAAGACAGAGATGTCCCTGATGTTTGAGTAGAACTTTGTGTCTGCGTGGTATTAGGAGTGGTAGTCGAAGTGTTCTGAGCTGTGGAAGAAAATAAACTTTTCAATCTAAGATTCCAAGAAAACTATGCAATATTATAGTTAAACCAGTTGGTTCTGTGCGTAGAAATGAAGGAAAGAACTTTATTTAGTGTTTGAATTTAAACAGGAGTTAGAATTCTATTACAAATATTAAACACTATGTCCGATTGGACTCAAATCGGCCTTGGGGGTCGATCTCTTCTGTTATCCCCATCTTTTTGATTTTGTTGGCAGGCAGGAAGAAGATCTAAAAAAAGAAGAGGTTGTTCCAGAAAGCTGTCATCTTAATGGGCAGGGTTTGTTACCAGATCTCTGATTTTGACTGTTATAGTTGCAGTCATACCAGGTCAAGCTTATTTGGTGTCCAAATTTTGTTTAAGTTCCTGTAGCTGTTGTGCAGATAAAGTCCCTCTTAAGCTTCACTATATTGTGAGTTAATTGTCTAAGTCAGACTGGAGTGTGTCAACAGTTAACAGCATCAAATCAAAAAAGCATTTGTTCAAAATCTTATTCTATGTCTGGCAGAACTGGGCATTCCCTTTATAAAGTTTTGGGCGTAAACGTACCCTACATCCCAGAGGAATTCTCCTAATCTTCAAATACTCTCTAAGTGTATCTTTCTTTTAAGATCCGCTTCAAATTAAGCCAGAATGTTATCTGTTCCCTGGGCCCAAAAATTGCTTAGCTGATTCACCACAATCCTGTTCGTTAAGGGCAAAAATATCCATATGTGAAAAGTGATTAAGACGCGCACCAGAAAAAACGAAGGAGAAAGAGAGAAAAGATAAAAGATGGAAAACAAAAAGTAGCAATTATAGTTATTTCCGGAACTTAAGAAAGAGGATGAGAATGAATAAATAGTGGTATAAGCGCTGAGAGATCAGTGACAGGTATGAAAAGTTGAAATTTGTATCCAGGCTCCAAAGTGCAAGATCTGCAGAGAATTTGAGAGCAATGGCATTGACTTTGCATTCAAACCTCCAGGTCCTTCCTTGGCCATGCCGATCAAAGAGAAAATGAGGCCATTAATGCATGATGAAATGGTCACCAAAAAATGTCACTCCAGCTGTTATGTGGGCAGAGATTTCCAGATGGAGTCAAATGTAGTCCAAACTTCACATGTCAGCAATAATTATATGACCATAGTGAAGTGGGGGGCAATGCCTTCATGCCAGGAGGACAATGTATTAGGCCACTACACTCATAGTAAAAAATTAAAGGACCCTTTGCCAGATAAAAAACAAATCAGTCCATACATACTGAAAAGGGGCAGATTGGAGGAAATGCTGAACATTTAAAAAATAATTTGTAAAAGTAAAAACAAAAACAAAATTAAGTTGGAAGATAAAAAAAACCAATTTTAATTAATAAATTGATAGCAACCAGTCCGAGCAAAGAAAATCAGGGCTCTTCAAAAAATAAGAAAAATTAGATTAAAAGAAAAACAAGAAAATTAAAAGAAAAAATCAGTGTGAGTAGGTGATAAAAGGGGAAGTGAAAAATGTTATACTTAAACAAGCAAAAATATATGTTAATCCCTTAAGGACCATCGGTCTGGGCCATTTTTGACCATTCAAGAAAATGGGGTAGATGCAATGCTGGCAGTTAAGCCAGTTTAAATACTGCACTTTTTTCTTCAAGGAATAATGTGCAATTCCACCAATGGTGCTATGCCTGTGGCCCTGAATAAAAAAATTAAAATCCATCTGGAGCCACAGGCCAGGGGCTTTGGAAGTGTTATGCCCCAAAGCTCCATTAAAAAAAAGAATAAAGACCCTCCATTTCCCTATGTTTGTGCCATTGTGCCCCTTGCAAAATCAATAAATATAATAAAAGGAAATTAAATTTCTACCAACCCCCCACCTCTACAATGCCCAGGTAGAAGTGTTTATCTGAAATTGCCCCCAAAACCTACACCCTTTGAGTGCCATGAGGGTGCCCTGTAAAATAAAATATTACCTGTATCCAAGTTCCAGTATCAATCATTGATGGCCTGCATCCTCATCTTTTGGCCCAGGGAAAGAGGCCACCCAAAAATTAAAATAAAAAGAGAAACAATCCACCTAGCGCACAAAAAAACCTGGTGGGCAAAAGAAAAAAAACCTGTGCAGCTACCTCTATTCAGCCTGCCTCACCGGAGGAAGACTAGTAATGAAATACTAAAAAGAAAGGAAAAAATTCAAAGATTTTGTGCTTTCATTTTTGCTTGTTGAACCAAGGAGAAATCTGATGGCAATTTGGAGTCAAGAAGGAAGTTTTTTCCCTACTGAAAGCAGAATTCAAAATTGCTGAAATAAGGGGTTTGATTTGCCTTCTTTTGGATCAACAGCGGTAAACTAGAAACAGGAAAATTATTGAACTTGATGGACACAAGCCTTTTTTCAACATAAACTATGTAAGTATTTAACTTTGATAAATGTTTCCATTATTTATCACTCAGAATTTTTACATACAGCCTATTTTATCTCTGTGGTTCACCACAGACAACCTCAGTTGCCCTGTTTCACCAACAGGGTCCAGATGACATCACATAAATGCAAATATAAATACAGGAACTAGCCTAATAGCCTGAGATGGTAAACAATGAGGGTTTAGTTACACCTGATGGCTATAAAATAATAAGCTTGCCAACCAACATCTAGGTACCTCACATAGGCAAGTCCCTAGCACTAAACTAATAATAAACTAGTAGCTAAGTCTGATAACAGAATCTAAAAAGATACCAAGATTTAAAACATACCTATAGAAGGAGTGCACAGATTAAAAGATTAATGTAATCTACAACAATATGCAACATGTAAATGGAGGAACATAAGAAAGCCCCAGAATGGAACAGGACAGAATAACAAGCAGCAGGAAAAGCAAAAATGAATTAAAACAAGAGAATAAGGAACAAGAAAACAGGGGACAGGGCAAAACAAATCAGGAGAGGCTCCTATCAGTGCTCTAAGATAGGGCAGTGTTTTAACAGGGCTCCAGCACAGGGCAGCCGCTAAAAGGACTCTAGAACAGAGCAGCCACTAACATGGCTCTAGTACAGGGCAGACCCTAACAGGATTCTATGGCAGGGCAGCAATACAGGGATACATGGATACATGGAACAGGGCAGGATCCAATCTGTGGATGAACTAGCAAGGTGCCACTTTGGGGCCAAACTGGGCAGGAGCCGCTCTGGGTAGGTGCTGCTTTGGAGAAGAACTCAGGAAGGTTATAGGGATACAATAAAAACACAATAACAAGCATAAAACATAAACAAAAAGGACACAAAATGACTGGATACAACCGAATTGAGACTGCACATGGGTTGAAGCCTGATACCCTTCTTTTTTTATTGTAGGACAAGACTCTTCATTTTTCTATTACATTTAAACTTTTTCTTAAACTCCTGACATTTAAGTTTCTCTAGTTCCTTTCTGGTCAAATTAACAGACTGGTTTATGTTTTCTGGTGGAAAAGTGTTCATTTGCTCACCTGTTAGTGTATAAAAACAAAGATCCCTCTCAAAAGCTGAAATAGCCAGCCCTATAGAATGTAACCTACTCGAGAGAGGAATCACTGTTTTTCTTGCTCACTTGCACCATCACAGAGGAAACCTCTGCATTAGCATATTAATGGTCCCACCCAAAAGGGCAGTCCAGATCCATATAGCCTGGCAGGTCGCCTCTGCATGAAGAATACAGCAACCACAGATGAACGTTTCAGCCTTCATCAGCCTCGTCAGTGTGGTATGGCTGGTATCCCTCTAGGCGCAGGAAGCTAGGGACCCACGTCTGGGCATACCCTAAAAACTCACTGAGACAAAAACGAAGATGTGGGATCCCTCTCAGCGAGATCCCACAGCTTTGTTTTTGTCTCAATTAGTTTTTGAATGCTGTGAGGCAGTGTGACACTGGCTAGTGAACTATTAGAATATATTATTTTTAGCTTTGCTTTTTTTAACCCCTTCATGACCAGACTGTTTTTGGAATGTTGTGCGTTAGTGACCGAGGCTGTTTTAACACTTCTGAGGTGTTTGTGTTTAGCTTTCATTTTCTTCTTTGTCAGTTGCTGTACCCACACATATTATATATTGTTTTTTTCAGGACAAGAAGGGCTTTCTTTTCATGACATTATTTTGTTCATATAATTTATTGTATTGTATTGTGTAAAAAATAGTGGTTAAAATTAAAAAAAATAAACACTTTTCCTGACTTTTCTTTGTAAATTATTATTTTACTAAGCTTCAAAAGCTAATGAAAAAACGTGCTAAATAGATTCGACTATAGGTCCTGAGTTCAGAAATACCCAATGTTTATATGTTTTTTTGCTTTTTTTTGCATGTTTTAGGTTAATAAATACAAGTAGCATTTAGCTGTTTCAAAACCATTTTTTTTAAAAATTAGCGTTAGTGACACTGTAACACCGATATCTGATATGAATCACTGAATAACCCCCCACATGTACACATTTTTATAAAGTAGACATCCCAGGGCATTCAACTTGGGGTAATTTGACACTTTTCACTCTGTCATTTTACCACCAATCTTTGACAAGTTTTGACGTAGTAATTTTTTGTGTGTTTTATTTCCACACACTTTGAAACTTAGGTATGAATTTAAAGGGACTGTTCTATTTTATTGCCAAACAAAACCCCAATATATGTTCAGTAACTTCCCCTGAGTATAGCGGTACCCCACATGTATAGGTTTGCTAGGTTTATGTGGCAGGTACAGGGCAAAATTTAGGATATGGTTATTGCAGCTTTAAAACGTGTATTTATTATGTAATACTTGTGACTACATTTCCTATCATGCTCAGCCAGCCAAAAGCTACCGTAGCAGAATAGGAAATGTAGTCTATAGTAGGAAGCACCGATTTTTGCTATCCTTGCTATCCTGCAGCTGCATGGATCAAATATCCAGCTGCTGCGGGCCCCTATCTACTGCTGGGGGCCAATGCAAAGCACTGGCCCCACTAGCAGTCTTTTTTTTTTTTAAATAAAATATCCCTAGAGGACCACAGACAGACATAACATGTCATTGGTCCTCTACGGAATAACTTTTTATTTTTATACAATTTATTATTATTTGAAATTTTTTTATTTATTTAATTTTTAATTTTTTTTACATTTTTTTATTTTTATTTAACTCTAACCTTAACCCTATGGTTAGGGTTAGTACAAACCCTAATTCTAACTCTAGGATTAGGGTTTTGATGAACTCTAACCCTTACCCAAGAGTTAGGATTAGCACAATAGGAAAAAAAAAATTAAAAAAAATTAAAAAAAATAAACGTTTTTTTTTTAATTAAAAAAATCCTTTGGGGGGGCTGGTTGTTACTGGGGGGGACCAGGGGGAGATTTGACACACTATATTTAGTCTCTCCCTGCCCCACGATCACCGTGGAGCAGGGAGAGACTATAGCTGTCAAAGCAGGCACCTGCTTTGACAGCTATTAACATCCGGGCGCTGTGATTGGCTGTCACAGTGCCCGGATGTTCCCGGGGGGTCCTCAACAGGCATGGCTGAAGTGTCTCGGTATCGAGACACTTAGCCATGCCGTTAGTAGCGCGATCGTGGTATGCAAGCGTGCATACCGCGATCAAACCTGCATGACGGTCCTGGACCGTCATCGGTCACTAAGTGTGTTTTTACCGATGACGGTCCAGGACCGTCATCGGTCGCGAAGGGGTTAAATAAGTTTATGCGTAAAGACTTGTGTCAGAGACTATCCCAACTTAGGAATATAAAAGAAATATTCATGTAATAAATATATTTGAATCTTTAGATTTCTAGGATATATCCTTACAGTGTTTAACACTAACTAACAGGTTAAGTTGAAATATGTTATCAGATCAGGTGACAGCAACATCAACCAACCATCCTATTCACTGTTGGAGGTCACTTATCAACATATGAAAGAGGCAGCTAAGTGCTAGTCCCCATCTTTCAGAAGCAAACACTGTGCCATTGTTACAGATAACATCAGAGGTGCACTGATAAGGGTGCATGTGATTCAGTACACTCAGGTACCCATGGATTAAAAGGGTGAAAAAGTTGCCAACCACACATGGCGGCCTGATTGCCAGGGAAGCAGGGCAGCTGTTGTACAGAGGTTAAACTGGCTTGTGCTGGCAAAAGTACATGCCGGTTTATCCTCATAGAAGGAGCAGTCAAATTTTCACTTATGCTTCTGTATTAAAACAACTTCTGTACTAGACTCACAAGGTGAAAATGATCCCAGAATAACAGTCATTAAAGGGTATCTGTCATCCCAAACAGTGCATATGTTATAAATGAAGAAAATCAAACATGAGCAGAATTTCAAGCAAATACCTGAAATAAGAGAAATATATGTTTAACCTCTTAACAGTAATGGATGTATATATACATCCTGCAAAGAATGGTGTATATATATAAATCCTGAGTTTTCATGTAGCATCACACTCCTTAGTGCAACCCTACATGCATGCAGATGCAGCCTCTGAGGGTGCTTTTGAGCCCCCCACCCTCCGATCCCCTTGCACGAATACGATCACCGCGAATGTGATCGTATGTGTTTTCAGGCATCATGAAACCCTTCTTTGTACCCCTGGGCACCATCACCCAGTGGTCTTGGGTGCTGCATCGGAGGAGCATGCTCCTCCAATACAGCATGCCTAGCAGAGAGCAATGGAAGAGAGAGAAAAAAATCTCTTCTGTCACTCTGAAACTGTTGCTTGACTGCCCCTAGAGGCAGTCAGCAATATTACAGTTAGAAAAATAAATAAATCAAATAAATAAATAAAAGGAAAAAATCTAACCCTAGATCTACTAAACCTAGATCTAGGGTTAGGGTTATAATTAAGGTTATAATTAGGGTTACTGGGGGGGATCGGGTGAGTGCAAGGGTTAGATTAAGGGGTGGGGGTAGATGTAGGGTTAGGGTAAATTCAGGGTTGGGGTTAAAATGTCACTGTAGAAGAAAATGGTTAGAAAACAAAAAAATATTGTTTATTGCCCTATTACTTGAAATAAAACATAGACGAACATGGAAATGTTGGTATTTCTAAACTAAGCACAAATATTAGAAATATATAGACAGGGTCTTTTTTACCATTTGTAATTGTTCAGGTCAAAGTTAGAAAAAGTGTTTTTTATGGTATATTTTCATCATATTTTATATAAAATTTTAATAGTAAATTATATCATATAATCAAAATAATAGTTTCAAATGAAAGCCCTATGATATATCATTTGTGTGCGTGGACTGAACACAAAGAAAGAAATTCACAGTTCAGTAAACATTTGACAAAAATAATGGAATTCAGGTCTTCAAGGTACATAAAATGCAGCATAGCACTCTGTCACTAAGGGGTTAAGACGACCTGATGTCCAAATTAACTTGTTTTATGTGTAATCTGCATACAAAGCCACAAGGTGATGTCATAAGCAGTAGACTCCATGGACACATATTAAACAAATTTCTCATGTATTTGCTTTCAAGTTTCCTAATACAATGTATAGATCATGTTTCATCATTTTGTATTCTCTACATTCACAGTATATGCTTTGTTTACATTAACAGAGTCCCTTTATGCAAAATCTGTCCAAACCTACCTAGATTTTACTGTCCCACCCAATACACTGTTACTGCCTATTGACTCACATTATATATTCCCCCCACTCGAGAAATGGCATATAAAGCTGAAAACATGTCCCCCTCCATCCCACCATATCATACATACAATGAGCTGATTCAGAATACATCTGTTCTTACCTTGCTGTCCATTGACATTAACCAGTCCTATAATCAGAAATACAATCTGAACGTAGAGTTGCTGGTGATTCATTGTTCTGATTTTGCTCTTCTCCTCTCTGGTCAAGAACTGGAATTAGTCCAGTTACATCTTAGCTTTATAGCTCCTCACAGTAGGGGTCATAGGTTAATACGTCTGAGAAACTGGTAGAACAAGGTATAAGACCAGTGGAAGATCATACTCACTCCAGGCAGAATCTTACAGGCAGTGAGAAAAAAAACATTGAAATCACTGATGGATCCATAATGATAAAACAGGCAGACAAGGGTGGAGGTTGTCCTCAATACCAAGGATTATCGGAAATAATGTTGTACACTGGTATCTGATGCCAGAACATATAAAAAACTAAATACCGTATTTGCTCGATTATAAGACGACCCTCATTATATGACGACCCCCCAAACTTTGGATATTCCATTAGGAAAAAAACTAAAAGCCTGAATATAAGACTACCCTATAGGAAAAAAGTTCAACTTGTATATATTCATATGTAAATTGCTTTTTTAATAAAAAATTATGATATCAAAAAATGTATTTCTAGTTTTTATTTCTTTTTATGTGCCAATGCTGCCTTTCTCTTTCCCTTGCCCCCATTTTTCTCTCTCTCCCCCTCCCCTTGTCTGTCTCTTAACCCCCTCACTCCCCTTGTGTCTGTCTCTTAACCCCTTCCCTCCCCTTGACTCTGTCTCTGCCCCCTCCCTCCCCCCTGTCTCTCTGTCCCCCCTGTCTCTCTGTCCCCCTCCCTCCCCCTGTCTCTCTGCCCCCCTCCCTCCCCCCTGTCTCTCTGCCAGCCTCCCTCCCTCCCCCTGTCTCTCTGCCCCCCCTCCCTCCCTTCCCCTTACCTTGATCCCTGGTGGCTAATGGGGGCAGCCGGGGGATGTCTGCACGATACTTGCAGACATCCTCCATGCTGCCCGACAGCTGTCCGTCATAATAGTCTGCCGTGTAGGGCAGCATGGAGGATATCTGCACGTATAGTGCAGACATCCCCCAGCTGCCCGATTGTCCCTGGTGCCTAGTGGGGCAGCAGAGGAAGTCTGCGCGATGAGCGCAGACCTCCCCTGCTGCCGCCCGGCACGCTCGCCGGGACTTCTGTGACGAAAGCTGAAGTACCCGGCTTCTTCACAGAAGCCCCGGCAGTCGTGCCGGGCGGAAGCAGGGGAGTCTGCGCTCGTTGCGCAGACATCCCCTGCTGCTAGAGAGGGGGATTCAGGTCCCCTGCAGCTCTGCAATCTTATAATCTGACCTCAATTTGAGGTCAGATTATAAGAAGACCTCGATTATAAGACGAGGGGTAGTTTTCAGATTTTTTTTTCTGAAAAAAACCTCATCTTATAATCGAGCAAATACGGTATATATGTAATTAAAGTTTATCTTTTAGAGCAAGGTTTATTAAATCGGATATTGAATAAGAGAGAATATGATTCTCTTTGTGTAAAATTTCCTAGATTGCCAGGTTTTTTTTACTAACTCCCTAAAATCCACAAGGTTCCGATAGATCCTCCAAGAGGCCAATCATATTAGGCATTGGCTCCCTGACTTCTAATCTATCACATCATGTAGATCAGTTTTTTCTGCCTGTAGAAGTAGTACACTTAATCATATCACTCTATTGACAATGCCATGATCAGGGAGAGGAACCTGGATAGGGGATGAATATTAGTAGATCATTATAAGCCAACTAGCACTGATAGAGAGAATTAAAAATCATTAATTAGCCATTCAATATGCCCCAATGTGCTTCTGATTTGGTACACAATTCAGACATCAACGATGATTCCAAATCAATACCTGTCTAAACCAGAATCAGCTAAAACAAGCCTGAAAAGCCTAACTGGTAGCTGCTAGCCCTATTAGTAATAACAAATTGCTCTGGCAAAAGCCTTCCAAACCCAGTTTTCAAACGCGCCCCTCCTCCGAAGTGCCCTAAAAAAATCTGGTCTCTGGAGACTTTACATTACATGAATATTTATTTATACAGCGCCAACAATCTACGTTGCGCTAGATGCAGAGCATAGAAGGGAACTACATACTAAATTAGATAAACTAGAACAGACTGGTACATGAGGTATAGAGCCCTGCTCGCAGAGCTTATAATCTAGAGGAACAGACTGATACATGAATACGGAAGGGAGTTCAAGAGAGAGGGGGCAGCTCGGGTGAAATCTTGGAGACTCGAGTGAGAAGTGGTGATTAGATTGGAGGAGAGTTTTAGTCCCACTGAGGTGCGCAAAAGTCGTGCAGGGAGGTATCGGTTAACAAGGGAGGCAATGTACGGAGGGGCGGAGGAGTGGAGAAGCGTGGAGGTTAAAGACATAAGTTTAAATTTTATCCTTGAGCAAACGGGGAGTCAGTGGAGGGCATTGCATAGAGGACTCGCCAAATCAGACCAACGTACAAGAAAGATGAGTCTAGCTGCTGCATTTTGGATAGACTGCAGGGGAGACTGACAAGCCAGAGGTAGTCCTGTCAGGATAACGTTACAATAGTCCAGGCGAGAGATTACAAGCAAGCGCACTAGAACTTTGGTGGTCTCTTCGCTGAGGAATTGGCAAATGCCTGCGATGTTCCTTAGGTGCAACTGACAGGATTTGGCTAAACACTGAATATGAGGAACGAAGGAGAGAGCAGAGTCAAAAGTGACCCCAAGAACTTGGACACAGTCAGCCGGTATGATTGTAGCATTTTAAATGGTGACTTTGAACCCAGGTGTAGGGACAGAGTTTGAGGGAGGGAAGATAATCAGTTCTGTTTTGGAGAGGTTCAGGTAGCGATCAGACATCCAAGCGGAGATGGCTGACAAAAACTCAACTACACGTGACACAAGAGAGGGGGGTTTTGTCAGGGGAGGATATGTAGATCTGAGAATCATCCGTGTACAGGTGGTATTGGAAACCAAAAGATGAGTTATCCCAGAGAGGTAGTGTGGAGGGAAAACAACAGCGGGCCAAGGACCAATCCTTGCAGAACAGCAATAGAGAGCGGAACAGGCAACGATGTCGCACCAGCAAGCAACACTGAATAGGATAGCTCAGATAAGTACGACTCGATCCAAGAGAGTGCCGTACCACCTATGCCAAACAAGGATAATCTATTGAGAAGGAGGTGGTGTCAAAGGCAGCATAGCGATCTAAGAGGATCATCACTGAGAAGTGGCCTTTAGATTTGGCAGAAAGGAGGTCATTTGATACTCTAGTGAGGGCTGTTTCAGTAGAGTGTAAGGGTCTAAAGCCAGATTGAAAAGGGTCAAGTAGGTTATTGATATTGTCAGAAAGTCTGTCAGTTGGGAGTGCACCATTCTCTCCAGCAACTTGGACACAAAGGGGAGAAGGGATATAGGACAGTAGTTACATGGAAGAGTGGGGTCAAGGGAAGATTTTTTCAATACAGGTACGATTCGTGCTTGCTTGAAGGTTGACGGTACTATTCCAGAGGACAGAGAGAGGTTGATGAGATGGGTTAGAGTTGGACAGAGTAGAGGGGAAAGAGAGGATACAAGGTGAGATGGGATGGGATCAAGCGCACAAGTAGTAGATCTCGAGCAGGAGAGCAGATCGTCTACCTCTTTCTCAGCTACAGGGGAAAAGATATTCAGAGAGGTTTGTGGGATGGCAATGAGGAAGGAGGTGAAGTTACACCTGAGAGCATCAACTTTGTTTTTGAAGTGAGAGGCAAGGTCTTGGGCCATAAGAGTGGAGAAGGGCAGAGGAGAGCATTTAACGTTGAGAAGAGATACAGAGAAAAACAAGAAACACACTGCGCCAAAATGTGATAGAACTAGCAGCAACTTAATCAACCAGTGTTTCACTTCTGGTTCGGTACAATAGACAAAGAAAAATAATGAAAAAGTGCGCTTAAACCAACACTTAATATACAACAAAAAGGATTACCCTCAATTCGGTAGCAATCCGCTTGATTTATACATGGAGGGAAAAACAAAAACAAAATAATAATAATATAGTGTAGTATTTTAGTGCAAAAATCGGGAATGTGAAATAAGTGAAAATACTCTCACATATCCCTGAGCAGTATTCTGCTCAGTACATAAAGCTTCATGGGAGCCCACGCAGGGTAGGTGATCCAAGCGTATCCCAGAAGATGAGAGAGCAGAGGAGAGACCGTTAGTAAGGATGTAAAAATTTATTGTAGACAAAATATAAAAGATCTTACATTAAAATAAACAGGATCCAGCAGGCACATGCAGATTAAAACAAGTCCCAGTGTCCAAAGATAATCCCAGCAAGTCTCCTCCTCTCCACAACGCGTTTCGTCCCAGTAGAAATGGGCTTTTTCAAGTGTCCCGATTTTTGCACTAAAATACTACACTATATTATTATTATTATTTTGTTTTTGTTTTTCCCTCCATGTATAAATCAAGCGGATTGCTACCGAATTGAGGGTAATCCTTTTTGTTGTATATTAAGTGTTGGTTTAAGCGCACTTTTTCATTATTTTTCTTTGTCTGTTGAGAAGAGATGTTTGGGATTCGATGAGAGGGTGGATATTAAGGGAGAGAAATAGTGTTGCTTGAATTGAGTGAAGGCAGAGTTCAGAGTTGTAGGAATGCATGAACTTATAATTTAGGAACTCCTCTATGCAGCGTGATTTCCTAAAACACCGATCAGCTGTGCATTTACATTTTGGGATGGACCTTGTTTGCTTTGTGTGCCAAGGTTGTTGGTTGGGTCTCCGGGCACATTTGGCTACAACAGGGGCAATGTTGTCAAGGGCTGAGGTGAGGATGCTGTTGTAAGAGTTAGCAGCTTCCTCTGGACATGAGATGGATGGGAAGGAGGGGAGAGAGGTTTGAAGTAGCATTTCTAACTTTTCCCATTCACCTTTCCCCCTGTCTGACCACCACCTTCCTACCTTCTATCCCACTATACCTCAGTCGACTACTGCACGTCTCCCCCCGACTGAACTCAAAAGACTGCAATCTAACTCCACAGGAGGGTGGAGTTAGATTGCAGTCTTTTGAGTTCAGTCGGGGGGAGACGTGCAGTAGTCGACTGAGGTATAGTGGGATAGAAGGTAGGAAGGTGGTGGTCAGACAGGGGGAAAGGTGAATGGGAAAAGTTAGAAATGCCACATGATTTAGTGAATACTAGGTCTAGAGAGTGACCGACAGTGTGGGTTGGAAAGTTGGTCCACTGGAAGAGGCCAAAGGAAGAGGTGAGGGAGAGGAGTTTTGAAGTAGCAGGAGAGTTGGTTAGGTCAATGGGAATGTTGAAATATCCCAGAATGAGACATGGTACATCATTGGAAAGAAAGTTGGGGAGCCATGCAGAGAACTTGTAAAAAAACTGGGAAGTGGGCCTCGGGGGCCGATAAACAACAGCAACACGAAGGGATAGAGGGAAGAAAAGCCGAATATCGGTACATATTGAGCAGACAGTAGAATGTCACACTACAATCTTTCATCAAAAATATATACAACATCAACATAGCGTATTAGAGTAAACAAGAAGAAAAACATATATAAAATCCGAGGATTAATTTACTGACTGTTGCTGCCTATAGATTTTTTTGATGTGGTGAATCACCACATGGTGAATGCACCAATGTATACTATAGGAGATGGGAGCATTTGGCCAACTCTAAGCCCCAATTTTTATTTGCGGTGGCTACTTGCCCTAAACCCCCATGTGTATAATCTGGGACTGGGATCCATTTGGACAGATGTTTAATTTTGGGTGGCAGGGCTTCTAGGCCTAGTCCACCCTAATTTTATTCGTGGGGAGGGTCATTTTTTAGTAACACACGAGGGTCATTTTTTTATATAATTGTATTTATTTTTAACATTTTCATTTCAATTTTCCAGATATCTTAGCTGAAGCAAGGATGGATATTCAGGACTTCAGATTGTGTTTGTGATATTTAAAGCACATTGATGATTATTTCCATATTCTATTTAAGCTGTGGGTTTTAACGCTTTACTCTGCATTTGTTATAGTAATTGGTTGGGTCTAGACACGTGCATTCGTTTTCGATCGAAACGCATTTTCGGACGAAAATATAATTGTTGTCCATTCGTATGAATAACGAAAACGAAAAACTAATGAAAGCCGAATGAACAAATGCTAAATGAATGAAATTCATTTTTTCATTTGTCCATTTGTCCATTCAGGAGCCAACAGCCACTCTGATATGTCGAATTCAAATTTCCTCTCAATTTCGGTTTAAGTTATTGAATGAAATGCTAACAGCATTACATAAGCCGAAATAGAGTCAAAAAGTGTGGAAATCAGCCAAATTGACCTTACTGTCGAACTCCACAGAACAGAGTAATCAGACATTCAGTATCATATCGGATTAGTTTTTATTCTGCGTAACATTATACTATGCAGAAGAAAACTGATCTTATATGAATAATGACTGTCTTATGACTCTGATCTGATCTCTGATCTGGAATTAGTCCATTCGGCAATTCGGCTTCATTTTGACACATTTCAAAAATAAAGTGGGTCTATTTCACTAAAATTCGAATTTAGTGTTCGACCTTCAAATTTGAATTTTAGTCACTAGACCCAATAGACTTAATTTCGACAACTGTTTAGCATTACATCCAACAGCCTTAAAGAAGAATTAGTGGATGAATGGATGAATTCCACAGCTCAGACATACTATTAGTGTATAATTTGGGGAATGCTTTTAGTTTGAATAAAAAAAATCTATAAACTGTATGTCTGTCTGTATTTGTCAATTTTGTATCACGTGTTACTAAGCATTTTGATAATTATGGATGTGAAACGTTCAAACTTTTTTTTTTTAAAACATGTAATACATATTAAAAAAAAAGTTTACATTTCATATTTATTATTATCAAAATACTTAGTAATACAATCCATGTTATGTGTTAAATGCTTATACTGACTTTGCCTCCAATTCACTCCCTGTATTTCACATAGATTGTGAAGTACAGAGCGAGAATGGCAGCGAAATGACAGTGAAAGGAAAAAACAAACTAATTTACTGTTTAAAAAAAGTTAACCCTTCCCCTGTTGATGACCATTTTTTTTTTTTTTACTGTGATCAGTTTCCTTCCAAGTTTCTGGCCCTCATTTTATTTTTTCTTATAATTTTATTTTTGCAATTTTACTATATTACTTATATTCTTTTCATGTATTAATTTAATTACAGTTAACTCCTGCAGGCCTGTGCTGTAATTCTGACGAGCGCAAACTTTCAACTGCTCCCCTTTTATATGTATTTTTGAATATTAAATTGTAGATCATTTATATGTGGATACGTGGTATCCATCCAAAGAAAATTCTAACATATAACTTGTATGGGTGCGTTAAATGAGAGAGAGGAAAACTATGTTTAATCAACCACATATCAAAATGGAAAACTCACCTCTGGTCATTAGCCTAGGAAAATCCCTGGTTCTTTAAGGGTTAATGCATGCTTTAGGAGTATCCCTGACTGAATGGCATAATATACCAGTAACGTGCTCTAAGATTTTTCATGGGACAGTTCCGATTTTGGGGGGGTGTCACGCTGTCCCGTCGAGCTCTACCTCTGTTCTACTTTTTGGAAGAGAGGGAGAATTCATCAGAACAGTGGAAATAAAAACTGCAACACCGTGTTGAGACAGTAATTTCAGACTTAAGTCCAAAGTAGCCTCAATAAAGGTTACTGGCCCTTTAAAGCCAACAGATAACTTTTGAAACTGTCAGCTATGAATATTATATAAACCATGTATGTTTTATTTCTTTAAATTTAATATGCAGCATATCAAAAAAATGTTTATACACTTTTATTAATATTATTTTAATCACACTTTTGGGTTTACATCTACACCACTAACATTTGAATTTCTATCTTTTTATCAGTTTTATTTCAACAAAATGATGTCCTTAAGCTTCTATATACGAATTCCCCAACCACTTAGAGACAAATTTCGACAGCTCAATAGCATAGGTAAGGGATGACATTCGGATGATTTCAACTCTTGCAATCAAATTCTCCAACCTTATACTATAGAAGTGAGGCCATTTTCGTCCATTGCTACATTCATTTCACTATTCAATTCATGTTCATTCAATACATAGTATAAGGTTGGGGAATTTGGATGAAAGAGACGCATTTCGACAGCTCAATAGCATAAGGTGGGGGATGAAATTCATATGAAATTCCGGTGAATTTGACTCTTTGAACCGAATTCTCCAATAGGTGAAATATTTTCCATTCGTATGAATGAATATAACGAAAGGAACTTAATGAACGAATTTAATCCGAAACGAATGCAGCAATGGACAAGATTCGTTTTGGACCAAATAAATAAAATTTTCATCTGAATGGACGAAAAATTTAATGTAAGGGTCCCAGACCCCGTTTCCTTCGAAAACGGGGTCCCTTACCTGCAGCCACCTCCGTTGCCGCCAGACGGAGGGGAAGGCCGTCGCGCGCTGGGCCGCATCCCCGGACTCCAGTAACTCGCGTCCCGCGAGTTGCTGGTGCCTCTGGTATACAGATGGCGGGGGGCGTGGCCTGACGCGCGATTAGGTTTTTTCCATTGGTGGAGACAGCGGGGGTGTGGCACAGGGCTGACACTCACCCTAACGAGTGTATGCTTCCTCATGCAGGTGGGTGGTCTTCCCTAATTGAAGGAGGCGGGGTGATTCACCTGACAGCCCTTAAATACAAAGCACTGAATTCAATCAGTGCTTGTGTATTGAGCTGCTAAGGTGTCTATACCCTTGGTTCCTACTTCAGCGTCCCTATCTTCCTGATATCCCTCCTAGTATTTTGACTCCCCGGATTTTGACCTCGGCTCTCCTCTCGTTTATCCTGACTTCTCCTGCCCTCGATCCTGGCTCTAACTGGTTACCCCTTTGCTTCTTCCAAAACTTGTACTTGCCGCTGTTTCCCTGAATTGGCTATTCTCCACCTGCCTGCCATAGGCTTCCAGCCTCTAACTCCTATCGGATCTTACATTTAATTTTCTCCGTTCTCTAGTGTTGTCTAATTTGCGCAGTTGGGTGAGGGCTCAGTTTCACAGCTCCAACTTCTCACACTTTACAATAAAATCATAATTTCAAAGACAATGCATTGGGTCATCCACCAAGTAAATTCATTAATTGAAAACTGAAAGGTATAGAAACAGGTTACAAACAATAAGAGCATTTTATGTAATTTTTACAGTGGAGGGCAGTGGTTTCCCATCATTCTACCCCTCCACATTTATTCTCCCCCAATTTGTGTGTGTGGGGAGGTACATTCTCCTTCTTTCCTTTCTCTCATGATTAGGACATTGGGGTAATTATAATATCACTGCTGTCTGTTAGCTACACAGTATTGCGGGTGAAATGATGTCACCAAGTCCTCTCGGAACTCCGGCTTTCCATGCAAACATACAAACAACTTGATACAAATGTGAGAACTTTATTGATCAGACGCAGGTGAGGTTTCAACTCTCACAAGTTTTGGTCAGGCCTTATACATATCGCATAGTACATAACTACATAGCGTGTAGTTCAAAGTAGTGTCACCTTGTCCTTAGGGGACTTCAGATTATTTTGTGAAAAGTTAAATAGATAGATACTCCCACAATATATAGGAAGTTACTTTTATTGCTATTTATAGAAATGTATAAAAAGTGTAAAAAGAAGTGCCTGTGATCCCATTGTGAAAAAATAAGAAATAAAATATTAAAAACAAAAGTCTTTGTTTCTAAATGAGAATAAAACATTATCTCAGTTGTAAATGTAGTGACCTGGGTAATATTTCAGTAAACTATGTATCCAGCATTGCAAGAAGACGGGTCATTATCAGTAAACTATACTATCCGACGTTACAAACCAGTCTTTCTTTACCTGAAATACTTGCAATGCTGGATTGCACAGTTTACAGAAATATTTCACCAATCTGTGCTATCTAGCCTTCAAAAACCAGTCTTCGTTACCTGGAATTCTTGCAATGTTATAATTAGATTTACAACTGAGATAAACACAGCCTTTTGGTTTTAATATGTTATTTGCCATTTTGAGCATGCAAGGATTCATTTTTATACTTTTTATACATTTTAATACATATCAATAAACGTTACACCTTTATGTATTGTGGGAGTATATATCTATTTACACTCAATATATCTATTTCTACATTTTGGGTTACCCCCTATTTCAGTATTTCCATACAAGATTGGAAGATTCATCTTTACATTGTATTTACTTGCAACAAGACAAAAAATTAAGGAAACAAAAAAAATAGAAGGTGATCAGATGATATAAACATTAAAATAAATCAACAGAACTGAAATCCTTATATAAAAACACATATACCATCTATTTAACACTTATGTCTTACAGCCAATGAAACAAAAAGCCAAGACCTTTATATTTACAAATTGAAATCCACTTTGAGTTTAGCTTGGAGCCACCTAGTTTGTGTAGACATCATGTCTTCTTCACTAAAGCTATCGTAAAACAGTCTAAACAATGCTCTCCTTTTTCCTTATTTTTTTAATATTTCATATTATTATTTCTGCAAAGGAGCAGCAGCTTATGGTTTATCAGTCAACTAATTAGATTACATGTAATGCCCATAGAAGGGTAATGTTCCCTCTAATGTTTAGTAGTTGGTGTGCCCAGAGATGTTATACTGTGCAAATGTGTTTTGCTTGTTATAAAGATGTGCAGCAACCTCCAAAAATACAAACTGTGATTGTTTGCGGATGACAACTTGGTAGCACTAAGCAGACAATTCAGAATAAACCATGTGCAAATATATGCAAAAAAAAACCCCAAGAAGCACCTTAATGATGCTATGTAAAACAAGTGGCACTTACTCAAATAAAGCAATAAAGATGATGAATATCCAATAATGGAAACAGGCTGTTTAATCAGCATATATGACATACATGAAGTACAGCAGGAGTATCTACTCCTATGATGAAGTCAATAATTGGACTTCAGCATGTATCCATTATTGTGGTCAACTATATGTTAAAACAAAAACATACATGTTTGCAGATTTAGAACAAAAATATGCCAATCCAAACAGAGAAATCTTCAATTAGATCAGAATCAAGCATATTCTACAAACACAGTTACAAACTGGCCTAAACTCTGAAGCACTCAAAGGCTATACGCACATATCCTGCTAAAAGAAAAACAGTATTATCTGTCAGTTATAATAACTTACTTTCCTTCCCTTTATCCCTCAAAAAACTATGTGTAACTACGGATATAATGTATGGATCACAGCATATCTGCCCACTTCACACAGGGGCGGGCTGGGCCGGGGGGCAGGGTGGCAATTGCCCCCCAGGCCGCCCTAAACTATGTAAAACACGGCCGCTGGGCCAGTGTTTAAAAAAAAAAAAAACGCGCTTGCAGGCAGAGACTGAGGTGAGAAGGGATCGGAAGATCCCCTCTCACCTCCGCTCTGCCTGCAAAGCTGCACGGGGAGCCGAACAGGCAGCACAGAGAAACCTCCGTGCTGCCTGTTCGGCTCCCCGTGCAGTGTGCCGACACGGAAGTGCCGACAGTCACGTGATCGGCGCTCTGACGTCAGACGCGCTCCGATCACGTGACCTGTCGGTACAACCGCCGGGAGGCCGAACAGGCAGCATGGAGGGACCATGCTGCCTGCCACCAGGTAAGTCCTCCTGCCACTAGCCACCAGGGAAGTCCTGCCACTAGCCACCAGGGAAGTCCTGCCACTAGCCACCAGGGAAAAAGGTAAGGGGGGGGGGCAAAAAACACTGGCATATTATTGGGCAAATTGGCTGGGGCATATTACATGGCAAATAAGACTGGCATATTATTGGGCAAATTGGCTGGGGCATATTACATGGCAAATAAGACTGGCATATTATTGGGCAAATTGGCTGGGGAATATTACATGGCAAATAAGACTGGCATATTATTGGGCAAATTGGCTGGGGCATATTACATGGCAAATAAGACTGGCATATTATTGGGCAAATTGGCTGGGGCATATTACATGGCAAATAAGACTGGCATATTATTGGGCAAATTGGCTGGGGAATATTACATGGCAAATAAGACTGGCATATTATTGGGCAAATTGGCTGGGGAATATAACATGGCAAATAAGACTGGCATATTATTGGGCAAATTGGCGGGGGCATATTACATGGCAAATAAGACTGGCATATTATTGGGCAAATTGGCTGGGGCATATTACATGGCAAATAAGACTGGCATATTATTGGGCAAATTGGCTGGGGCATATTACATGGCAAATAAGACTGGCATATTATTGGGCAAATTGGCTGGGGCATATTACATGGCAAATAAGACTGGCATATTATTGGGCAAATTGGCTGGGGCATATTACATGGCAAATAAGACTGGCATATTATTGGGCAAATTGGCTGGGGCATATTACATGGCAAATAAGACTGGCATATTATTGGGCAAATTGGCTGGGGCATATTACATGGCAAATAAGACTGGCATATTATTGGGCAAATTGGCTGGGGCATATTACATGGCAAATAAGACTGGCATATTATTGGGCAAATTGGCTGGGGAATATTACATGGCAAATAAGACTGGCATATTATTGGGCAAATTGGCTGGGGAATATTAAATGGCAGAATAACACTGGCATATTATTGGACAAATCGTCTGGGGAATATTAAATGGCAGAATAAGACTGGCATATTAATGGGCAAAATGGCTGGGGAATATTAAATGGCAATTAACACTGGCATATTGGGCAAATTAGCAGGGGCATATTAAATGGCAGATAACCTTGGAATATTATTGGGCAAATTTACTGAGTTATATTAAATTGCAGAATAACACTGGCATATTATGGGACAAATTGGCTGGGGAATATTAATGGCAAATAATATTGGAAATGTGTATGTAATGGGGTGATGGAGGCATGTAAATGTGGTGATGGGGCATGTCCTGGTGTGCAACGTGGGTTATGGGTCATGTCGTAGGTGTGCAACGTGGGTAGGGGGGGGGGTGCCCACATTTTGGGATATTGGGTGTCTAAATCCTGGCATGTTGAAGGGCATAATCCTGGCATATTGAGGGGAAAATCCTGGCATATTGAGGGGGCATCATCTTGGCATATTGAGGGGAAAATCCTGGCATATTGGGTGTCTAAATCCTGGCATATTGAGGGGCATAATCCTGGCATTTTGAGGGGCATAATCCTGGCATATTTAGGGGAAAATCCTGGCATATTGAGGGGGCATCATCTTGGCATATTGAGGAGAAAATCCTGGCATATTGGGCGTCTAAATCCTGGCATATTGAGGGGCATAATCCTGGCATACTGAGGGGCATAATCCTGGCATTTTGTAAGGGAAAATTCTAGCATATTAAATGGCAAATCCTGGCATATTGTGGGGGAAAATCCTGGCAATATTCGTTATAAAACAAGGAAAAGATGGCCGTGGATGGGGAGGCGATTCGATGGTGCAATGGGCCACTTGACTGGATTTGCCCCCCAGGCCTAAGGCTGCCAGCCCTCCCCTGACTTCACAACATATCATCAAGCTGACCCAAGCAAATTACAGTTTATGGGAATAGCACAACTTAAGAAACACTGGCGAGGAGAAGATCTACCGTATTTGCTCGAATATAAGACAAGGTGTTTTTCAGAGCAAATGCTCTGAAAAATCCTCCTCGTCTTACATTCGAGGTCTTCTTATAATCTGACTTCAAATTGAGGTCGGATTATAAGACATGGATCCAGGTCCCCAGCAGAGCTGCAGGGGACCTGGATCCCCCTCTCTAGCAGCAGGGGAAGTCTGCGCGATGAGCCCAGGTTCCCCTGCTGCCGCCCGGCACGACCGCCGGGGCTTCTGTGAAGAAGCCGGGAACTTCCGCTTTCGTCACAGAAGTCCCGGCGAGCGTGCCGGGCGGCAGCAGGGGAGTTCTGCGCTCATCGCGCAGATATCCCCTGCTGCCCCACTAGCCACCAGGGAGAATCGGGCAGCTGGGGGATGTCTGCACGATACGTGCAGATATCCTCCATGCTGCCCGACACGGCAGACTATTATGACGGACCAGCTGTACGAGACGAGAGAAGTTTTGGGGGAGAGAGAGACAACGCTGGGGGGGAAAGAGACAGCTGGGGGAGCGGGAGAGAGGCCGCATTGGCACATAAAAGCAAATAAAAACAAGAAATGCATTTGTATAATATAAACTTTTTATTAAATATTAAAAAGCAATTTACATATATAAAAGTTAAACTTTTTTCCTATAGGGTAGTCTTATAATCAGGCTTTTAGTTTTTTTCCTAAAGGAATGTAGAAATTTGGGGGGGTCGTCTTATAATCAGGGTCGTCTGATCTGCAAAGAGAAATGGGACAAAATCCTTCCTGAGATGTGTGCAAACCTGGTGGCCAACTACAAGAAATGTCTCATCTCTGTGATTGCCAACAAGGGTTTTTCCACCAAGTACTAAGTCAAAGAGGTTAAATACTTAATTCACTCATTAAAATGCAAATCAATTTAAAACTTTTTTGGCATGCATTTTTATGGATTTTTTTTGTTATTTTGTCTCTCACTGTTAAAATATACCTACCATTAAAATTATAGACTGATCATTTCTTTGTCAGTGGATAAAAGGGTGAGACAGCGCTATATATAAAGATGCAAAATGAAAATACAAACTCCAGAGACAGATGAATATAAAAAGATATAAATTTATTACAAGAAAAAAAGGTGAGAAATAATAAAAATATACATTTCTAGATATATAACAAAAGCCAAAAATCCATGGTCACTAGATATATATGGATAAGTGATCACATGGATAATGAACATACATATTAAAAGTACATAAATGGTGTACAAAAAGATAAAAAAAAAAGCCACAAATGGGCAAAAAATAAACAATACACAGAAAATATAATAAAATCCCTTACCCACTGGGTCTGTTCACCTGGCCAGGTATATTGAACAGTTCTGGATGGTTTGCACTATAAAAACAGCTACACCCCACAGGACGCGTTTCGAATTTCTTCCTCAGCTGGTGGGTGGTAGTGCAACCTGCATCAAGCAAAACTACCCTCAGGTGACTGCTGTCGAAAACCTATATCAAGCAAAACTATTCTCAAGTAAATCCTGTCTTAACGTGTATCCAGAAAAGTACCCTCAGATGACTGCTGTCTAAACCTGTATCAAGCAAAACTACTCTCAAGTAAATGCTGTCTAAACGTGTATCCAGAAAAGTACCCTCAGGTGACTGCTGTCTAAACCTGTATCAAGTAAAACTACCCTCAGGTGACTGCTGTCTAAACCTGGATCAAGTAAAACTACCCTGAGGTGACTGATGTATAAGCCTGTATTAACCAAAACTACCCTCAGGTGACTGCTGTCTAAATGTGTATCAAGTAAAAGTACCCTCAGATGACTGCTGTCTAAACCTGTATCAAGTAAAATACCCTCAGGTGACTGCTGTCTAAATGTGTATCAAGCAAAAGTACCCTCAGATGATTGCTGTCTAAACCTGTATCAAGTAAAACTACCCTCAGGTGACTGCTGTCTAAACCTGGATCAAGTAAAACTACCCTGAGGTGACTGATGTATAAGCCTGTATTAACCAAAACTACCCTCAGGTGACTGCTGTCTAAATGTGTATCAAGTAAAAGTACCCTCAGATGACTGCTGTCTAAACCTGTATCAAGTAAAATACCCTCAGGTGACTGCTGTCTAAATGTGTATCAAGCAAAAGTACCCTCAGATGATTGCTGTCTAAACCTGTATCACGCTGAAATACCCTCAGGTAACTGCTGTCTAAAACTGTATCAAGCAAAACTACACTCAGGTGACTGCTGTCTAAACCTGTTTCAAGCAAAACTACCCTCAGGTGAATGCTGTCTAAAGCTGTATCAAATAAAAGTACTCCTAGATGGCTGCTGTCTAAACCTGTATCAAGCAAAAGTGCCCTCAGGTGACTGCTGTCTAAACCTATATCAAGCAAAAGTCCTCTCAAGTGACTGCTGTCTAAACCTATATCAAGCAAAAGTCCCCTCAAGTGACTGCTGTCAAAACCTGTATCAAGCAAAACTACTTCCCTCGAAATCTTTCACAGGACTTCCATTCATGGATTGTAGGTCACCACTAATGGTGTGCAGTCTCCTTTTTGTGGGTGCTGGTATCTCAGGAGACGTTCTCTGAAGGTTTTAGTGGCTTTCTTTATTTGAGAGTCTGTGATATTTGCACTGTAGCCGTGGTTGACCTTCCTGAGGTTCTGAATATGTTCATCACAGTCTGTGGTATCCGAGCAGATGTGATTGTATCTGATGGCTTGGCTATAGATTATTGAGTTTCTGGTATGTCTGGGATGGAAACTGTTATGTTTCAGGTAGGTTGGTCTGTTGGTTTTTGGTAGAGTAAAGTCTGAAACCAGTTGTTCTTGATGGTGGTGTCCGGGAAGTGAATGTTTGTGTGAAAGTAACTCAGTGTTAGGTTTATATTGGGAAAACCACTTACACACCAAGGGGGGTTAAAAATAATTAATGACAGTCCGGACAGAGTATAGATAGGGTATGTATTTATAGTACCAAAAGATTCAAAAGTAAAATCATGCAAAGCTCTAGGTAAGTGGTACCAGTGCTGCAAAGTAGTGCAAAATATCCAGTAAACACCAGCAAAAAGAAAACATGTTCACTAAAATTCTTATCTCTGAAATGTTGTAATACACCATCACATCTATCTAATACACCATCACATCTATCTAATACACCATCACATCTATCTAATACACCATCACATCTATCTAATACAGCATCACATCTATCTAATACACCATCACATCTATGTAATACACCATCACATCTATCTAATACACCATCACATCTATCTAATACACCATCACATCTATCTAATACACCATCACATCTATCTAATACACCATCACATCGATCTGATACACCATCACATCTATCTAATACACCATCACATCTATCTAATGCACCATCACATCTATCTGTTACACCATCACATCTATCTAATACACATCGCATCTATCTGATACACCATCACATCTATCTAATACTCCATCACATCTATCTGATACACCATCACATCTATCTGATACACCATCACATATATCTGATACACCATCACATCTATCTGATACACCATCATATCTATCTAATACACCATCACATCTATCTGATACACCATCACATCTATATGATACACCATCACATCTATATGATACACCATCACATCTATCTAATGCACCATCACATCTATGTAATACACCATCACATCTATCTAATACACCATCACATCTATCTAATACACCATCACATCTATCTAATACACCATCACATCTATCTGATACACCATCAAATCTATCTAATACACCATCACATCTATCTGATACACCATCACATCTATCTGATACACCATCACATCTATATGATACACCATCACATCTATCTAATGCACCATTACATCTATCTAATACTCCATCACATCTATCTGATACACCATCACATCTATCTAATACACCATCACATCTATCTATTGCACCATTACATCTATCTAATACACCATCACATCTATCTAATACACCATCACATCTATCTAATACACCATCACCTCTATGTAATACACCATCACATCTATCTAATACACCATCACATCTATCTGATACACCATCACATCTATCTGATACACCATCACATATATCTGATACACCATCACATCTATCTGATACACCATCACATCTATCTAATACACCTTCACATCTATCTGATACACCATCACATCTATCTGATACACCATCACATCTATATGATACACCATCACATCTATCTAATGCACCATTACATCTATCTAATACTCCATCACATCTATCTGATACACCATCACATCTATCTAATACACCATCACATCTATCTATTGCACCATTACATCTATCTAATACACCATCACATCTATCTAATACACCATCACATCTATATAATACACCATCACATCTATCTAATACACCATCACCTCTATGTAATACACCATCACATCTATCTAATACACCATCACATCTATCTAATACACCATCACATCTATCTAATACACCATCACATCTATCTGATACACCATCACATCTATCTGATACACCATCACATCTATATGATACACCATCACATCTATCTAATGCACCATTACATCTATCTAATACTCCATCACATCTATCTGATACACCATCACATCTATCTAATACACCATCACATCTATCTATTGCACCATTACATCTATCTAATACACCATCACATCTATCTAATACACCATCACATCTATCTAATACACCATCACCTCTATGTAATACACCATCACATCTATCTAATACACCATCACATCTATCTAATACACCATCACATCTATCTGATACACCATCACATCTATCTGATACACCATCACATCTATCTAATACACATCACATCTATCTGATACACCATCACATATATCTGATACACCATCACATCTATCTGATACACCATCACATCTATCTGATACACCATCACATATATCTGATACACCATCACATCTATCTGATACACCATCACATCTATCTAATACACCTTCACATCTATCTGATACACCATCACATCTATCTGATACACCATCACATCTATATGATACACCATCACATCTATCTAATGCACCATTACATCTATCTAATACTCCATCACATCTATCTGATACACCATCACATCTATCTAATACACCATCACATCTATCTATTGCACCATTACATCTATCTAATACACCATCACATCTATCTAATACACCATCACATCTATATAATACACCATCACATCTATCTAATACACCATCACCTCTATGTAATACACCATCACATCTATCTAATACACCATCACATCTATCTAATACACCATCACATCTATCTAATACACCATCACATCTATCTGATACACCATCACATCTATCTAATACACCATCACATCTATCTGATACACCATCACATCTATCTGATACACCATCACATCTATATGATACACCATCACATCTATCTAATGCACCATTACATCTATCTAATACTCCATCACATCTATCTGATACACCATCACATCTATCTAATACACCATCACATCTATCTATTGCACCATTACATCTATCTAATACACCATCACATCTATCTAATACACCATCACATCTATCTAATACACCATCACCTCTATGTAATACACCATCACATCTATCTAATACACCATCACATCTATCTAATACACCATCACATCTATCTAATACACCATCACATCTATCTGATACACCATCAGATCTATCTAATACACCATCACATCTATCTGATACACCATCACATCTATCTGATACACCATCACATCTATCTAATACACCATCACATCTATCTGATACACCATCACATCTATCTAATACACCATCACATCTATCTAATACACCATCACATCTATCTAATACACCATCACCTCTATGTAATACACCATCACATCTATCTATTGCACCATTACATCTATCTAGACACCATCCCATCTATCTAATACACCATCCCATCTATCTGATACACCATCACATCTATCTAATACACCATCACATCTATCTGATACACCATCACATCTATCTAATACACCATCACATCTATCTAATACACCATCACATCTATCTGATACACCATCACATCTATCTGATACACCATCACATCTATCTGATACACCATCACATCTATCTAATACACCATCACATCTATCTAATACACCATCACATCTATCTGATACACCATCACATCTATCTGATACACCATCACATCTATCTAATACACCATCACATCTATGTAATACACCATCACATCTATCTGATACACCATCACATCTATCTAATACACCATCACATCTATCTGATACACCATCAAATCTATCTGATACACCATCACATCTATCTGATACACCATCACATCTATCTGATACACCATCACATCTATCTAATACACCATCACATCTATCTAATACACCATCACCTCTATGTAATACACCATCACATCTATCTAATACACCATCACATCTATCTAATACACCATCACATCTATCTGATACACCATCACATCTATCTGATACACCATCACATCTATCTAATACACATCACATCTATCTGATACACCATCACATATATCTGATACACCATCACATCTATCTAATACACATCACATCTATCTGATACACCATCACATATATCTGATACACCATCACATCTATCTGATACACCATCACATCTATCTGATACACCATCACATATATCTGATACACCATCACATCTATCTGATACACCATCACATCTATCTAATACACCTTCACATCTATCTGATACACCATCACATCTATCTGATACACCATCACATCTATATGATACACCATCACATCTATCTAATGCACCATTACATCTATCTAATACTCCATCACATCTATCTGATACACCATCACATCTATCTAATACACCATCACATCTATCTATTGCACCATTACATCTATCTAATACACCATCACATCTATCTAATACACCATCACATCTATATAATACACCATCACATCTATCTAATACACCATCACCTCTATGTAATACACCATCACATCTATCTAATACACCATCACATCTATCTAATACACCATCACATCTATCTAATACACCATCACATCTATCTGATACACCATCACATCTATCTAATACACCATCACATCTATCTGATACACCATCACATCTATCTGATACACCATCACATCTATATGATACACCATCACATCTATCTAATGCACCATTACATCTATCTAATACTCCATCACATCTATCTGATACACCATCACATCTATCTAATACACCATCACATCTATCTATTGCACCATTACATCTATCTAATACACCATCACATCTATCTAATACACCATCACATCTATCTAATACACCATCACCTCTATGTAATACACCATCACATCTATCTAATACACCATCACATCTATCTAATACACCATCACATCTATCTAATACACCATCACATCTATCTGATACACCATCAGATCTATCTAATACACCATCACATCTATCTGATACACCATCACATCTATCTGATACACCATCACATCTATCTAATACACCATCACATCTATCTGATACACCATCACATCTATCTAATACACCATCACATCTATCTAATACACCATCACATCTATCTAATACACCATCACCTCTATGTAATACACCATCACATCTATCTAATACACCATCACATCTCTCTAATACACCATCACATCTATCTAATACACCATCACATCTATCTGTTACACCATCACATTTATCTGATACACCATCACATCTATCTGATACACCATCACATCTATCTGATACGCCATCACATCTATCTAATACACCATCACATCTATCTGATACACCATCACATCTATCTGATAAACCATCACATCTATCTGATACACCATCACATCTATGTAATACACCATCACATCTATCTGATACACCATCACATCTATCTGATACACCATCACATCTATCTGATACACCATCACATCTATCTAATACACCATCACATCTATCTGATACACCATCACATCTATCTGATACACCATCACATCTATCTAATACACCATCACATCTATCTATTGCACCATTACATCTATCTAGACACCATCCCATCTATCTAATACACCATCCCATCTATCTGATACACCATCACATCTATCTAATACACCATCACATCTATCTTATACACCATCACATCTATCTAATACACCATCACATCTATCTGATACACCATCACATCTATCTGATACACCATCACATCTATCTGATACACCATCACATCTATCTAATACACCATCACATCTATCTAATACACCATCACATCTATCTGATACACCATCACATCTATCTGATACACCATCACATCTATCTAATACACCATCACATCTATCTAATACACCATCACATCTATGTAATACACCATCACATCTATGTAATACACCATCACATCTATCTAATACACCATCACATCTATCTAATACACCATCACATCTATCTAATACACCATCACATCTATCTAATACACCATCTCATCTATCTAATACACCATCACATCTATCTGATACACCATCACATCTCTCTAATACACCATCACATCTCTCTAATACACCATCACATCTATCTAATACACCATCACATCTATCTGATACACCATCACATCTATCTGATACACCATCACATCTATCTGATACACCATCACATCTATCTGATACGCCATCACATCTATCTAATACACCATCACATCTATCTGATACACCATCACATCTATCTGATAAACCATCACATCTATCTGATACACCATCACATCTATGTAATACACCATCACATCTATCTGATACACCATCACATCTATCTAATACACCATCACATCTATCTGATACACCATCAAATCTATCTGATACACCATCACATCTATCTGATACACCATCACATCTATCTGATACACCATCACATCTATCTAATGCACCATCACATCTATCTACTACACCATCACATCTATCTGATACACCATCACATCTATCTAATACACAATCACATCTATCTATTGCACCATTACATCTATCTAATACACCATCACATCTATCTAATACACCATCACATCTATCTGATACACCATCACATCAATCTAATACACCATCACATCTATCTGATACACCATCACATCTATCTAATACACCATCACATCTATCTAATACACCATTACATCTATCTGATACACCATCACATCTATCTGATACGCCATCACATCTATCTAATACACCATCACATCTATCTGATACACCATCACATCTATCTGATAAACCATCACATCTATCTGATACAACATCACATCTATGTAATACACCATCACATCTATCTGATACACCATCACATCTATCTGATACACCATCACATCTATCTAATACACCATCACATCTATCTGATACACCATCACATCTATCTGATACACCATCACATCTATCTAATACACCATTACATCTATCTATTGCACCATTACATCTATCTAATACACCATCCCATCTATCTAATACACCATCCCATCTATCTGATACACCATCACATCTATCTAATACATCATCACATCTATCTGATACACCATCACATCTATCTAATACACCATCACATCTATCTAATACACCATCACATCTATCTGATACACCATCACATCTATCTGATACACCATCACATCTATCTGATACACCATCACATCTATCTAATACACCATCACATCTATCTAATACACCATCACATCTATCTGATACACCATCACATCTATCTGATACACCATCACATCTATCTAATACACCATCACATCTATCTAATACACCATCACATCTATCTAATACACCATCACATCTATGTAATACACCATCACATCTATGTAATACACCATCACATCTATCTAATACACCATCACATCTATCTAATACACCATCACATCTATCTAATACACCATCACATCTCTGTAATACACCATCACATCTATCTAATACACCATCTCATCTATCTAATACACCATCACATCTATCTGATACACCATCACATCTCTCTAATACACCATCAAATCTATCTAATACACCATCACATCTATCTGATACACCATCACATCTCTCTAATACACCATCACATCTATCTAATACACCATCACATCTATCTGATACGCCATCACATCTATCTAATACACCATCACATCTATCTGATACACAATCACATCTATCTGATAAACCATCACATCTATCTGATACACCATCACATCTATGTAATACACCATCACATCTATCTGATACACCATCACATCTATCTAATACACCATCACATCTATCTGATACACCATCAAATCTATCTGATACACCATCACATCTATCTGATACACCATCACATCTATCTGATACACCATCACATCTATCTAATGCACCATCACATCTATCTAATTCACCATCACATCTATCTGATACACCATCACATCTATCTAATACACAATCACATCTATCTATTGCACCATTACATCTATCTAATACACCATCACATCTATCTAATACACCATCACATCTATCTGATACACCATCACATCTATCTGATACACCATCACATCTATCTAATACACCATCACATCTATCTAATACACCATTACATCTATCTAATACACCATCACATCTATCTAATACACCATCACATCCATCTAATACACCATCACATCTATCTGATACACCATCACATCTATCTAATACACCATCACATCTATCTGACACACCATCACATCTATCTGATACACCATCACATCTATCCGATACACCATCACATCTATCTGATAAACCATCACATCTATCTGAGACCAATGTTTGTTCACTAACAATTCTTCTTACACTGTAAGCTATTGTGCTTTTGTTGGTTCAGGAAGGGAAGACCGTTAAGGCTCTCAAAAATCTCTTTCTTTGAACCGGGTAACAAAGGAAATAAATTACTAAGGTATAAAAATCACTCCTGACCCCAACAACCTAATAGAAGCAAACTTTCTTCCACTTCTAAGACAAGTCAACCAAAATCTCATGGTAACTGAGAAACAACGAAATATCATGGTGGGGACGAGTCAACATGATAAAATCCTATATATTACCTAAATGGCTCTATCTTTTTAGACTAATACCATTAAGATTCCCGAGCCCTGGCTTAAAGTAGTACAGTCATCCTTTCTGAGATATATCTGGAAGGGGAAAAAGCCCATAATAAGTCTTTATATGTTGTCAAAAAAAATAGATAAGGGAGATCTGGGTCTACCCAATATAAAGGATAACTTTAGAGTAAACATGCTAAATCACCTAATCTCTACTCAAAGAAAGGCCGCAAATAGAGAAGACGGGTACCAACTTGAGAAAAAACAAGTTCAAAATGTGGAATTGGATACATTAATTTGGACATAGGACAATACAGCTAGAGTGTCAAACTCCTTAGTATTGGGAAATATTATGACCTGCTGCTAAAAATTAAGAAAACAAATAGATTTAATGAATAAAATAATTAAAACCATGAATATAAAAATCGACTCCGAAGATGTGGCAGATATAAGCCTAAACTCCTGTGTAAAGAAGGGTATAAATAGAATAACAGATTTACTTAAGGATAAAAAATTTAAAAATTTCAAACATCTACAAGAAGAATTTAAGCTTGACGAATCGGATTTTCAGCTATATTAGTTTAAAAAAAACTTTATAAACCGCTAATAGATAAGAGTAACAAAAGAATTAACAAACCAGAGATAGCCATATCCAAACCAGTAAATAGATGCCAGAAAACGGAACTAAAGCCATACTAAAGTGGAATAGAGACCTACATAAAACAATAAACTCAGAACATCTGATTGCTTCACAAAAAAGGCACATAAAGCTACATACTGCCTAAATGTATTGGAGACCTTCTATAAAATGGTAAATAGATGGTATTATGTCCAGCGTAAACTGTCAAGAATGTATGCGTTGACCTCAGATCTTTGCTGAAGATGCAATGCTGACATACGGTCATAAGTTAATATATGGTGGGAATGTGAAAAAATAAAAGGAACATGGAAACATGTTCTCAGTAATAAAAAAAAAACTAACAATGGGTATCCTCCTGGAATCCACACCGGCTTACTGCCACTAGACTGGTCTACAGAAATTACATTCGTAATAGTGCATATAATCTTGGCAACCTTAGTAGTTATGGCAAGACAGTGGAAGGGCAATAAAGAAAATAGAATGGAAACTCATACATGTGCATATTATGCATCAAATGGAAAAAGCATGAGCTAGACTGGGCCATACAGATCCCCACGCTTTGGTCTTTTGTAAAATTGCCATTTTGATTCTACTCGGTTTATAATTCCAAATAAATTTTAAAAGTGTTGAATGTATTAATTTGAAAAATGATATGGGGATTTTGAGAGGGATGGCTCTAATGAAATATAATATTTTTGGGAGGACATTCATCTTAATCGAGTTAATTTTGCCTAACCAAGAGATTTCAAGATTACACCAATTTTCTATGTCTTCTCTAATTTTTGGGCAATTTTTTCTCAAGTTGCAATCATGCATCCTTGATAGATTCTTACATAAGTGTATGCCTAAAAATGACATATTAGAATCTCTCCAATCAAAACCAAATTTATTTTTTAGAGAATCCAAATCAAGTCTCAGGACAAAAAAAAGAAAGAGCTTGTGATTTGGTAGTGTTTCATTTATATTACAGAATTCTTCTAGGATAGACATTAGCGGTGTAAGTGAGGACTGGATTTTTTGTTTGTTTTTTTAATTCAATCTTTATTACATCTTTTCTCATTATTCATATCAGAATACAAACACATATACACAAACATACATAAATGTTTTGTCAAAGATTCAAATTACAAATAAATAGGTGCATAATTCAGATCTTGGCTAAATATAGTATATTTCCCTATTCATAATATCTAACTTAATACAACAGTTAAAGAAGAGGAGGAGAGGAGAGAAAAAGAAAGGAAAAAAAAAGTTATTCCAAGTATCCTCAATGAAGGTCCGCACCTCCCCTTCCTCCCAGAAACCCCGGTCGCAGCTAGAGTAAAATGGAGTTACTCCCAGGTAAATGAGCTTTTAACTCTTCCCCATAGGTCCCAAATCTCTTTAAATCTTATCCCCATATTTCTTGAGTCAAAGAAGAGCTTTTAGGCCAAAAGTTGAAATGCAGTCTGTTTCTCAACTTCCGGCCAAGTCAGTACTTCTTGCTTCCTCCAGAGACGGGCCAGGAGAAGTTTGACTGCCATTAAGATGTTAATTAAAAGAATTTGTTTTGGGCCTGTGTTCAGGTGAAATTTAAACAATTGTGGGGACAATATGATATTTTGTTGTTGAATGAAATTTAGTACCAAGCCAAGGTGATTTCTTATCGGTTTTAACCGGACACAGGACCACCATATGTGGAGCTGAGTACCTTCGTCCCTTCCTCACGTCCAACAGAGTCTTGAATTATCGGAAGTTACATGCTACGCTAGTAAGTGGAAGACACACACGGGGGACAGAGGGGGACACACGGGAGCCTAAGGTGCCGATCACAACTCCCATCAAGAAGAGCCAGCCCCCCCGTGTGTGTCTTCCACTTACTAGCGTAGCATGTAACTGATATAAGTTTTACCAATTGCTTGCTATGCTAGTAAATGATAATAATGAGTAATACGCTTGTACTTACCTGTCACTGCAGCTGATCCGGAGGGGGCATGAGGTTGTGTGCGTCCCTCGCGCAGGCGCACTTGTAACAAAGTTACGGCTGATTGACAGCCATAACTGTGTGCCCATGCGCTGTGGTGCGCAATGAGCAAATTCTACTGCGCCTGTGCAGTAGAATTTGTTCGAGTTTTTTGTCAGAACGCCGGCATTTATCGCACAGTTATCTGGAGGTCGGCAATGTTTATTTGAGCCGTCGATGTCCCATGAAGTGAATCAATTTACATAGTTACATAGTAGTGAAGGTTAAAAAAAAAGACTTGCGTCCATCAAGTTCAACCCTTTTCCTATCCCATGTTAACCGCTGTTGATCCAAAGTAAAGCAAATAAAAACCCCTTCAGCAATTTCGAATTTTGCTTTCAGTGGGGAAAAAAATCCTTCTTGATGTTTCTCCTTGGATCAGCAAGCACTAAATAAATATTACTGCCTATACTAACATGCATAGCCCTCTATTCTCCGCTCTTAAAGTATCCAGGCCGCTCTTAAAGGCAACTAAGGTATTTGCTAGAACCACTTCTTCAGGCAGTGAATTCCATATCTTAATTGTCCTTACTGTAAAGTTAGTAAGTTGGTGTCAGGTTATTGTTTGCAGATTCTTGCACAGTGCAGCCGGTTCTACAAAAACATCACTTAATAACCTGTGAAACTATTTTGTATTTCATGTTTGGCAATTTCTTGTGACAGTATTTATCCTCAGGAACTCATCTTCCTCAAAGTACGTGACCAGTACCTCTTAATGTGTTATTATTAGCTGCAATGCTAAGTATTTCAAGCATTTTGCACTCCAGAATTGCCCCAGAATCCACTTTGCACTCTGGAATTGCCCCAGAATCCACTTTGCACTCTGGAATTGCCCCAGAATCCACTTTGCACTCCGGAATTGCCCCAGAATCCACTTTGCACTTACCTAAGCTGAACTTCCCACAGTCGTGGCTTCAGGCAATGCAGGCTGTAATGAGCGGTAGCTCACAGATCTTCCTCGGGGACACATGACATTGTGATGCCATCCCTTGACCACATGTTATTAAAAGTGCATCACCCAACAGCACAATTTTTGGGACAATGTCCTATGTGCCAGGACTGTCCCAGCAAAAATAGAACACTTGGCAACTATGGCTTAGGGTTGCCACCTGGCAGGTATTTTACCAGCACAGCCAGTAATTAGGGTCGTGGGGCCAACAATACAAAGCTGGATATTTTCACCGGGGAGTGATAGCAGCAGTCGTGCTGCTACCGTCACTATGCTGCTGTCCTGCTTCTTATTTTATTTTCCCCCAAACACAGAGCTTTCCTCCTTCCAGGACACTGTCCTGGAATCAGACTCACACACAGACACATGCTGTCTCTCACACACACATGCTGTCTCTCACACACACATTTTGTCTCCCTCACACACAGACACATGCTGTCTCTCTCACACACAGACACATGCTATCTCTCTCACACACAGACACATGCTGTCTCTCTCACACACAGACACATGCTATCTCTCTCACACACAGACACATGCTGTCTCTCTCATGCACAGACACAGATGCTGGACGCCAAAGGCTGAAGAAGTTTTCGAAACGCGTCCCTTTTTTGGCGTCCTGTTCTCTCTGCGAAAAGACCTGGCCAGGCTCCTTTTTTCGCTCCGGATTCATTGCTCTGAGTCCAGCATTGACTCAAGCGACTCTCCTTTAAGCGTGTGTATAATCTACCTATTGTTGTTATTGTTTTTACTCAGCTCTGTCCTTTTAGTTTTACTTACATTTGTTACTAGCATATCCATATTGCTAGCTGCAATTTAATTCATTTGTATATTGTGTTTCCATCTCTGAGTTCAGGTGGTTCTGTGTTCATCTATTTTATTTTACTATAATTATTAAATTTATATATTTTTTATACCCTCAAATTGTGTGTTTTTTATGGTGTATTTATATACATTCATATTCATTCATTTTCATCTAATTTAACATTACTCTGTAGCGCTGTCTTCCTTCTTTTTACACAGACACATGCTGTCTCTCTCATGTACAGACACACGCTGTCTCTCACGCACAGAAGCGCGCTCTCCCACACACAAACCCTATTAGCAGCTGCAAGGAGGGCTCTCTCAATGTCATATTGAGCTGCTCCTTTCTTTGATATCTGAGCACCAGTGTCAGTCTGCAGGGCAGCTTGCAGGGGGTGGAGAAGGGCAGGAGCAGAGAGGGCATGGCATGGTAGTTAGATTCCTGGACAGTGTCTTCACATGGGGGTAATACAGGCAGAAGCTGCAACCTCTCCCCAAGCAAAATACCGGGCTTTGCACTGCCGTTATCTTAGCCATACCGGCCTCAAGACCCTAAGTACCAGTTATACCGGTAAAATACTGGATGGGTGGCAACCAAATGGCAGCTGCAAGGAGGGGGTCTCTCAATGTCAAGATGAGCTGCTCCTTGACATCCGAGCACTGGGTGCAAGCCTGCAGGGCAACTTGAAAGGGGGTGCAGTGGATTGGGAGCAGAGAGGCCACTGGCATGGCAGTGACAATTTCGGGTCAACTTTGGAGGGATTTGGTCCTTTAAGAGTGAGCAAAATCCAAAAGGGGCTACTCAATATGCACCAGTCTTTTCCAAAATGGATTGGATCAGGCAAATTACCTGAGTTGAAGGGATTCACAAAATGTGGCTATGCAATAGTTGGCAGTTCGGGCCATTCGGAAACCGAATTTTCTCAGATTCCTTAGAAAATCAAAGGACTTCCGCAGGCCCCATAAATATAAAAAAAACCTTCCTTCCGAAAATTAGGGGGAGCAGGCATAGTAGCCACGGACAAACCTAATAATAAATGCGGCTGGGATCCAGGGAAATCCCTTAAATAATCATGGGGGTCCAGGGAAAGTAGCCCTGACTGTCCTCCATTAAAAACAAGTCTGGGAGCTGCCAAAATGGCTCCCAGTTTCCTGTTACCCAGATGGGGAGTTATGGCATATAATACGCTATAATAAATGGGGCTGAGAGCTAGATACGTGCTTCCAGTCCCATATTACAAATATTAGGATGCCATGGCTAGTAGCCCTGGTGTGTCACAATCTGCCCCATAGACACTCACCTGTATATCCGCTTCCAGCGCACATCCGCTTGTTTCGAATGTATGCGACTCCGGCGCAATTCCTCCAGCGACGTCACGCCAAGCGCCGTTATGAGATGCACAGGAACATTTTAAAAGGCTCCAAGCCCTTAACACAGTTCTTGGTTATTCTACTAGTGAGCCTCCTAGGGTTTCCTTAAAGTGAGTTATTCTGCCTACTATATTGACCCCTGATTGTTCCTGACTCTGATTATTCTCTGGTGCGCTTGATATTGGACTGTCTATCGTTTTGCTGATTTCCTGTGACCCTGACCTCGGATTCCTGACCACCCCTTTGCCTTCTGATTTTGTACTTTGCTATTATATTTGCTTCTGTTTGCCATTCATAAGCTGTGTTACCGTTTCTGCTGCATATCTGCAAAAGTCTGCTAAGCTGTGTTACCGACTACTGCATACTAAGCTGTGTTACCTTCTCCTGCAAAAGTCTGCTAAGCTATTTTACCGAATCATGCATACAAGCTTCCCTGCTACAGTGAGTCTTGTTTTACTAATAGACTTTTATTCTATGGTTATTATTACCTCACATGGTGCCCTTAACATTAATGGGACTGTGTGCTGACCAAATGACTCCCCACTCCCCTAAAAAAAGGCTCTGTGCCATGGCACCCATACAATAAAAACATGCCCCTGGGGGCTGCACAAATGCCCCCAAACCCCATATAGTTAATTAAAAAGTACCCTTACCTTCCCCACCACCTCTACCTTGCCCAGGTAAGGTGGGGAAACAAATAATGGTAATACATCAAATCACCCTTTGGCTGCCAGGAGAGTGGGAAAATCGCTGCCCATTCCCCGGTGTTCTGACGAATTACTCGACCAAATTCTCCTGCGCAATCGCAGGACAATTTGGTCACTGCGCATGCTCATAAAGTTACAGCTGATAACTCAGCTGTAACTTTATGTCCACCGCGCATGCGCGAGCTAACCAACCCACATCCCGCCCCCCGCACACCCCTTCTTACCAGCTGATCGGACAGCGGCGGTACACAGTGCATGCGCGCGGCTATCAAGCCGTGTGGGAATGCGCTGTGTCCGTGGCTGGATTCAAAACGCTGGTAAGTAACACGGGGCGGGGGGGGGGGGGGGACATAAGGAGCCAACAGAGAGGTAAGTACCCTGGTGAGGGCTGCCTCATCTTCATGGGAGTTGTGATCCTCCTGCTGTATTATTGATGCAGCAGGGGGATCACAACTCCTATCAAGATGAGCCAGCCCCTCAGGTACTGCACCCTGGTGAGGGCTGCCTCATCTTCATGGGAGTTGTGATCCTCCTGCTGTATTATTGATGCAGCAGGGGGATCACAACTCCTATCATGATTAGCCAGCCCCTCAGGTACTGCCTTAGTTTCATTGGACACGGGGGGGGGGGGGGGGGCTCATATAAAGGGGACATTAAACACGGGGGGCTCATATAAATGGGGCATTAAACACGGGGGGCTCATATAAAGGGGGCATTAAACACGGGGGGCTCATATAAAGGGGACATTAAACACGGGGTGCTGATATAAACGGGGCATTAAACACGTGGGGGCTCATATAAAGGGGACATTAAACACGGGGGCGCATATAAATGGGACATTAAACACGGGGTGCTGATATAAAGGGGACATTAAACACGGGGGGCTCATATAAATGGGGCATTAAACACGGGGGGCTCATATAAATGGGACATTAAACACGGGGTGCTGATATAAAGGGGACATTAAACACGGGGGGGTTAGAGTTGTGTTGTGACTGGAGATATGAAAGGTGTGTGAATGGTCAGTAACAAGGGTTGAAGCCTTGACGTGGCGTTACTGCTCACATGGGTATCCATGTGCCAATTCAACCAGGGTGAGTAACATTACATGATTACAATCCTAAGTTTAAAAATGTACTTTTCAAATTTTTCTTGTTTATTTGACATAACAAATATGCTATATAATAATGGTATTTTTAATCTTCTGAGTGTGAAGAAAAAAATTGGTTTTCAATGGGTTTTTTTTTAGATGGTGCATCAATTAACATGAACACGGTGAGACAAGCATGGGAAACGTGTGACAGGAAGAAAAGAAAGGGGGACGTGAATGCGATTGAGAAGAGCATGGTGCAAGGGGTCTATTCATTAAAAGTTGAGTAGGAGGTGAGTTGGGATATATTATTCCGGATATATATTCCGTTTGGCACGGACACACCTGCCGAGTTACCCCCACATAGCAAGCTCGTCGGGTTTGTCCGTGCTCAATGTACAGATAAAGCGGTGACATTATTCACTAAAAGATTAGATGAATATTTAATATTCAGAGAGTGTGAGAGAGTAACACAGACAGTGGGACAGAGTGACCAGGGCCGATCCTAGGGTCACAGACGCGTGAGTGGAGACATGGCCACGCAAACCCATCTCTCTCATAATAATCCATCCTGCCACTCACTCAGACACACACACACACACACACACGTGCTCTGCTCAGGGCCATCTTTAACATTGACTGGACCCTGGGCAAACATTTGTTTGGGGCCCCTGGACCCCAAACAACATTCCCGGCATGCAATCACACCCTCCACCCTAATACCTCCATACACAAAAATAAACACACACACTTATATGCTATATATTATGTTACACAGACACCCTTACACACTTTGTATCCTCTTTTTTTCCCATGTCTGTGTCTCTCTCCTCTGCCTTCCCAGTTCACTCTCTTTTCTCTTCCACATGTATGTCTCTTCTCTCCACCGTCTGTATTCTCTTCCCTCCCTTCAGTGTTCTCACCTGTCCCCCCTGTGTTCTCTCCCCATCCCCCCCTTCTCTCCCGTGTTCTCTCCTCTGTCCCCCAATGTTCTCCCCCCCCCAGTGTTCTCTCCTTTGTCCCCCCAGTGTCCTCTTTATCCCCCTCTCCCCAGTGTTCTCTCTATCCCCCTCTCCCCAGTGTTCTCTCTATCTACCCCTCCGCTCCCCAGTATGTTCTCTATCCCCCCCCTCCCTTCCCCACCCCAGTGTTCTCTCCTACGTGAGTGGAGCGCGGGGAGACGCAGGCAGCATGGGCTCTGTGTGTGTTATACACCCCGAGAGCTCAATCCATGCTGCTCGCGCGTAGTAATGACGCAGAGCATCGTATTTCCGAGAGGGAGCCGGGGAGAGCAGAGAACGCTGGGCGCACCTGTACTATGCGATCAGTGCTGATTGCATAGTGCAGGTACAGAGGGACCACCGGGCAGCTGCCTTGGGCCCCCCAGGAGTAAGTGGGCCCTGGCTCTGCTGCTCACTGCCACATACTCTGCCACTCATACAATTACACTTGCAGTTAATATAAAATATTAACATGCTCCCCACCTGTCACTGGAGTATGAGTGTGGGGTCATTACGTGACACTTCCGCATCAAGGGAGCGCGAGAGGCTTCCTGCTTGTCGGTGTGAAAGGAGGGATGATGAGGGGAGAACATTTCATCTCCCCAGCCAGCTCTTCCAACTGAGGAGGCGCCGTCGCAGGGTGCACGTCTAACTTCACAGACATTAAAAAAAAATATACACAGGTTCTCCCAGATTTGTCACCCCTTCTTCCTGTGCACAGTGGCATCTGCACCAGCCTATGATCGGCTTTGAGAGCAGGGCCTGACTGGGAACACACACAGTCACACACAGGGGGGTGGCAGAGCAACCTGCATGCTCATAAAGTTACAGCTGATAACTCAGCTGTAACTTTGTGACCACCGCGCATGCGCGAGCTGCGCAACCCACATCCCGCCCCCCGCACACCCCCCGCACACCCCTTCTTACCAGATGATCGGACAGCGGCGGTACACAGCGCATGCGCGCGGCTATCAAGCCGTGTGGGAATGCGCTGTGTCCGTGGCTGGATTCAACCAAAACGCTGGTAAGTAACACGGGGCGGGGGGGGGGGCATAAGGAGCCAACAGAGAGGTAAGCACCCTGGTGAGGGCTGCCTCATCTTGATAGGAGTTGTGATCCTCCTGCTGCATAATACAGCAGGAGGATCACAACTCCCATGAAGATGAGGCAGCCCTCACCAGGGTGCTTACCTCTCTGTTGGCTCCTTATGTCCCCCCCGCCCCGTGTTACTTACCAGCGTTTACAGCGCATTTCCACACGGCTTGATAGCCGCGCGCATGCGCTGTGTACCGCCGTTGTCCGATCATCTGGTAAGAAGGGGTGTGCGGGGGGTGTGATGTGGGTTGCGCATGCGCAGTGAGCAAATTCTCCTGCGATTGCGCAGGAGAATTTGCTCCAGTAATTCGTCAGAACAACGGCTGATTGATAGCTGTAACTTTGTGCGCATGCGCTGTGGTGCGCAATGAGTAAATTCTACTGCGCCTGTGCCAGTAGAATTTGCTCAAGAAATCTGACAGAACACTGTGATATACCCATTTATTCTGCCGCTCACTCACACACAATGCCACTCACTCTCAATCTGATATTCACTCACGTATGTATTTTCTCCCCCACCCGTCATCAATTTTCCATTAGGCTCTATGTATTTTATCCCCTTTACACTTCTCCCTAAACTCACAACCACCTGTTATATCTTCCTACCTTTTCTCACACAGCATCGGCTGTGGACGCACGTGATCCTGTGCAGTAACTGAAGTGCGCGCACGTGGCGAACGTCTCAGAGCGACCGAACAACTTAAAGCGGCCCCAGGACCAGCGGACTACCGTGAAAATTAACGGTATCCAGGTAGGCCAGTCCGGCCTGCTTGAAAGTCACTCTCTCACTCTCTCTCTGTCTCTCTCACTCTCTCTGTCTGTCTCTCTCACTCTCTCTGTCTCTCACTCTCTCTCTCTCTGTCTCTCTCTCACTCTCTCTCTGTCTCTCTCTCACTCTCTCTCTGTCTCTCTCTCACTCTCTCTCTGTCTCTCACTCTCTCTTTCACTCTCTTTCTGTCTCTCTCTCACTCTCTCTCTGTCTGTCTCTCTCACTCTCTCTGTCTCTCTCATTCTGTCTCTCTCTACACACATTCTGTGCATAAATGTTATCAAATACATGTATAACCATTAGGTAGTTTGATATTTATTTTTAATAAACGAATTTGACAAATTTCAGTGTCTTCAGCTTCCAGCCTCGTATAAATTTCTTGGTCACAAATGATGCTAATAGGAAATTCTGCTTGTAATCACCTTCCATTTCTAGAAGAAATAGGAAAAGTAAATCATCACGTCTCCTGATATGAGCTACCAGGGCAGGGATATTGGCACAACTGTGTGAAACAATGTTTTTGTAAATAAGTAAAATGCTAAGAAATAAAAATATTAAGAATAAAATCTAAACACAGTAACAGCATACATTAAAAGCACGCCCATTTAGACCATGAGGTAATGGTCAAACAAACCAGGGCTCAGTCCTCCATGAAGTATCCCCGATATGATAGGAACAACGGTAACACTCTCAAATGGGCTGGGGAAATATAAAAGTCTGGCCAGTGTTGTAATTAACCCCTTAAGGACGAAGGCTGTTTTTAGACTTCTGCAATTTTTTTTTTTTTTAAAGAAAATGGAGGAAGTAATTGAGAGAGTAACAGAGGATTTAAAAACTTTGAATGTAATACAAACACATAGTCCCCAAACTGTTTATACCTGTATACCTCAGGAACCTGTATAAGGCGGTTATAGCCTTGTTACTGAGGGATGGTGTGGATCCAAAACAAAGAATAGTCCAGCGGGACACGTGTGGACAAGTAACCATGCACCCCGATATGAGCTGTCCTGTGGAAGAAAACATAACAGGTTAAACATTGTAATTGTGATCATATTACCAGGTTGAGAATGACAGGAATAGGCGCTGGGTGTAACAGTGCATTTTCTTAAATCATGATTTGAATAATAGAACATTTTTATATTAAACACATAAGTATTACAGTCACTCACGTTGGTTGAATTGGCACATGGTTACCCATGTGAGCAGTAACGCCACGTCAAGGCTTCAACCCTTGTTACTGACCATTCACACACCTTTCATATCTCCAGTCACACACAGAAGCACACGCCTTTCAGACCAGGGGTGTCACTGGGGAGCAGAGCGGGGACAGAGTTAGAGAGTGAAAGACACACAGTGTTAGAGAAAGAGAGATAGTGTAATAGTTTAATAACTTACCTTTATAGTGACAGCCAGTTACCAATGTCTAATCCTTGTTGAGGCCTAATCAATGTAAAATGGTGTCCATATTATTAAATTTTCCTGGAGATGAGAGGCATTATGGGCAGTACAGTTCTCATTATTAGATTGTAGCGGTGTGGAACTTACCTTTGTACTGGAGCAAGTCACAAGCAATTTGAAGACGTGCATTGCTGATGTATTCTTCAGAGGTCTTTACTTCATGGAGGTTTCTGGACAGTATGAACTCCTTGGCAAACTGTAAAATAAATGTTAACATTTGTAACAACAATTAACATTTATTATGAATGATTTTACATTGGTACAAAAATGTTCACCATCAAGATTAATACGCCACAGCTACTTGAATCCTGCTGTTTCTGGTGAGCCATGGTCACATACTTCCAATCTTCTTTCAATTGTTCAAGTTCATACCGGCTCAAGAAGTTCCTAGTTATAAAACAAAATAAATTAAACGGCAACTTAAAAAATAAAATGCATTTTTTATTTTAAACTTGTGCTGTTATGTTTGTGAAGTAAATCCATATTTGTGAGGCACACTTACATCCAGTTGGTTTTAAATCCATTTACATAAGATTGTTCATGTCCCAACGGGTCAATAAGTATTATCTGCTTCTGCGACATGATGACAATCTAAATGATTTTAGAGATACAATAAATTTCCTGGTGGCATTCATATGTTTAATACATAAACCAAATGACGCTGTGTGTGGTCATAGGTTTCAAATTATTTATCGGTATAATAAAACACAATTACTTAAATTATAACAGTGCGTGATAACATAAGTAAATAAACTTTGTTCAATAATAAATACCATTAAAATCCAATGGGATTGTTGGTTAACCGGGCAGATCCAGACATCCTTCTCTGGAAGCGCCATCTGAAGAATCGGTAGAAAATGTTAAACAAAATATATATATATATATATATATATATATATATATATATATATATATATATAGTTACACTTTACATTTTTAACAAGCAACTAACCTTTCCAAGCCTATGCAACCCTGATGAAAATATTGCTGTCGCGATGCACGCCGACAGCAGGTGAAAAGGCTTCTATAAAGAAAACAATATATATTATTAGAATACAAAATAATACAAACATAAAACAAGCATACACTTAATTTACACTTGCCTGATGCTTTTCAACCAGTTGATGAAGGTATGCATCAATCACCTGCATTATAAACAACATTGATACATTTATTAAAATAAAAGATAAAAATGTATTATAGATTAAAAAACATGAACACTGCACTCGCTTACTTCATCAACTAACCACTGTGTCCCACGCAGTGTATGAAACGAGGATACATACAGATTGTATGGTCCCACCACTGCTGCCACTGAGTTGTCATCCTATGTTATTGTTTGCTTAACCACAATTAGCCAAAGTTAACACAGGTCGAGTATACCTTATCCACAAATTCTAAAAGATCAAATGATTTTATTTCAAATACAGCATCAGTCAGACATTGTATTATGTTGTGTACTTTTTCATTTACGCCTTTCCAGTGTACAAGGTTTTGGTGAAATATCAATTTATTTTTTATTTATACTTGGATGCAATCTTCAAGAGAGATCCAGATATATGCTAATATTACAAAATACAAATCACTTATGTTCCCAGACATTTGTGGTAATGGAATAACTCGACCTGTATGGATTCTTTGGTCTGATATCCAATTTTTTCAAATATTGAATAGAACATAATGCCAAACAGCGGCAACTTTAACCAAACAGGCTTAACGGCCCAATAACTGAAAAGGCCAAACCAACAGGGCACGGCCAAACAAATGACCAACAGGGTCAAACTAGCAAACAAATAACCCATTAAACTGCTACCTCTATCTTCAATGTTTTGCTGGAAATATGGAGAAGTCTTAAAAAAAAATTCAAGATTCATTTTAAATCAATTACATTTATCATAACTTTAAAACAAATATACTCCTTACAATGAAAACTATGTTGAGGAAACAGAACAAAACACACTATATTAAATGCAAATGTATACCAGCTATATAAGTATGGAGTTTGGTTGTACCTCATTAGTGCATTCACTTTTTATGGTGGCAAAATGGATAACTGAGGCCCTATGTGGCACGGAGGAAACACTGCTGATGATTTCTTCAGACGAAGCCTGTGTCTTTGGGGCTGTTGTTCGCGCACTCCTGATATAGGGTTTTATATGGTCGACGTTTATCTTTTGCTTCAGAGGCGCCCCATCTAAAGTACACAGCTTTACAACCTTGCCGCATATCTCCATGATGGTATACGGTCCAAAGAAATCAGGCTCCATCCTTCCTCCTTTTCGACCTTTTCTTCTCATATTGTAGAGGAGGACCTCGTTGCCAACACTGTATGAAATATTCTTATATTTTTTCAGCACTTTCTTCATGTGGGCCTTCTTTTGTTTCTCCTGTGATTTCTCCATGTTCTCAGATGTCTTTTCCTTAGAGTCTTCCAAGCGTGATTTCTTTTCATCAAAGTATCCCTCATAAGACGTCTCCTCGGGCAGAATGATGTTTTCAAGCTTGAAAATAAATAAATACATGTTTAAGATATTGTGTCACAATAATGCAGCTTAGAAATTATGTCAAGAAAAAAAAAAAAAATATGGAACTTTTGTATTACAATTATCTAGTTTTCAGTGAATAATTAAAATTATAATTATAGCTATTACCAGGATTATGAACACATATAAACTTTAAATATTGTTATGGCAGCAAAGTTTACCAAATAATAATGAACTAACAAATAACTAACTGTCAAATCTTATATGCCACTTATGTTGAAAATATACAAATACTTTTAATATAGGCAAATTATATATGAAAAAATATAAAAATACTCACAGGCAGGTTAACTGGCACTTCACAAGGGAAAACTGCCTCCCTTCCATACATCAGAGCGAAAGGCGAAAACTTGGTGGTTGTTTGGATTTTAGATCTTAAAGAAAATAATGTAGCATCCAAATAAACATCCCAGTTCTTTTGCTTGTCAATGTTCAATTTTCTGAGAGCACTAGAATGAAAAAAAAAAGATAAGAAAAGATAATATCAATAACAAAACTCTGGTGCAGAATGTGCAATTTATAAAAATATAACCATCCAGTAACAGAAAACAAGTGGAATGGAAGAAGCACTTACATAAAGTTAAACATGTGGAGCCAAGTTCTAATAAAAGACAAAAAAACAAGACAATACACTTGCCGTTGTATATTATGATTGGTTTTTTCATCAAGGCCGTTCGTCTGAGGATGATAGGCAGCGGTCACACTTCTTTCTATTTCAAGTAGTGTACACATCTTGGCATTGATCTTAAAGAAAAATGAAAATATATAAATACAAAAAAATAACATGATTGTATTTTCTATTTTTTTAAAAATGAGTACTTACTTTATTAACAAATTCTCGGCCCATATCCGACAGAATCCTCTTAGGGCATCCATGACGGTATATCATGGAGCATAGATTCCGTGCCACCTCAGCAGCCGACTTGGTCTTCATTGGAAATGCCTCAACCCATTTTGAAAAATAGTCCGTCGCCGTCAAGATGTAAGAATATCCATTGTTGCTTTTTATCAAAGGGCCTATGAGGTCTATCCCAACCAGCTCCCAGACATCAGACACCTAATGAGATATATGTAATATGTCAGTATTTTTAATTGAAGCACGTAATAATATCAGTTAAGAAATACTAGAGTAGACATTTACCTTAATACACTGTAAGGGCTGGGGAGCTATCAGAGGCCTTCCAACCTTCTGGCATTCATCGCATTCACTGATCTGTAGGAAATCAGTAGTTAAACCAGTGTACAGCATTCAGAAATTTTGCAAAAGGAAAATAAAATAAAAAAAAATGTTGTACCCATTTCTCAATATCCACGCACATTCCATGCCAGAAGAACCTCCGGGTAATTGCCATCCGTGTTTTAATGGTGCCTGAATGACCTCCAAGATCTGAATTGTGAATTTGTGCAAATAGCCTTTTTGCTTCTTCCCCGGATTTGACAACTGTCCTTCTTCCATGGAAGAGTTCTCCGTCTGTAACAAAAGAAAAATTCAAGAGCCTTATACATCACAAAACTATCTTACAAAGGCAATCAAATTTACTTTATTTCTGATACTCACCTTTTAGTGTATATTTTCCGGCGGTCTTTCTAAAGTTATATCTCTGTGAGTAATTATAATTGGATGGCAATTCTCCCAAAGAGAGGTATTTGAGGACATCATTGTACCTTTTCTCAAGATCTATAAATACAGAACACCATTATCAGCTAAAATAATACACTCATTAGCGACCATCTGCACGAACTACTGATCATTACTAAACTGTAGACTATAAAAACTACCATAACTGCCATCAATAATGACCAAGGGTGGACTGACAACTCATGGTGTCCCCAGCAAAAGAAGCTCAAGGAGCCCCATGTGCAAGCAACACCTATGTAGAAGCTCCGCACATATACAAGCCCCTCTCCCCACTTTCCTGATACATGGTTCTATTTATCCACCTTTCTTATTTTCAAGTCGATAAATAGAACCATTGTTACGGGAGGGCTACTAAATGGGTATCTCCTATCGGAATCAGTTCCACGAAATAACTCCTCAGGTAGAGGAAAAAACAAATATCTCTGGCTCCTGCTAGCACTTCCACAACAAAGCGGACGAGACCGGTCATGGGTAAAACAAGAAGAACTGTTTATTAATTCAAAACACAGGACATATTGTATATGCAGTGCGGTATTTACCGCAAGGCATCCTAGGCAGATGCCTAGGGCGGTGTTCCTACCAATTTCTCAAGCTAAATCCTATTGCATTCATCCTGATGTGAGTTGTGATCACCACCTTTGGCTCACGTGCGTCCTCCTCTGTCCCCCATGTGTGACTTCCACTTACTAGCGTACCATGCACTGATGTGCATGTGCTGTGGTGCGCAATGAGTAAATTCTACTGCACATGCTCTAGAAATTTGATAGCCCTAACAAAAAGCCCTAAGAAAAAAAAGCACGTACAGCAAGTGCGACAATCAGGCTGCCCGTGCGTTTCTTTTCTTAGGAAGGGGCAGAGTGATGACAGGTCACGTGACCCGACGAGCACCTGGTCACGTGACCTATCCACTCTCACCGCGGGGAGCTGAGCAGCCAGCATAGTAGGACACCATGCTGCCTGCCACCAGGGATCAGGTAAGTCATGGGGTGAGGGGGTGATGCAGGCATGTAATGGGATGATGGGGTTAATGGAGGCATGTAATGGGGGTGATGTGGGTTATGTCGTGCGTGGGTAGGGGGGTGTCCGAATTTTGTCTGCCTAGGGCAGCACAAAACCAAGATAAACCTCTGTGTTTATGTATTATATCCTTTGTGTATGTGTGAACTAAAGTAACAAATCTTGATAACCTAACTTGAACATGAGAACTGTAACACGTTTAGCATAGCATAGTGAATGGAAACAGGACATAGGGGATTTCAAGTTCACACATAAACAAAGGAAACCAGAATTTACTGTAGAAAACCATATTTGCTTGATTATAAGACGACCCCCCAAACTTTGGATATTCCTTTAGTAAAAAAAACTAAAAGCCTGAATATCAGACTACCCTATAGGAAAAAGTTCAACTTGTATATATTCACATGTAAATTGATTTTTCATAAAAAAAAATTATATCAACAAATGCATTTCTTGTTTTTATTTCCTTTTATGTGCCAATGCTGCCTCTCTCTTTCCCCTCACGCCAGCTTTGTCTGTCCCCCCCCCCCCCACTTTTTCTCTCTCTCCCCCCCTCCCTCCTAGGGTTGCCACCTTTTCTTCCAAAAAATCCCTTCCTTGGTACTGTCTCCATAGACTTAACATTGGCCTGATGCCAATTTTTTACTGGCCTGCCGGTAAAATACCGGCCAGGTGGCAACCCGACTCACTGCCATTGTTTCTCTGTCTGTTTCCCCCTCCCTCCCCTTGTTTCTCTCTGTCTCTTCACCCCCTCTCCCTCGTCTCTCTCTGTCTCTTCACCCCCCCTCCTCTTGTTTCTCTCTGTCTCCCCCCCCCCCCCCCCCACCTTGTCTCTCTCTCACTCCCCCTCACCTTTTTTCTCTTTCCCTGGTGGCTAGTGGGGACATACTATCGTGCAGACACCCCCCGGCTGCCCAGAACTCCCTGGTGTGTAGTGGAGGCAGCCGGAGGATGTCTGCAGGATACGTGCAGACATCCCCTGCTGCTGCCCGCACTTCCGTCGGGACTTTTATGATGAAGCAAGAAGGACCCAGCTTCATCAAAAACAGTCCCGACGGACTGGTGGTTTTACAAACTGTATTAGGATATGCACCAGCACCCACATTGCGCACCCACATTGCAAACCCAGGATTGCACAATATGGTTAACACTTACCATCAGACTGATTGATAAGATCAGACATTGTTACACAGGTGATCAGCTCAAAGGAAAAGCCTGTGAGGGGACAATAAGAACACATTTGTAACATATGATAAATGTCTTAGCACAATAAGTAAATTACTCACAGGTGGAGATGTTCTGACAAATTTATCAAGTGAATTCGACTGCACAGGCGCAGTAGAATTCACTCATTGCTCACCACAGCGCATGCGCACAAAGTTACAGCTGTCAATCAGCCGTAACTTTGTCAGAAAAGCACCTGCACGAGGGACACACACCACCTCCAGCCCCCTCCGGATCAGGCAAAGTATAAGTGTCTTACTGATTATTGTTAATTACTAGCGTAGCAAGTAATGCGTAAAACACGTGGGACACACGGGAGCTTAAGGAGGTGATCACAACTACCATCAAGATGAGGCAGCCCCCCCGTGTGTGACTTCCACTTACTAGCTTAGCATGTGACTGATAGGACTTTTAGCAACTATACATTACCTGTCACCGCAGCAGATCCAAAGGGGGCATGGGATAGTGTGTGTCCTTCGCACATGCGCTCTTGTGCCAAAGTTACGGATGTTTGACAGCCATAACTTTGTGCGCATGTAATGTGATGCACAATGAGCAAATTCTACGGCACATGGAAATTGGTCAGAACATCCCCTTTACATGAGCCTCCCGTCTTTACTGCCCTTCCTTATATGAGCACCCCGTATTTACTGCCCTCCCTTATTTGAGCACCCCGTCTTTACTGCCCTTCCTTATATCATTACCCCGTGTTTAATGTCCCATTTATATGAGCCCCCCGTGTTTAATGTCCCCTTTATATGAGCCCCCCGTGTTTAATGTCCCATTTATATGAGCCCCCACGTGTTTAATGCCCCATTTATATCAGCACCCCGTGTTTAATGTCCCCTTTATATCAGCACCCCGTGTTTAATGTCCCCTTTATATGAGCCCCCCGTGTTTAATGCCCCCTTTATATGAGCCCCCACGTGTTTAATGCCCCCTTTATATGAGCACCCCGTGTTTAATGTCCCCTTTATATCAGCACCCCGTGTTTAATGTCCCCTTTATATGAGCCCCCCGTGTTTAATGCCCCATTTATATGAGCCCCCACGTGTTTAATGCCCCGTTTATATCAGCACCCCGTGTTTAATGTCCCCTTTATATGAGCCCCCCGTGTTTAATGCCCCATTTATATGAGCCCCCACGTGTTTAATGCCCCGTTTATATCAGCACCCCGTGTTTAATGTCCCCTTTATATGAGCCCCCCGTGTTTAATGCCCCCTTTATATGAGCCCCCCGTGTTTAATGTCCCATTTATATGAGCCCCCCGTGTTTAATGTCCCCTTTATATGAGCCCCCACGTGTTTAATGCCCCGTTTATATCAGCACCCCGTGTTTAATGTCCCCTTTATATGAGCCCCCCGTGTTTAATGCCCAGTTTATATCAGCACCCCGTGTTTAATGTCCCCTTTATATGAGCCCCCCGTGTTTAATGCCCCCTTTATATGAGCCCCCCGTGTTTAATGTCCCATTTATATGAGCCCCCCGTGTTTAATGTCCCCTTTATATGAGCCCCCCCCCCCCGTGTCCAATGAAACTAAGGCAGTACCTGAGGGGCTGGCTCATCTTGATAGGAGTTGTGATCCCCCTGCTGCATCAATAATACAGCAGGAGGATCACAACTCCCATGAAGATGAGGCAGCCCTCACCAGGGTGCAGTACCTGAGGGGCTGGCTCATCTTGATAGGAGTTGTGATCCCCCTGTTGCATCAATAATACAGCAGGAGGATCACAACTCCCATGAAGATGAGGCAGCCCTCACCAGGGTACTTACCTCTCTGTTGGCTCCTTATGTCCCCCCCCCCCCCCCGCCCCGTGTTACTTACCAGCGTTTTGAATCCAGCCACGGACGCGCGCATTCACAAACGGCTGGATAGCCGTGCGCATGCGCTGTGTACCGCCGCTGTCCGATCAGCTGGTAAGAAGGGGTGTGCGGGGGGCGGGATGTGGGTTGGTTAGCTCGCGCATGCGCGGTGGACATAAAGTTACAGCTGAGTTATCAGCTGTAACTTTATGCGCATGCGCAGTGACCAAATTGTCCTGCGATTGCGCAGGAGAATTTGGTCGAGTAATTCGTCAGAACACCGGCACCAAAATGGTGCCCTTTAAATGAAATAATTATATTGTATCCAGGTTCCACTAGTTATCCGAGATGCTCTCGATCCTCATCTTGGGCACAGAGAAAGGAGACACCCAAAAAAAATCCATCTCCCACTTATGTTTAGAGGAGAGACTAATTTGTTTGTTTTCATTAGAATAGCTGGATTGTTTTTTTTTTTTGATGACCCCTTTCCAGGGCCGATGATGAGGATCAAGGGCATTGCAGATTGCCATTGGAACCTGGATACAGGCAATTGTTTTATTTACAGGGCACCTTTTGGTGTTTTGGGTGCTTTTGGTTTTGGCAGGTATCAGCTTGGAATCAAGTATGATGTCCGAATTGCAGACCTATTCAGAGCCACATCTGGCATATTGGGTAGCTTGGGATTTGGGTACCAATATGTACCCAATAGGCCCTAATCCATCCAGACTTCAGACGCACCATTTTGGTCCCAAAATGTCAGTACATTTGATGCAGACCTCTCTGTATATTACTATAATATCATTCTATGTTTCATTCTATGTCTATAGAATTTTTTTTTATATTTTTTATTTTATTTTAATGTTGTTGTTTTTTTAACATTCTAACATTATCACTCCCAGTCCCATTTTTATAGGGTGGCAGGGCTACTTATATATTTTTATATATTAGGGGACCCACCCCTTTTTTTTTTTCATTTCGGGAGGAATTCAGTTATTTTCACAATAGCCAAATTTGGCACGAAATGTATTTTTGGTGTGTTTCTGAATGCTTTTGGATTCAGAAGCTCTCGGCGTGTAATCGGCCATGATGGCTGAATAGTGCCTCAATTCGGGGGCACATCAGGACTTATTGAGTAGCTCTCATCTCACAAATTGTCCCCGATGTGCCCTTAATCATTCTCAACTTCGGAGGCGTCAATTTGTGAAAATCAGTATAAACTGAGTAGACCCTATAGGATTTCAATGTCCGAATCCCCTCCTTAAAAGAATACGGCCAAAGTAAGCCCTATTGGATAGTTGAATTGTAGAATTCTCCACAATTTCAGCATTATGCCCCGACCTAGCCAAAGTTGGGGTCAGGTTGGGGCAAATTATACTTTACGTTCACAGTGTAAACAATGTTTAGGTTGACAGAAGGCCCTTTTCTTTCTCTCTGGTGAAAAAAAATCAAATTATACATTCACACTTTCCCAAGCCTCAAAATAAATAAACTTCATGTTGACTGAACAACTCTATGCCTCTCAGACTTATTCCCAAGGTATATTTTTGCATAATTCGGTCAGATGCTTTAGGATGACTTGGTGTATGTGTTTGGAATGAGAATTGTGTTTTATTGTGAACACTGTGACAAACTCTATAGCAAAGATATCACACAACAGATGCCAGTCACTGACTTGAGATCAGGACAGCTGGGTCAGAGCCATGAATCACCTGCTACTCTGTGTTCAGACTGTATTTCTGACTATAGGACTGGTTTATGTCAATGGGGAGTCAGGTAAGGACAGGTGTATTCTGAATATGTTTATTATGATGTGTGATATGGTGTAAAATAATGAATATTATTTCAGCTATGTACTATCAGCTATGTACACTGTCCAGGAATCAGAGGTTTAAGCTCTCATGCAGGAGAGAGCAGAGCCAGGACATCATGCCACCCTCATTGCTCCTTAGTGTAACGAGCACTGCCACCCCACATTCTCTGAGCTGTTGGTCTGAGGGAGAGCGCTTGGTGTCATGTGACATCCTGGCGATCAGAAACGTCAATGAACAGCAGCAGCTCCAAATGGTCTGTTCCAGTGTAACGGGCATAGACAACTATGAACATCAAGGGACCCCCTCACTGCTAAAATGTAGGTGCAATCTAAGTGCTGGGGTGGGTGCTGGGGCAAGTCCTGTGAGTGCAATCTCAATGCTGGTATAAGTGGGCAAGTCCTGTGAGTGCAATCTATGTTCTGGGGTAAGTCCTGTACATGCAATCTAATTTCTGGGATAAGTGATGGGGAAAGTCATGTGAATGCAATCTAAGTTCTAGAGAAATCCTGGGTTCTGGGGCAAGTCCTGTGAGTGTTATCTGGGTGCTGGATTAAGGGCTGGGCCAAGCACTGTGAGTGTAATCTCATGCTGGAGTAAGTGGGGCAAGTACTGTGAGTGCAATCCAATTGCTATGGTGAGTTTATGGGCAAGTCCTGTGAGTGCAATCTCAATGCTGGAGTAAGTGGGGCAAGTCCTGTGAGTGCAATATAAGTGCTTGGCTACGCCCTGGGTGTTGTGGCAAGTCCTTTGAGTTCAATGTAAGGGCTGAGGCAAGTCCTGTGAGTACAATCTCAATGCTGGAGTAAGTAGGGCAAGTCCTGCGAATACAATATAAGTGCTAAGGTAAGTCCTAGGTGTGGTGGCAAGTACTGTAAATGCTGGGGAAATCCTAGATGCTGGGGCAAGTCCTGTGAGAGCAATCTGAGTGCTGGGGTAGGTCACTATATCCCAATATTTACACAAGGTTATATCTCACACACTGCCCTGATGTATACCCCTGCACAGGGCAATTCATATGTCCTTGTGTACATATTGGGGACTTGTACATGGGATATATTTCAGGGCACTCCGTGAGATATAACCTTGTGTACATACTGGGGTTATATGTTTCCCTGGGCTTTAGTATATATCAATGTTATCTATAGATAATGCACGCTTCAAATGTGCTTTAAAATGCACGGTTTTCCCTTTTATGAATAATAAAATACACTGCCTGGCCCCCCAAAAAAGTCACCACCTGGATTTAACTACGCAAATAGGTCTGGGGTTGCTGCAGTTGGTCAGGTCTAGGTTCAGCAACATTATGTGCCCATAGAATGAGGTCAGCTGACTACCTGAATATACTGACTGAGGTCAGCTGACTACCTGAATATACTGACTGAGGTCAGCTGACTGCCTGAATATACTGACTGAGGTCAGCTGACTGCCTGGATATACTGACTGAGGTCAGCTGACTACCTGAATATACTGACTGAGGTCAGCTGACTACCTGAATATACTGACTGAGGTCAGCTGACTACCTAAATATACTGAATGAGGTCAGCTGACTACCTGAATATACTGAATGAGGTCATCTGACTGCCTGACTATACTGACTGAGGTCAGCTGACTACCTGGATGCACTGACTGAGGTCAGCTGACTGCCTGAATATACTGAATGAGGTCAGCTGACTACCTGAATATACTGACTGAGGTCAGCTGACTACCTGAATATACTGACTGAGGTCAGCTGACTACCTGAATATACTGAATGAGGTCAGCTGACTACCTGAATATACTGACTGAGGTCAGCTGACTACCTGAATATACTGACTGAGGTCAGCTGACTACCTGAATATACTGAATGAGGTCAGCTGACTACCTAAATATACTGAATGAGGTCAGCTGACTGCCTGAATATACTGAATAAGGTCAGCTGACTACCTGAATATACTGAATGAGGTCAGCTGACTACCTGAATATACTGACTGAGGTCAGCTGACTACCTGAATATACTGAATGAGGTCAGCTGACTTCCTGAATATACTGACTGAGGTCAGCTGACTGCCTGAATATACTGACTGAGGTCAGCTGACTACCTGGATATACTGAATGAGGTCAGCTGACTACCTGATATACTGACTGAGGTCAGCTGACTACCTGAATATACTGACTGAGGTCAGCTGACTACCTGAATATACTGAATGAGGTCAGCTGACTACCTGAATATACTGAATGACCAGGTTATTCCATCAATGGATTGTTTCTTGCCTGATATCACAGGAATATTCCAGGATAACAATGCCAGGATTCATCGGGCTCAGATTGGGAAAGAGTGGTTCAGGGAGCATGAGACATGGATTGGCCACCATAGAGTCCACATCTTAACCCCACTGAGAATCTTTGGGATGAGCTGGAGAAGGCTTTGCAGTACAAGATCTTGGTGAAAAATGAATGCAACACTGGACGGAAATAAATCTTGTGACATTGCAGAAACAATGCCATGGCGAATGCGTGCCGTAATCAAAACTAAAGGCGTTCCAACGAAATTTTAGAGCGCGTGACCTTTTTTTTTTTTGCTGGCAAATTTTTCTTTTGGCCAAGCAGTGTAATATTATGTTATGGAGCTGGTATACAATTATTTCCAGGGCTAGTGTTTATTCCCAGCATTGTGCACATGGGAATAGTTTACAGTAGCTGGGGTGGTAAAGATTCCCCGCAACTACCTCTGGTGTTCCGTCAGTAGTGGCTAGCTGTGTATCATGGGAGCTGCAGTCAGCAACAGTAAAGTTAGTGTGCTGCGAGTTATAGGCCACCCAGGGCGGGTGCAAGACTTTTTTCCACCCTAGGTGAACATATATTTTGCCGCTCCTTGCTGATTCTACCCCCAGGCATTTACACACACAGTAACACTGTGTCACATACATATGTAGGCACATGCACACACACATGCAGTGTCAGATGCAGCCACACGTACACAAACAGTAACACATGCAATGTCACATGCAGCCACACATTCCGAGTTACACATGCAATGTGATACTATCTTTTTTTCCCCCAAACCCTCCCACACAATAAATGGTGTGTCTTTTTTCCCCAAAATGTTAGGTTTGTCTTATTTTCCCCTCCCTTCCACCCAATGCCTGGTGTCTTGTCTCGAAGCTTAATATCTATTTGTTGACACTTGTCACATGCATGACATGATTGTATTACTGTCCCCAGTGTCTTCCAGGTAACGGCGTTCTCATTCGTTAACACACTTAGCTCTTAGCACAATTTCAAAATATCTTCCGTTAGATTTATGTTGTTCTTAATCTGCTCTGTAATACGCGGGTAGATTGGGTGGCTACTGACCACAATGGCAAAACTAAAAGCAGGTTAACTATGAAACAAAGTAATTATAGATTTACTGCACACAATCACAGCTATCAAAAACAAAAAGACATGTGTTTCCCTTTTGTCAGATAGTGTAAAAAAAAAAATGCTGTGGTGACTGTGCATACGCAACACAAAATCCAAAGCAAATATAAATAGAAGAATAAAGCTCAGATAAAAAGGTTTAGCAGATGCAAGGATTACATCATACCTACCAAACTTTCCACACGGCGTCGTGGAAGGTGAGGGAGCAGAGCCAAAATGCACAGGGAAACATTGTGTAAACTCCCATGATTCCACTCACAGACTCCCCTGTAAAGGTGCTGGGTGGCAATGGAAAGCAAGCGAGCAAGGGTCAGAGACCTGCGGATCCAGAGGCTGATCTAGGGAGGGGAACATGTCCGTCTGTCTTTTCCTCTCTCCCATGTCCGTCTGTCTTTTCCTCTCTCCCATGTCCGTCTGTCTTTTCCTCTCTCCCATGTCCATCTGTCTTTTCCACTCTCTCATGTCCTTCTGTCACGCTCCTCTCCCTTCCCTTGTCTGTCGCACTTCTCTCACTCCGTGTCCATCGGTCTCTGTAACGGAGCTGCAATATTAAATCCCAATATCTCCGCTGGTAAAAGAAGGTAATCCAAATAAAGCGCTGGAAAGTAAGGCAATATCCCAAATCCCCCAGTAACCGAACGAAACACAGTTCTGGGAGTCAACTGATTAGTTTATTCACAGTTTCAGCATTTATGCAATTCCCCATGCAAGGGGTTTACTTAATCCCCTTACAGGGGCTATACAATAGTAGATTACCTGGGAAGTGCAAATACAGGACATTTCTCCCACCATGCACTGCTGTACGGGAGGGGCACTCACACTAGATAATCCTGTTAAGTGGATTATCCCTCAATACAGCAGAACCTGGTTTTAACATAAGAATATATATTAACATGAATACATTTTTACACCAGGGTAACACAGCTATTTCAGACAACCTTTAAATATTCTGCAATAAGTGGCTAGGTTTGCCACAATGCTCCCCCAGAACCAAGCCGGCATACACAGTCTGATCCCAACGGATCAGCTTGGGGATGTCCGGAGGAGTACTCACAGATCACTTCTCAAGGTCAGTCTGTCTAGATAACCCGTCGGCGTTACCGTTTTGCTTTCCTGGGCGGTAATGAATAGTAAAGTCAAAAGGCTACAATGCCAAACTCCAGCGCAACAGCCTGGCATTGTCCCCTGCCACACGGTTCAGCCACACCAACGGGTTGTGATCTGTGAGTAGGGAAAAAGGTTGTCCATATAAATAAAGCTGCAACTTGTTGAGGGCCCACACCACGGCCAGGCATTCTTTCTCAATGGCGGCGTAGCTCACTTCACGGGTAATAACTTTCGGCTTAAGTAAGCTACGGGATGTTCTCTGCCATCTGCTCCAACTTGGCTCAGCACTGCTCCCAATCCAAACATTGAAGCGTCTGAGCCTCAGAGTGCGTTGCTGGAGCCGTGGTGCGAGCCTGTTGCCTTGTGGTTACTGGGTGGGCCTCTTGGAGTGGAGCTTGAGGAATAAAGGCGGAAGTCATTTGACCCAGGTCGTTCCCCAATACGACATCCGCTGGCAGTTTCTGCATCAGGCCCACCTCTACCATGCCCTCCCCAACACCCCAATTCAAATGTACTTTGGCGGTGGGTAATCTGTATACCACTCCCCCTGCTACTCGCACTGCTACAGATCCGCCGGTGTGTGCGGAGCCTGGAACCAAATGAGGATCTACCAGAGTCAGAGTGGCTCCCGAATCCCGGAGCCCTTGGACCTCTTTCCCTTCCAGAGTTACTAGCTGGCGATGGTGTTGCCTGTTGTCTGTGGCTTGTACCGACATCACATCGTGTAGTATCCCCAGGGGCTCTTCGGTCTGATTAAAAAGTATCTCCTGTGTTGCTGGCTCCGCTTGGTAGTGGTGGGCGGCTGCTCGTGGTGCTGGGTTCTGCCGTGCCTGGCTCCATACTTGGCGGCTCCGGTTCTGGGTACACTCTCTCGCCATGTGGCCCCATTGTTTGCACGTATGGCACTGGATATTCGCTCTGCCATTATATCTGGATGGTGGAGTGTGCCCCCCCGGGGTTGGCCGGAATGGGGTCACTGTAGGTGCAGAAGTGGTAGCTGTGTGAGGTTGAGCGGTGGGTCGAGGGTACCCTCGGTTGAGGTTACCGTGATGCCTCCTGGCGTCATAGTGCTGGTCGGCTAGTCGTACATCTTCTGTTAGGGTGAGGGGTTTTCCATCTCTCACCCTCTCAGATCTTTCACTTCCAGGGTTACTAGCTGGCCATGGTGTTGCCTGTTGTCTGTATTGCTGGGCGGCTGCTCTTGGTGCTGGGTTCTGCCGTGCCTGGCTCCATGCTTGGCGGCTCCGGTTCTGGGTACACTCTCTCGCCATGTGGCCCCATTGTTTGCACGTATGGCACTGGATATTCGCTCTGCCATTATATCTGGATGGTGGAGTGTGCCCCCCCGGGGTTGGCCGGAAGGAGGTCGCTGTAGGTGCAGTAGGGGTAGCTGTGTGAGGTTGAGCGGTGGGTCGAGGGTACCCTCGGTTGAGGTTACCGTGATGCCTCCTGGCGTCATAGTGCTGGTCGGCAAGTCGTGCAGCTTCTGTTAGGGTGAGGGGTTTTCTATCTCTCACCCATTCCTGTGCCTCTGGGGACAGGCCATTGAAAAACTGTTCTAACAGCAGCAATTGCCGTAACTCCTCCATGGTGGTTGCTTGACTGGCTTGTATCCACCCCTGGGAGGCTTGGTCCAGTTTGTGGGCCCACTCTGCGTGGGAATCTTTCTCTGGTTTGCGCAACCCTCGAAACTTGCGCCGGTATGCCTCTGGGGTAATGGCATATCTTTCCAGTATAGCCTGTTTCACCCGGGCATAATCTTTGCTGTCTTCCCTGGGTACAGCCCGATAGGCTTCTGCTGCCCGACCTGACAGTTTGCCCGCCAGTAAAGGTACCCACACTGCCTGCTCCAAATCATGCAAGTCACAAAGCCTCTCAAAGTCTTGTAGATACCCATCAATCTCGTCTTTCTCTTCACAGAACATTTTAAACGCATGGTATGGGATTTTAGGCTTTACCTGGCTGACGACTGAAGCAGTAATAGACTCTGCTCTGGGAGGAGCATCCTGCGGTCCGTGTGCCATCACATACTCCTGCACATCCGCCATCAGTACTGTCAGTATTTCCAGTGGTACTGGCTGAGGTAAACATTCCATCCTGGTCCTCATTTCCTTTTGGAAGGGGGTTTCCTCCATGGCTGGTGGGGGTGTAACGCTGCGAGCTCTGTCTCCCTCCATCAATTCAGCAATCAGCACAGCTTTTGGCTTATTGCTGGCTATCGTACCCCTGGCTTCCAGTAGTTCCTTTAACGTCTGCCGTTTCAATGCAGTAAAGTCTGTCTCCATTCACCTCTGTGTTCGGTTCTTTGTTGCATCCGAATTGCCATTCACTTTCCTGTTCGGTAGTTTCAATTACACGAACACCGCTTTTCGGCTGTAAGGTTGGATCCCGCCGCTGCCACCAATTGTAACGGAGCTGCAATATTAAATCCCAATATCTCCGCTGGTAAAAGAAGGTAATCCAAATAAAGCGCTGGAAAGTAAGGCAATATCCCAAATCCCCCAGTAACCGGACGAAACACAGTTCTGGGAGTCAACTGATTAGTTTATTCACAGTTTCAGCATTTATGCAATTCCCCATGCAAGGGGTTTACTTAATCCCCTTACAGGGGCTATACAATAGTAGATTACCTGGGAAGTGCAAATACAGGACATTTCTCCCACCATGCACTGCTGTACGGGAGGGGCACTCACACTAGATAATCCTGTTAAGTGGATTATCCCTCAATACAGCAGAACCTGGTTTTAACATAAGAATATATATTAACATGAATACATTTTTACACCAGGGTAACACAGCTATTTCAGACAACCTTTAAATATTCTGCAATAAGTGGCTAGGTTTGCCACAGTCTCTCTTCCTTCCCATGTCCGTATCTCTCCTCTTCCTTTTTTCATGTCCGTCTTTGTATCCTCTTCTTTCCCATGTCTGTCTGTCTCTCCTCTCATTTCCCAGGTCTCTGTCTCTCCTCTGCCATCCCATATTTGTCCGTCTCTCCTCTGCCATGTCTGTCTGTCTCTCCTCTGCCATCCCATGTCTGTCTGTCTCTCCTCTCCCATTCCATGTCTGTCTCTCCTCTGCCATCCCATGTCTGTCTGTCTCTCCTCTCCCATTCCATGTCTGTCTCTCCTCTGCCATCCCATGTCTGTCTGTCTCTCCTCTCCCATTCCATGTCTGTCTCTCCTCTGCCATCCCATGTCTTTCTGTCTCTCCTCTGCCATCCCATGTCTGTCTGTCTTTCCAGTATTATTTGCCATTTAATATGCCCCTGACAACTTTCCCAATATTATGTCAGTATTATTTGCAATTGAATATGTTCCTGCTAATTTGCCCAATATTATGTCAGTATTATTTGCCATTTAATATGCCCCTGTCAATACGCCCCAATAATATATCCCAAAAACAAAAACTGTCCGCGCTTCTCACCCTAATAAAGTGAGCACAGACAGTTTTTTTTTTGTATACATTGTACAGCCAATCACATTGTATTTGCAGCATGCTCACACCTGTTTGGTAAGCATCATAGTAACATAGTAATTTAGGTTGAAAAAAGACACAAGTCCATCAAGTTCAACCCTTCTACCTATCATTACAGCTTTTGATCCAAAAGAAGGCAAAAAACCCCTAAGGAAGCTATTTAGAATTTTGCCTCCTGGGGGAAAAAATTCCTTCTTGACTCCAAGAGGCAATCAGATTTCTCCTTGGATCAATAAGCTCTTTTATTAATGCTTATTCTATTATTAATAGCCCTGTATGTTCTGCTTTCCTAAAAAAACATCCAAACCATTTTTAAATGCATCTATTGTGTTTGCTAGCACTACCTCTCTTGGCAGTGAGTTCCATAACTTTATTGTCCTAACCGTAAAGAATCCCTTCCTTTGCTGTCTATGAAATCTTTGCTCTTCCAGTCTGAGGGGGTGACCTCTTGTTCTTTGTACCTTTCTGTTAATGAACAGGTCACTGGAGAGCTCTTTATATTGGCCCTGCAAATATTTATATAATGTTATCATATCCCCTCTGAGACGCCTTTTTTCTAACGTATATAAATTCAATTTTTTAAGTCTCTCTTCATAACTAAGATCCTCCAAACCCCATATTAATTTTGTCGCTCTCCTTTGCACTTTTTCTAGTTCCTTAATATCCTTTTTAAGGACTGGTGCCCAGAACTGTACTGCATATTCAAGGTGAGGTCTTACCATTGATTTGTAAAGAGGCAAGATGATATCCTCCTCCCGTGAATCTATACCTCGTTTTATACATGCCAATATCTTATTGGCCCTTGCAGCTGCTGACTGGCATTGGGCACTGTTGCCAAGTTTGTTGTCTATAATTATTCCTAAATCCTTTTCATTAGTAGTTTTTCCCAGGGAAAAACCATTTAACGTATATGTTGCTTTGTTGCATAACTTTACATTTGTCTATATTGAACCTCATTTGCCACTTTACTGCCCAGTCCCCCACTCTGTCCAAATCTTCCTGTAAAGAAAAAACATCAAGATTAGTCTTTATTGTCTTACCTAATTTAGTGTCGTCCGCAAACACGGAGACATGGCTCTCAGCACAATGTGGCAGATCATTAATAAACAAATTAAAAAGAAGAGGGCCCAAAACAGACCCCTGAGGTACTCCGCTTAATACCCTTGTCAAATTTGAGAATTTTCCATTTACAACAACCCTTTGTGTTCTATCTTTTAGCCAATTTTCAATCCACATACACACATTTGCCCCCAAACCTATTTCTCTCAATTTGTAGAGTAACCTTTTGTGTGGAACTGTATCAAATGCTTTCGCAAAATCCAAATAGATCACATCAACTGCCACACCTAGATCTATATTTTTACTGACTTCTTCATAGAATGTTATTAAGTTTGTTTGACAAGACCTGTCTTTCACAAAACCATGTTGACTTTTACTAATTATATTCTGGTTCAAGATGTATTCTTGAGTGTATACCTTTAGCAATCCTTCAAATAGTTTCCCCACTACAGATGTCAAGCTCACTGGCCTATAATTACCTGGCAGAGATTTTGATCCCTTTTTAAATATTGGAATGACATCCGCCTTTCGCCAGTCTGTTGGCACTGTACCTGAACTGAATGAATCCCTAAAGATCATGAATAGTGGTCTGGCCAGAATTATGCTTAACTCTCTAAGTACCCTTGGGTGTATACCATCTGGTCCTGGGGCCTTGTCTATCTTAACAGAGTGTAATTGCTTAAGCACTTTTTCCTGTGTCAGCCAATCCCATGTTTGCGGCGAATGTCCCATAACTTCCTGTAGCAGGGGCTCGTCCATCTGCTCTTCCTTAGTATAAACAGAAGAAAAAAAAGTATTTAAAATGTCTGCTTTCTCTCTGTCCTCACTTACCAAATTTCCCATTTGGGATAACAAGGGCCCAACATTTTCCCTCTTTAGCTTTTTTCCATTTATATATTTATAAAACATTTTGGGGTTAGTTTTACTCTCCTTGGCAACCCTTTTCTCATTTTCCAATTTAGCCATTTTAATTGCCTTTTTGCAGGCTTTGTTGGCCTCTTTGTACTCTATAAATGATAATGCTGATCCCGTGTTTTTATAATGTTTGAATGCCATTTTCTTGTTTTGTACTTCCTGTTTCACGTTACCTGTAAGCCACATTGGTTTCGATTTGTGTCTTTTGCATTTGTTTCCCAAAGGTATATATTGGGATGTGTACTTTTGTAATGTGTGCTTAAAGGCATTCCACTTGTCTTCTGTGTTTAGTCCAGAAAACAATCGTTCCCAGTCTAAATGTTCAATCGATGCCCTTAGTCCATCAAAGTTAGCCCTTCTAAAATTAAGTGTTTTGGTGGCGTATTTACCAATTTGCTTATGTTTGAGATAAGTTCCTCATTGTTTGTTATTACCAAATCCAGACAGGCATCCATTCTAGTTGGGGTGTCTACTAATTGTGCCATAAATTTGTTATTAAGCAGGTCCAGAAACTTGCTGCCCCTAGCTGAACTAGTTGTGCCACACTTCCAATCTATATCTGGGTAATTAAAATCTCCCATGATTAGAACTTCATTCATATTTGCAGCCTTTTCAATTTGTAATAAAAGCTGATCTTCTCCATCAATGCTAATATTTGGTGGCTTGTAGCATACACCTACAAGTAATGTGCGATTCTTTTTAGCGTCTAAGCTAATCTCCACCCACAGTGTCTCCACATCAGTTCCAGTTACATCATGTACACCTTCTTTAAAATTAACTGACCAGTCGTGGGTCTCATCCCACCACGTTTCTGTGATTCCGATTAAATCATACTGTTCAGCACTTACCAGTATCTCCAGCTCACCCATTTTGTTTGTCAAGCTTCTTGCATTTGCTAAAAGACATTTAAGATTACTACCCATTTTCTGTTTAGTTGACAAACACTTAATGTGTGCAGGTTTAATTATATGGACCTCCCTTTGGTCTATGTTAACCCCACCACTGCTTTCCTCCTCTCCCATAGCTAGACCCACCTTCCAATCTACCCTAGCTACCATTGCTTCTTTTTGATCTTGACCCTCCCCCCCAGAGCTTAGTTTAAAAGCTCATCTAATCCTATAGCCATCCTCGCCCCTAATACTGCAGCCCCCTCATCATTGAGGTGCAGCCCATCCCGTTCAAAGAGTCTGTAGCCGACTGCAAAGTCTGCCCAGTGCTCCAAGAACCCAAATCCCTCTTGCTTGCACCACCTTCGCAACCACGCATTAATCTCCCTAAGCTCCCGCTGTCTACCTGACGTAGCGCGTGGTACTGGTAATATTTCCGAGAATATTACCTTGGAGGTCCTTTCCTTTAGCTTCTTTCCTAGTTCCCTAAAATCATTTTTAAGGACCCCCCACCTACCATTTACTTTGTCATTAGTACCAATGTGTACTAAGCATCGTTTTACATTTATATTATTTGAGCCTGTGACTAGCTTAGCGCAACAACATTTTTGTTTTTCCTGCTTGCCCAATAATATGACAGTATTATTTGCCATTAATATGCCCCTGCCAATTTGCCCAATATTATGCCAGTATTATTTGCCATTTAATATGCCCCAGCCAATTTGCCCAATATTATGCCAGTATTATTTGCCATTTAATATGCCCCAGCCAATTTGCCCAATAATATGCCAGTATTTGCAATATTATGCCCTCCATGCTGTCTGTTCAGCTCCCCAGTGGTTGTGCAGAGAGGTCACTTGACCCGGCGTGCGTCTAATGTCACGAACTGTCGGCACTTCCCTGTCACACTGCACGGGGAGTCGAACAGGCAGCACGGAGGTTTCTCTGTGCTGCCTTTTCAGCTCCCCATGCAGCCTGGCAGGCAGAGCGATGATGAGGGGAGAATCTTCCAGCCTCCTCTCACCTCCGTCTCTGCCGACAAGAGCATTTTTTAAACTTTTTTTTACCAATCTAACATGTGCTCTCCATTTATGTATAATTAATATATTTCCACTGTTTGTCACCTTTTTTGTTATTTTTTTATTTTTCGATCCCTGAATTTCTTGTCTTTTCATAAAATAACCTCCTAAGGTGCCAGTGTTTTCCACTGTTAAAATGATGCAAAATAAAAAAAAAATCCTGCAGACCTTCATCCATTCTTTAATTGTTGGTAACTTGTTTCTGTGACTTTAAATTTTTATTTCATGAATTGACTTAGCGTATTGTCTTTGGAATTAAGTTTCTATTGTAAACACTGTGCAAAGCTGCAAACCAAAGAGGTTGCAGGACAGATTTCAGTTGTTTGCTAGAGAAGAGCAAGATCAGAGTCATGAATCACCCACTGCTCTGTGTTCAGATTGTATTTCTGATTATAGGACTGGTTTATGTCAATGGACAGTTAGGTAAGAACAGATGTATTCATTGTATTTATGATATGGTGTGATGTGGGGGGGGACATCTTTTCAACTATGAGGGGCTGTACTAAAAAAAACCGCAAATATATTTTATGTACAAAACTATTTTTGTTCTTTGCTCCTATTGCAATGTACTAAACATTTAACACTCAAATAGAACATACGCGCAAACTGCGAATAAAAACGGACATAATTGAGAATAAAAACAGGCAATTATGTGAATATTTTCTCTACCTCTTTGATAGCGCTCGCTAAAAGCTGGTGTAATTTTCACACGCAAATAAGAATTATTTTTCACAAAAGATTCGCAAAGCTCTTTAGCGTGCGGAAATCTAATCTCAATCTATTAGCGCTACCGAAAAAAATAATATACGGAAGAGGCGCAAATCAAGGGAAAAAAAGAGCAGTATGTTACAAATAGTTGCAAATTGCTCCTTACTCATGTGTTACCTACTTTTTATCCCAAGGCACTTGTTTAGCACAGGACCCCCTTTACACTTTATCAATGATAGGCCATGTGTTTGTGTGAAGCACTGTGTAGTTGAGGAATTATTACATTAAATGAATAGCACTAGCAGCTTACATTATTTGTATTTATATAGAGCCAATAAAGTATACAGTGCTTGGTACAGAGTATAACCTTACAGTCTTTGCTAGATGACCAGAGACAGAGAGAAACATGAGCATAAAGTGACAAAATTGCAAGGTGAAAAACCAATGTGAATATATATATATACACCTTATTAGGTGAAAAAATGATTGCAGTGAAAAATCCTGTGCAAAAGAAGATGCAGTGGAATAATATATTGTGTGATCGAGGGGGATTTTTATCTCCCCTCTTTTATCTCACTCACAGACTTCCAGAAAATAGGTTGCGAGGAGAGAAACATGAGTTACAGAGCTCTGCTCACAAGCTTACAGTGTAAAATGAGTGGGGGAATGTATAAGGTGAGTGAATAGACAGTAACCGTGTATTGGGTGAGACAGTGTAATCTAGGTAGGTTTGGTCAGTGGTTACTAAAAGGGACACTAAAACTAATAGTACATGCCAGTTTATCCTCTGACTGACAGCTGCCATGATTCTATAGAGAGACCCTCGTTTTTGCAAGGGATCAGCAGGGGGAATTTAACTGGGTCCCCCCTGACGATCCCTTGCAAAAACGAGGGTCTCTCGCTGTGCTAGCAGAGAGACCCTCGCATTCAGCTGTCATATTGGCTGAATTTTGCTGTGTCTCGCATGTGAGTCACAGCAGTTAGTAAACCTACCTTCAAGGAAGCAAGGGTTAAACAACGTTTTAATTTTCCTTTAAAAGAACTCGTTCAAACTAAACAGTGCATACACAAAAATAATTATTAAAAAATGACCTATACATTGTGTTAGCAGAACTGCAAGCAAAAAAAGCATAAAATAAGATAAAAGTGTTTAAAATGTGTCAATGGTGTCTGCTCCTTATGACATCGCTTTGTGACTTAGTATTTTCCACAATCAGTTAATTTGCATTTCAAGCCACAAAATATGTCATAAGTAGGCGACACCACAGACACTTTTTACATATATATCTATCTTATTTTTGTGCATTTTAATACAAATTTGCTAGCACAGTGTATCTTTCGTCATGGTTTAGTCTTTACTTTCACAGTATCAGCAATGTTTAGGTTAACAGAGTTTATTTAATGGGTTGTATACTGGGTTGAAGTGTAAGCTTCTTTAACCCCTTAGTGACAAGACATTTTGACCTTGACTTTCCCTTGGTGACAAGGGCTCTTTTTACATTTGTGGGGTGTCTGTGTTTAGCTGTAATTTTTTTCTTTCTCACATACTGTACCCACACAAAGTATATGTTATTCTTAACATCAGAAGAAGGGTTTTCATTACATACCATTATGTTCATCATATCTTATAATTTACTACATAAAAAAATCATAAAGTATGAATTTAAAAAAAAAAAAAAAAAAAACACTTTTTCTAACTTTGACCTAAAAAAGAATTTACACAAATACAATAATTAAAAAAGACCCCATCTAAATAGTTTCTAAATGTTGTCCTGGGTTCAGAAATATCCTTGTTTCCACGTTTTTCTGAATTTTTTGTGCGAGTTATGGGGCAAAAAATAAAAATAGTGTTTTTTGTTTTTTTTCTTACATTGACCTTTTGACCCCAACCCGAACCATAAATTGTACCCTAACCTTAAATTTAACCCCAACTCTACCCTTAATATATTTTAATCTTAATTACATTTTTAACCCTATCTCTTATGCTAACCCTAATTTAATTGTAACCCTAATAGCTCTTTTATTGCAATGTTGCCGACTGCCTTTAGGAGCAGTCAAGCGACAGATTCAGAGGGTCGGAAGTGAATTTATTTTCAATACAGGAGCATGCTGTATTATGGAGCCCATGCAGAGCGATCGTGGGTGCCCCAGAGCCCGAATTTCGGTGCTGCCTATTGCCTTGATGTCGAAGCAATAGAGCAGAACTGTCAGGCACGTCCATTGTCGGTAACAGAGTTGACACGTCCTTTGTCACAAAGGGGTTAAAGAAATATAAAGGGTATAAAGACACTTTTTGAAGTCTGAGGTGTCAATTCCTTAAAATTCAAGACTGAAGAGATTAGCCAACTTTGCCAACAGTTTACTAGCACCAATGTTGTCCCCAAACAGCTTTTCACCACCATCTTATCCTCCAAACAGTTTGTGTGTGTCATCTTAGCCACAAAATATGTATAACATTTTATCAAGCCAAAGAAACTTGCAGGAAGGATAGTAAAGATGCAGAATCTGCAACATACAAATGTCTTTGTATGTTGCAGAAATGATATTCATTGAGGGATAAACCAAATGGCAAATGATTTAGCTAAACTAGAAAAATGGTCAGAGCAGTGGCAACTGACATTTAATGTGGATAAGTGCAAGATTATGCACCTTGGGCGTAAAAACCCAAAAGCAGAATATAGACTATTTGGTACAGTCCTAACCTCAACATCTGAGGAAAGGGATTTAGGAGTAATAATTTCAGAGGACTTGAAGGTAGGTAGGCAATGCAATAGAGCAGCAGGAAATGCTAGCAGAATGCTTGGTTGCATAGGGAGAGGTATTAGCAGTAGAAAGAGGGAAGTGCTCATACCATTGTACAGAGCACTGGTGAGACCTCACTTGGAGTATTGTACGCAGTACTGGAGACCGTATCTCCAGAAGGATATTGATACTTTGGAGAGAGTTCAGAGAAGGGCTACTAAACTGGTTCATGGGTTGAAGGATAAAACTTACCAGGAAAGGTTAAAGTATCTTAACATGTATAGCTTGGAGGAAAGACGTAACAGGGGGGATATGATAGAAACATTTAAATACATAAAGGGAATCAACACAGTAAAGGAAGAGAGTATATTTAAAAGAAGAAAAACTACCACAACTAGAGGACATAAGTCTTAAATTAGAGGGGCAACGATTTAAAAGTAATATCAGGAAGTATTACTTTACTGAGAGGGTAGTGGATGTATGGAATAGCCTTCCAGCAGAAGTGGTAGAGGTAAACACAGTGAAGGAGTTTAAGCATGCGTGGGATAGACACAAGGCTATCCTAGCTATAAGACCGGGAACGGGGGACTAATAAAAGTACTCAAAAAAAATTGGGCAGACTAGATGGACCGAATGGTTCTTATCTGCCGACACATTCTATGTTTCTATGTTTCTATGTCTTAGCAGCTTCTACAATTCATACAAAATATGCATAAAATGCAATATTATCATACAATGGGTGCAAACTGAAAATTTGGATGTAGGAAGACATCAAAGTCTCTTCTGGTTTAAACAAAAGGGATGGGGAATTGACTAAATTCATGACAATTTATCTATCAACAAATTAATACAGTTACTGGAATAGAACATCTACTATAATTAGCATTGGAATAAACTATGTAGACGCCCTGCTGCTTCCTCATCACCGTTTCTTCCTGTCACTGTGCTCAACATCGAGAGTCTAGTCCTCTTAAAGTGACAGCCCCAGTGGCGATTGTGGTCCCTGTGGCCATCAAAATTATAATACAAAATAAAGAAGACTGGCGCTGAATTGTGGGTACCTTCAATACAAATACAATAATAGTGTAATACTGTATATACACACAAAATGTGAAAAGTGGTATTAAATACACTCACAAACGTCCGTGAGTGAAGATCATTTGAGATAAGACATGGATTCCAGGTAAAAAAGTATAACATTTTTTCTGTAAACATAAGAAAAAGAACAAAACTAGTGCAGGATCAGAGAGACAAAAACACGCTCTTGGCCCCAGCTACCAGTGCACTCACAAACTGCAGATGAAAAACAATCACATCTAGGAATGATCACTTCCGTGGAGTTGTGCAGCGTTGGATATGTCTATTAAACCTGCCTATTATGGCACCGGGAGCCCCCTTGTTCCTGCAGTCTTAATGAGTGTGAACAATACCCAGACTCCCTTCCCCCCTGATCTGTCCTCAGGAAATAACGCAACTAATACCAGTCATGCTTGTTCCACCTTTGCAGATGAGCAGGAAGAAAATGATCCAATGGAAGAGCCGCCAACAAACGGGCATGTTTTACCAAGCCCGAATGATGTCAGACTGATCTGCCTGAAATGTGAACGCACTGAAAACCCTATCACATGCAGAATATGTCAAATTGCCATGGATGCTTTAAAAAAACAGCAAGTAAGTATCCATTATAATTGACACCATGGTAAAATGATTAATTTGTTCAGTTGTAACAATCCTACGTAGCTAGGGTTGGCACCCAGCATAAAGGGAATCAAGACAGTGAAGGAGGATAGTATATTTATTAGTTTATTCAGTCTTCATTATATTTTTATATACGGTTTAAACATACAAACAGTACATCCTTCAAATACATACAAAGAAAGAAAAAAAATCAATTTCTATAATAATATTACATTTTTTTTTGTTTTCTATATTTTCTTTTAGCAAATCTACATATCGAACTACAACAATTCATATACATCACAGACATACCATTGCCATCCACCCAGTCCAACAACCCTATTATATTTATTCTCCTAGATGCCACTCTAGGCAAGCGATCCCCCCCCCCCCCCCCCCCCATGTGTCCCTATTTGCCCAGTTAAGCCCTCCGTCAGGGCAGTTTGATAACTAAATCCTTTTTTTCCCTTTTTAATTTCTCGTGTGTAGTAGGCAAAATCCAGGACTCTCCCCGCTCCATTCTAATCTGATAGCAAAGTTGTACTTCTACAGATTTCCAACTGATACAATGACTCTTTTTCCATTCTCTGGCAATTACTCTTTTTTTACTGCCAATAAGCAGTGAATCGCCAAAGCCACTTGTGGTTTGGAGAGTTTGGGCCATCCTTGATGTAGCAAACTTGCCCTGGGGTTTCTCAGCAATTTAATCTTGCCTTTATCATGTAGACATTTGTATACTGATTCCCACAAGGCCTTCAGCCCCACACATCCCCTCCGAATATGTATGAAATATCCATCTACCAAACCACAGCGCCAGCAAAGTCTGGATTGGGACGGATGGAAATGAGAAAGTCTCGTGGGGACTAAATACCAGAGGTTAACTATCTTAAAAAATGCCTCTGTCAATGAAAGGTCATGCACATATGTATTAACACTAGCACAGGCCTCTTTCCAATCTTCTTTGGTGGTGATAACCCCCAACTCCCTTTCCCATTTGGTCTTTATTCTTCCATTCTTAAAAACTTCTTTTGCTCTAACGCATTCCATACATGAGGCTGTGCCTTTTTTCAATTAAGGAAGAGTCATAGTTTTTAACAATTTTCCGCCTATGTTATCGTTATCATTGCTCCGGTACTTTCTTAAGAAACTTTGCAGTCTCAGATAGTTAAAGGTTTGGTTTTGGCCTATTCCCAACTCCCTCTCTAGCTGAGCCAGGGGTTTCATGGTGCTCCTGTGTGGGACTAGTATGTCTTCTATTTTTGTAACCCCTCCATTTTTCCATGGGTCTAGATTCAAATTGTCTGTATTATATACTAAGACTTCTATGGGAAATGTGCTTGAGACTTTATCTAAAATCCCAAATTTTGTCCTCTGTTTATGCCAAAAAAGGGAGGAGATGCTCCAAGATCATACAGCTTTTCTTCTGGATGGTCTTTTCTCTATTTAGGTCTTCTATCTCTAGCGAGCTTGCCTCTAACTTGAACCAGCCTTCATGTTGGGACTGTTCTCCTTGAGTTTTATATACATGTAAAAGCATGTTTGTCTCATACCACTAAGATATTATGGGAATATAATATGTTTATTATATGTTTAGCTTTTTGCTGCTAGGCATTTCCTGTTAATACACGGTCTTTTCCCTCTCCATACGAAGAGCTAAAAGCTTACTGTATCATCTCTAGCCAATGTTTATGGATACCAAGCGGAATCATCCGGAACAAATAGTTCCATTTTTGGGACAACATAACTGAATAAGAAATTATATTTTGTCTGAATAGAGTCTATCATTTCTTTAGGGATATTTTTAAAAATCTCTGTTGTTTTCGAAACATTCAATCGATAGTTAGACACTTTACTATAGCTGTCTATCTCCTCCATTAGATGTTTAATCGAATCTTCTGGTGAGGTTATTGTTATAAGCGTATCATCAGCATAAAGGTAGATTTTTAATTCGTATTCTCCGGTGGGAAATCCCATAATTTGTTTGTTCTCTCTTATTTTTATGACCAAGGGTTCGGCTGATATAATATAAAGGAGCGGGGACAGGGGACATCCCTGAAGGGTACCATTTCCCAAAGAAAAGAAGTCCGAACCAAAGTTTTCTCCTACTAGCTTGGCAGAGGGCCCTTCATACAGAGACATCAGGGCTCTCAACATCCATCCCCCAACACCGAAGGCCTCCAACGTCTGCTGCATGAACCACCATCTGACCCTGTCAAAGGCCTTTTCAGCATCTAATGACAGGGCCTACCTACGGCGTCCAAAGTATCTATTAGTCTTCTTGTGTTGTTTGAAGAGTCCCCCCTGGCACAAAGCCTATCTGATCTCTGTGTATTATGTTCGGAATTATTTTCTTGAGTCAGCCAGAATTGATGAAAACAGCTTACCATCCACATTGACCAGAGAGATAGGCCTATAACTTGTTACATCAGTGGGGACCTTTTCCTTTTTTCAAAATGGGGAGAATATTGGCCTGTAACATCTCCCCTGGGCATCTCCCTTTTATCACTATGTCATTAAATACTATAGTCAGATGTTTTATGAGGGAAGTTTTTATAGAAAAAATTTCCAAAGCCATCCGGGCCTGGAGTCTTATACTTCACTAGATTGTCTATAACACTTAACACTTCTCTTGCATCTCTTGGGACATTTAGATAGTTTCTTTGCTCCTCTGATATCATCGGACATTTAAGATCTTTCAAATATCTATTTATGTCTAGATCAGAGCCCAGTTGTTCAAGATTATATAGATCATTATAGTTGTCCTTGAATCTTCGGCCTATTTCGTCTGGGGAAATGGCTATGTTATGTCCTGACATGATCTTATTAATTCTATTACATCCTTTTTGCTTCTTCAATTTATTGGTCATGATCTTATTTGGTCGGTTTCCCCTGCAATAATATCTTAATTTAAGTGTTTCTGTATTTCTTAAAGATAAGCTCATCTCTTGATTATCAATCTGCTTTTTAATCTTTGCTAATTGAGATTCTGTGCTTGGATTAGGGCTGTCTTTCTGTTTCTGGGACACTTCAGAAAAAGAAATGTAAAGGTTTTGGAGGGAACTTTCTTCCTTTCTCCTTAGATACCTCTCCATTTTTATAAAGTGTCCCCTAATGACTAGAGTTGAGCGGACACCTGGATGTTCGGGTTCGAGAAGTTCGAGCGAACTTTTGAAAAAGTCTGGGTCCGTGCTCGAACTTGACCCCAAACTTGACCCCGAACCCCATTGAAGTCAATGGGGACCCGAAGTTCGCTTATGGAATACATGTACTATTGGCTTTCGGTTTATAGACTTTCGGCTTATAGAATACATGTAATTCTATGCTATTCTATAAGCCGAAAGTCTATAAACCGAAGGTCGTTCGGTTTATAGACTTTCCGTTTATTGAATACATAGAATTTTGGATTATAGAATACGTGTAATACTATTGGCTTTCTATAAACCGAACGAGATCCCCATTCATAAGAAATGTCTTTCGGTTTATAGACTTTCGGTTTATAGAATACATGTAATGCTATTGCTATTCTATAAACCGAAATAGAGTCCCCATTCAAAAGAATAGGTCAATTGACCTATTCGTATGAATGGGAACTCTATTTTGATTTATAGAATAGCAATAGCATTACATTGTATTCTAGAAACCGAAAGTCTAGAAACCGAAAGTGTCAATTGACCTATTCGTATGAATGGGGATTCTATTTCGGTTTATAGAATAGCAAAAGCATTACATTGTATTCTAGAAACCGAAAGTCTATAAACCGAATGTCTTTCATTTTATAGACTTTCGGTTTATAGACTTTCGGTTTCATGTAATGCTATTGGCTATTCTATAAACCGAAAGTCTATAAACCGAATGACTTTCGGTTTAAAGACTTTCGGTTAATAGGCGGACCTTGAACTCCATCACGGACATACAGTGAAATGTCCGGGATCGGGTTCGTGGCACGGACACCGTAATGTCCAGTTGAACCCGAATAGTGCGGTCCGGGTTCGCTCAACACTACTAATGACCGATTTATATGCACACCAAGTGGTGCAGGCGGAAGTCTGCTCTATCTTGTTTTCCTGAAAGAAATAATTAGACATTCGGAGGAGAGTATATTTTAAAGTAGAAAAAATACCACAACTAGAGGACATAGTCTTACATTAGAGGGACAACGATTTAAAAGTCATATCAGGAAGTATTACTTTACTGAGAGGGTAGTGGATGTATGGAATAGTCTTCCAGTAGAAGTGGTAGAGGTTAATACAGTGAAGGAGTTTAAGCATGCATGAGATAGGCACAAGGCTATCCTAGATATAAGATAAGGCCAGGGACTAATGAAAGTATTACTTTACTGAGAGGGTAGTGGATGTATGGAATAGTCTTCCAGCAGAAGTGGTAGAGGTTAATACAGTGAAGGAGTTTAAGCATGCATGGGATAGGTATAAGGCTATCCTAGATATAAGATAAGGCCAGGGACTAATGAAAGTATTACTTTACTGAGAGGGTAGTGGATGTGTGGAATAGTCTTCCAGTAGAAGTGGTAGAGGTAAACACAGTGAAGGAGTTTAAGCATGCGTGGGATAGGTATAAGGCTATCCTATATATAAGATAAGGCCAGGGACTAATGAAAGTATTACTTTACTGAGAGGGTAGTGGATGTATGGAATAGCCTTCCAGTAGAAGTGGTAGAGGTAAACACAGTAAAGGAGTTTAAGCATGCATGGGATAGGCACAAGGCTATCCTAGATATAAGATAATGAACTGGGGACTAATAAAAGTTTTCCATCTCAGAGTCTCCATATTCTCCACAACCCTCCATATATGATGATGGTGACAATGCAGCCAGATCTTATCTGCCACCTCAGAGACTCCTGAGTGCCCCCATGCCAGAAGTGGCCCCCATGCCATAGGTTTACCAGCACTGTTACAAGGTATAACCTGGGTTGCTATCCAGCTGGTATTTTAGCAGCAAACTGGGAATAAAAATGGCTTGAAGCCAAGGTTAAGTTTGTGAAGTCAGTGGCAAAGCCAAGCCAGGAAAAGGTGCCAGCATTACCTGTAGGGCATTCAGTTTACTCTCTCGTCCATTGTATTCATTACTTTGGGACCTAATCACTACAAGTGAGGTGCAGGTGAGATGACCATTTTTTTTTAATCTCACCAGTTGTGCTGATGTCTCCGGCTTATGACATCACCTGTGACCTCATATGCAGATTATACATTTCCCATTGAGAAGTTAATGTCACAGCACAGTGACCTCATGCAGTTCTTTAAAAAAAAAAAATTGTGACTAATGTTATTTCATTTTTTTTTTCTTTTCAGAGTAAAGAATAAAGAATGATCCTCTGTTCAGCGCTTTACTGCCACAGGTCTTTAAAAATACGGTTAATTAATCAAACAACATAAAGAGCTTTGACTTGAAACAAGCATAGAGCTATTAAACCTATCATTTACTCTCTGCAATAAAGTGATTTCGAAGCATTGATTTCTATGAAACAGACACTTTATTACTAAACCAAACCATGGATTTATTGAGTTGCTGTTACAGGTTACCGTAGGGTGACACATGGAACACTCCGTGCCCCCAGCCCCCCACCCCCGTCCTGCTTTACATGGGACGGTCCCAATCTTGAACACTGGCGATTTACTATTGAGCATGCATAGATCTTTGCACATGCCCAGTAGCGCTGACACTCAAGCCACTCCCCTCAGGTTACAGCGTTTCTGTTTGCATTTCTTCAACTATATATTACAAATAATAGGTTTTGTGCATTAAACCTTCATTGGGGGAACTTTGGATTTTCCCTCTTAGAACAATATATTGCTTAGAAATTTATTTCAACATTTTGTTTATATTTAGATGTTCACATTAAAAAAAAAATATATATATATATATAATGTCCAAAGAAGGTGCACTCAGCTTTCAGAAATATCTTTTGCCCGAGGTTCGGACCGAAACGTCGATTAAGTTGTGGATTCTCACATTGCATATATTACATGAATATCGACTAAAGCTTTTTCAAATTGTTTCACAAAGACCCGTGAGTGCGTGTTTTTTCTACCCTTTTGGACTTGTATATATATAAAAAATAGAAAAGAAATGCACACAATCACGGGATTTGCAAAAGTAGACAAATCTGTATTATTCAGTCCTCATAATAGACATCGACGTTTCGGCTCCACCTGGAGCCGTTATCAAGATCTTATGTATGGGTAAATATGGATATTATTGAATTGCAGAGCGGAGTGCATGACAGTTTGGATTTATATATATATATATATATATATATCTTGATGACGGCTCGGTAATGAGTCGTTTACTGATCTACATTTGGAGTTGAGTGCACTACTGTTTGGATTTTTATATATATGTACACATATATATATATATATATATATATATATTATATATCCATGACTCTTGCCCTCTCTCAATAAATCATATGACTTAATTGAGCTCAAGTGCTACTCTATATCCAAATAATGAAGACCCAGGCCTTAAACACTCCAACAGGCTTAATGTGGATTATGTGCGGAGACCAACGTTACAGTCCGACTTCCGGACTTTTACCAAGTTTTTATGTATCTACATAAAACAAACTGCACCTTACACTTTCTTGGAATGTTCTATGTTCCATTATATTCGAGAAAAACACACTAGTTGTGCCTTCTCGTAGATTCTCCTGCCACTTTTTACCTACATGTCTACTTTATATGGGAGTGGGGGAAGATAAAATAGAAAGAGGGGGCTGATAAAACAAATTTCCCCGCACTCATTCAGGAGAGCAAGCATCATGTGATTGAGATCATCTTATCGCACAGAACCACGGACAAGCAAATAATTACAATAAAGTAACTCATTTTTTATTGAGATTTCAAGCTAAGTGCCAGAGAAAATGTGTACAAACAATATATAACTTTCTATTTTTTTATTTTTTTTATTTTTTTATTATCAATTATCAAATACAAAAAAAGAATCACACGAACTAAAAAAAAAAAAAAAGGTAGTCCCAGTAACAATAATTCATGCGTTATTTCCACCATTATATACCATTTTAAAGAGATTTTCACGAAGAAATAAAACTATTTGTCCATGGTTAATGCCATCTGAAGATCTGCAAAAAAAAAAACATTCTATATTAAAAAATACATCATTTTTTTCATTATTCTATACAGTTATATGTTATGTTTGTGTTGTGTAGTTTTTGGAAGGAACCACATAATGTTTGAAGAAACTTTATTACACATAAGAAAACACGCTGAAGATAAGCAAAGAACAAAGGTACAAGAAGAAATTGTGTGCTGAGACCCATTATTTTTTAGTTAGCTAGCTTAAAGTTTTTCATGTAACAGATTTTATCTACAAAGGAGATTTAATCTGCGACAGTGGAAGGGATTCTTTACGGTAAGGACAATACAAGTATGGCATTCACTGCCTAACGAGGTGGAGCACTCGAATACATTAGATGCCTTTAAGAACCTGGATACTTTTCTTTAAAAAAAAAAAAAAAAGCAGAATATAAAGGGCTACATATATTAATATTGGGCATTTTGAGTGAAGAAGAATTTTTTTTTCCCATTGCAGCAGATTTGGCTGAAATAGGTATTTTTTTTTCAACCTAAACTACTATACTGTGAATGTATAGAATAAAAAAAAATCTTTATATAGTTTGAGCTAAATTGCAAACACAAGGGAGGATGTCATCAACAGAAACGGCACAGACATATTTAAAATCTTGTTCCGCTTAACTTACGTATTGGTTTTCAATTCTATAATGTTCTATTGTGTATAATTATAACACAATATATAGGTCAGTTTTCACATTTCTTTAGGTGACAGAGTCCCTTTAATCAAGGACTGTAACTCCAAACTTAGCACATAACTTAACAACATGTTTACTTCTTTGTGAACCACTGAGAACAGATAAATAACTTCTGATATAGGCTACTCTAACCGTGGATTGGCTGATGCATCCTTTACTGTGTTACCTTTATGTGGGCACATAGCAGAGTGCCAGCAATGTCCTTCATTTAGTGCCATAGAAACACCATACAGTTTCAGGAACACTGGCATCATAGCAGCAGCCTCTGGAATAGCAGTCCTTTGCGCTTATGTTAGGATATCCACAGTCCTTTCTCTGGCTGGGACTCACAGAGCAGCCTAGTTAGAACACAACACAAGATACCATGACCAGTGGTTTATAACTGGGAAATGCATTGGTTTTGTTCATTAACCTACTATACACATTGGGGGTTACGTAAAAAGGTAATTCACCTAGAAATCTTGGGAATTTAAAAATGCAATCACCAGTATCGTATATATATATATTAAGGCCATTACCTTTCCTGTAAAACTATCAGTGACATGCAATCAAGTGTCAAGTGTCAATTTTGTACCTGAATTACCTTTCCCCCACAAAGCTCATACTATTCACAAAGCCCTTCCCTAGTTATTTTCTCCTTTTCATTTTCAATGTACCTTCCCACAATCCCTATACAGTCATAATGCCCCCTTAATATAGACATATTGTACCATTGCTCCATACTTTCACTTACTCAACTATCCCCCTCTGATCAAGCACATGTGGGAGAGACATTTAGCTTTGACCTTTACCAGGTCACCCATATTGATTTCCTAAACCAGTAGGCATGCACAGTCCGAATGTGGGCAGGCAGTAAGGTGTCTCAGGTTGCCTCTCGTACTCACCTGTGGAAGTCAGAGTGTCAGGGGTCACATGACCTCCCAGCACCCAAAGATGCATTGGGAGCATGATAGGCATCCTAAGGTGCTGGGCAAATTCTGTGTGTGCAATCTGGGAGCTGGAACAAATACTTTGTACAGTCTAGGTGCTGGGGCAAATCCTGTGTATACAATCTGGGTGTTCTGGCAAGAGCTGTGAGTGCATTCTGTTTGCTGGGTATGTTCTGTGTTTGTAATCTGGGTGATGGGAAAGTTTTGTGTGCAATCTGGGTGCTCATGCAAAACCTGTGAGTGCTCTGGCAAGAGATGTGGGTACAATCTGGG